>CM045939.1:5529496-5940517 GCA_025177825.1 Aechmea fasciata
AAAACCGACCAACAATATACTACTCGGTTGTGCCCAAACAATATAAATTTGGAAATGATTTTTTCTCATTCAATCGAACAAAGAGTAAAACCTAATTATTTTGTTCTATTATGCCCCGTGAGTGTAAATTTGAAACATATCGATGCCAACGTTCACAAGAACCAAAACCGGACCAACATTAGACTACTCAGTTGCGCCCTAACTTTATAACTTTGAAACAAGGACTTTTTCTCATGCAACCGAACAAAGAGTAAAACCTAATTATTTTGTTCTATTATGCCCCGAGAGTGTAAATTTGCAACGTATCGATGCCAACGTTCACAAGAACCAAAACCGACCAACATTAAACTACTCAGTTGTGCCCAAACAGTATAACTTGGGAAAAAGTACTTTTTCTCATTCAATCGAACAAAGAGTAAAACCTAATTATTTTGTTCTATTATGCCGCGAGAGTGTAAATTTGCAGCGTATCGATGCCAACGTTCACAAGAACCAAAACCGGACAAAGAACAGACTACTCAGTTGTGCCTAAACAGTATAACTCTGGAAACAGTACTTTTTCTCATTCAATCGAACAAAGAGTAAAACCTAATTATTTTGTTCTATTATGCCCCGAGAGTGTAAATTTGAAACGTTTCGATGCCAACGTTCAGAAGAACCAAAACCGGACCAACAATAGACTACTCAGTTGTGCCCAAACAGAATAACTTGGAAACAGTACTTTTTCTCATTCAATCGAACAAAGAGTAAAACCTAATTATTTTGTTCTATTATGCCCCGAGAGTGTAAATTTGCAACGTATCGATGCCGACGCTCACAAGAACCAAAACCGGACCAACATTAGACAACTCAATTGCGCCCTTTCTTTATAACTTTGAAACGAGTACTTTTTCTCTTGCAACCGAACAAAGAGTAAGACGTAATTATTTTGTTCTATTATGCCCCGAGAGTGTAAATTTGCAACGTATCGATGCCAACGTTCACAAGAACCAAAACCGGACCAATATTAAACTACTGTGTTGTGCCCTAACAGTATAACTTTTGAAACAGTACTTTTTCTCATTCAATCGAACAAAGAGTAAAATCTAATTATTTTGTTCTATTATGCCCCGAGAGTGTAAATTTGCAACGTATCGATGCCAACGTTCACAAGAACCAAAACCGGACCAACAATTAGTCACTTGTGCCCAAACAAGATAACTTTGAAACAAGATTTTTCTCATTCAATCGAACAAAGAGTAAAATCTAATTATTTTGTTCTATTATGCCCCGATAGTGTAAATTTGCAACGTATCGATGCCAAAGTTAACAAAACTGAAACCGGACCAACAATAGACTACTCAGTTGTCCCCGAACAGTATAACTTTGGAAACAATACTTTTTCTCTTTCAAACAAACAAAGAGTAAAACCTAATTATTTTGTTCTATTATGCCCCGTGAGTGTAAATTTGAAACGTCTCGATGTCAACGTTCACAAGAACCAAAACCGGACCAACATTAGACTATTCAGTTGCGCCCTAACTTTATAACTTTGAAACAAGTATTTTTTCTCATGCAACCGAACAAAGAGTAAAACCTAATTATTTTGTTCTATTATGCCCCGAGAGTGTAAATTTGCAACGTATCGATGCCAACGTTCACAAGAACCAAAACCGGACCAACATTAGACTACTCACTTGTGCCCAAACAGTATAACTTTGGAAACAGTACTTTTTCTAATTCAATCGAACAAAGAGTAAAACCTAATTATTTTGTTCTATTATGCCCCGAGAGTGTAAATTTGCAACGTATCGATGCCAACGTTCACATTAACCAAACCGGCCCAAGAACAAACTACTACATTGTGCCCAAACAGTATAACTCTGGAAACAGTACTTTTTCTCATTCAATCGAACAAAGAGTAAAACCTAATTATTTTGTTCTATTATGCCCCGAGAGTGTAAATTTGAAACGTATCGATGCCAACGTTCACAAGAACCAAAACCGGACCAACATTAGACTACTCAATTGTGCCCTAACAAAGATAACTTTTGAAACAAGATTTTTCTCATTCAATAGAACAAAGAGTAAAACCTAATTATTTTGTTCTATTATGCCCCGAGAGTGTAAATTTGCAACGTATCGATGCCAACGTTCACAAGAACCAAAACCGGACCAATATTAGACTACTCAGTTGTGCCCAAACAGTTTAATTCTGGAAACAGTACTTTTTCGCATTCAATCGAACAAAGAGTAAAACCTAATTATTTTGTTCTATTATGCCCCGAGAGTGTAAATTTGCAACGTATCGATGCCAACGTTCACAAGAACTAAAACCGGACCAACAATATACTACTCAGTTGTGCCCAAACAGTATAAATTTGGAAACAGTACTTTTTCTCATTCAATCGAACAAAAAGTAAAACCTAATTATTTTGCTCTATTATGCCCCGTGAGTGTAAATTTGAAACATATCGATGCCAACGTTCACAAGAACCAAAACCGGACCAACATTAGACTACTCAGTGGCGCCCTAACTTTATAACTTTGAAACGAGGACTTTTTCTCATGCAACCGAATAAAGAGTAAAACCTAATTATTTTGTTCTATTATGCCCCGAGAGTGTAAATTTGCAACGTATCGATGCCAACGTTCACAAGAACCAAAACCGGACCAACATTAAACTACTCAGTTGTGCCCAAACAGTATAACTTGGGAAAAAGTACTTTTTCTCATTCAATCGAACAAAGAGTAAAACCTAATTATTTTGTTCTATTATGCCGCGAGAGTGTAAATTTGCAACGTATCGATGCCAACGTTCACAAGAACCAAAACCGGACCAAAATTAGACTACTCGTTGTGCCTAAACAGTATAACTCGAAAAAGATTTTTTCTCATTCAATCGAACAAAGAGTAAAACCTAATTATTTTGATCTATTATGCCCCGAGAGTGTAAATTTGCAACATATCGATGTCAACGTTCACAAGAACCAAAACCGGACCAACATTAGACTACTCTGCCCTAACAGTATAACTTTGGAAACAGTACTTTTTCTCATTCAATCGAACAAAGAGTAAAACCTAATTATATTGATCTATTATGCCCCGAGAGTGTAAATTTGCAACATATCGATGCCAACGTTCACAAGAACCAAAACCGGACCAACATTAGACAACTCAGTTGCGCCCTTTCTTTATAACTTTGAAACGAGTACTTTTTCTCTTGCAACCGAACAAAGAGTAAAACGTAATTATTTTGTTCTATTATGCCCCGAGAGTGTAAATTTGCAACGTATCGATGCTAACTTTCACAGGAACCAAAACCAGACCAACATTAGACTACTCAGTTGCGCCCTAACTTTATAACTTTGAAACGAGAACTTTTTCTCTTTCAATCGAACAAAGAGTAAAACCTAATTATTTTGTTCTATTATGCCCCGAGAGTGTAAATTTGCAACGTATCGATGCCATCGTTCACAAGAACCAAAACCGACCAACAAGACTACTTTCAAACAAAGATAGTTTGAAACAAGATTTTTCTCATTCAATCGAACAAATAGTAAAATCTAATTATTTTGTTCTATTATGCCCCGATAGTGTAAATTTACAACGTATCGATGCCAAAGTTAACAAAACTAAAACCGGACCAACAATAGACTACTCAGTTGTCCCCAAACAGTATAACTTTGGAAACAATACTTTTTCTCTTTCAACCAAACAAAGAGTAAAACCTAATTATTTTGTTCTATTATGCCCCGTGAGTGTAAATTTGAAACGTCTCAATGTCAACGTTCACAAGAACCAAAACCGGACCAACATTAGACTATTCAGTTGCGCCCTAACTTTATAACTTTGAAACAAGTATTTTTTCTCATGCAACCGAACAAAGATTAAAACCTAATTATTTTGTTCTATTATGCCCCGAGAGTGTAAATTTGCAACGTATCGATGCCAACGTTCACAAGAACCAAAACCGACCAACATTAGACTACTCAGTTGTGCCCAAACAGTATTACTTTGGAAAAAGTACTTTTTCTCATTCAATCGAACAAAGAGTAAAACCTAATTATTTTGTTCTATTATGCCGCGAGAGTGTAAATTTGCAACGTATCGATGGCAACGTTCACAAGAACCAAAACCGGACCAAGAACAGACTACTCAGTTGTGCCCAAACAGTATAACTCTGGAAACAGTACTTTTTCTCATTCAATCGAACAAAGAGTAAAACCTAATTATTTTGTTCTATTATGCCCCGAGAGTGTAAATTTGAAACCTATCGATGCCAACGTTCACAAGAACCAAAACCGGACCAACATTAGACTACTCAGTTGCGCCCTAACTTTATAACTTTGAAACGAGTACTTTTTCTCATGCAACCGAACAAAGAGTTAAACCAAATTATATTGATGTCTTATGCTCCGATAGTGTAAATTTGCAACGTATCGATGCCAACGTTCACAAGAACCAAAACCGACCAACATTAAACTTCTCATTGCGCCTAACTTTATAACTTTGAAACGAGTACTTTTTCTCATGCAACCGAACAAAGAGTAAAACGTAATTATTTTGTTCTATTATGCCCCGAGAGTGTAAATTTGCAACGTAACGATGCCAACGTTCACAAGAACCAAAACCCAACCAACATTAGACTACTCAGTTGTGCCCTCATAGTATAACTTTTGAAACAGTACTTTTTCTCATTCAATCGAACAAAGAGTAAAACCTAATTATTTTGTTCTATTATGCCCCTAGAGTGTAATTTGCAACGTATCGATGCCAACGTTCACAAGCACCAAAACCGGACCAACAACAGGCTACTCAGTTGTGCCCAAACAGTATAATTCTGGAAACAGTACTTTTTCTCATTCAATCGAACAAAGAGTAAACCTAATTATTTTGTTCTATTATGCCCCGAGAGTGTAAATTTGAAACGTATCGATGCCAAAGTTCACCACAACTAAAACCGCACCAACAATAAACTCCCTAGTTGTCCCCAAACAGTATAACTTTAGAAACAGTACTTTTTCTCATTCTACCGAACAAAAAGTAAAACCTAATTATTTTGATCTATTATGCCCCGTGAGTGTAAATTTGAAACGTATCGATGCCAACGTTCACAAGAACCAAAACGGGTCAAACATTAGACTACTCAGTTGCGCCCTAACTTTATAACTTTGAAACGAGTACTTTTTCTCATGCAACCGAACAAAGAGTAAAACCTAATTATATTTATCTATTATGCCCCGAGAGTGTAAATTTGCATCATATCGATGCCAACGTTCACAAGAACCATAACCGGACCAACATTAGACTACTCAGTTGCGCCCTAACTTTATAACTTTGAAACGAGTACTTTTTCTCATGCAACCAAACAAAGAGTTAAACCTAATTATATTGATCAATTATGCCCCGAGAGTGTAAATTTGCAACATATCGATGCCAACGTTCACAAGAACCAAAACCGGACCAACATTAAACTACTCAGTTGCGCCCTAACTTTATAACTTTGAAACGAGTACTTTTTCTCATGCAACCGAACAAAGAGTAAAACGTAATTATTTTGTTCTATTATGCCCCGAGAGTGTAAATTTGCAACGTAACGATGCCAACGTTCACAAGAACCAAAACCGGACCAACAACAGACTACTCAGTTGTGCCCAAACAGTTTAATTCTGGAAACAGTACTTTTTCGCATTCAATCGAACAAAGAGTAAAACCTAATTATTTTGTTCTATTATGCCCCGAGAGTGTAAATTTGCAACGTATCGATGCCAAAGTTCACAAGAACTAAAACCGGACCAACAATAGACTACTCAGTTGTGCCCAAACAGTATAAATTTGGAAACAGTACTTTTTCTCATTCAATCGAACAAAGAGTAAAACCTAATTACTTTGTTCTATTATGCCCCGTGAGTGTAAATTTGAAACATATCGATACCAACGTTCACAAGAACCAAAACCGGACCAACATTAGACTACTCAGTTGCGCCCTAACTTTATAACTTTGAAACGAGGACTTTTTCTCATACAACCGAACAAAGAGTAAAACCTAATTATATTGATCTATTATGCCCCGAGAGTGTAAATTTGCAACATATCGATGCCAACGTTCGCAAGAACCAAAACCGGACCAACATTAGACTACTCAATTGCGCCCTTACTTTATAACTTTGAAACGAGTACTTTTTCTCATGCAACCGAACAAAGAGTAAAACGTAATTATTTTGTTCTATTATGCCCCGAGAGTGTAAATTTGCAACGTATCGATGCCAACGTTCACAAGAACCAAAACCGGACCAACATTAGACTACTCAGTTGCGCCCTAACATTATAACTTTGAAACGAGTACTTTTTCTCATGCAACCGAACAAAGAGTAAAACCTAATTATTTTGTTCTATTATGCCCCGAGAGTGTAAATTTGCAGCGTATCGATGCCAACGTTCACAAGAACCAAAACCGGACCAACATTAGACTACTCAGTTGTGCCCTAACAGTATAACTTTGGAAACAGTACTTTTTCTCATTCAATCGAACAAAGAGTAAAACCTAAATATTTTGTTCTATTATGCCCCGAGAGTGTAAATTTGCAACGTATCGATGCCAACGTTCACAAGAACCAAAACCGGACCAACATTAGACTACTCAGTTGTGCCCAAACAGTATAACTTTGGAAAAAGTACTTTTTCTCATTCAATCGAACAAAAGAGTAAAACCTAATTATTTTGTTCTATTATGCCGCGAGAGTGTAAATTTGCAACGTATCGATGGCAACGTTCACAAGAACCAAAACCGGACCAAGAACAGACTACTCTGTTGTGCCCAAAAAGTATAACTCTGGAAACAGTACTTTTTCTCATGCAACCGAACAAAGAGTAAAACCTAATTATTTTGTTCTATTATGCCCCGAGAGTGTAAATTTGCAACGTATCGATGCCAACGTTCACAAGAACCAAAACCGGACCAACATTAGACTATTCAGTTGTGCCCAAACAGTATAACTTTGGAGAAAGTACTTCTCATTCAATCGAACAAAGAGTAAAACCTAATTATTTTGTTCTATTATGCCCCGAGAGTGTAAATTTGCAACGTATCGATACCAACGTTCACAAGAACCAAAACCGACCAACAAAAGACTACTCTGTGCCCAAACAAGCTTAATTCTCGAAATAAAGATTTCTTTTCGCATTCAATCGAACAAAGAGTAAAACCTAATTATTTTGTTCTATTATGCCCCGAGAGTGTAAATTTGCAACGTATCGATGCCAAAGTTCACAAGAACTAAAACCGACCAACAATAGACTACTCTTGTGCCCAAACAAGATAAATTTGGAAACAAGATTTTTCTCATTCAATCGAACAAAGAGTAAAACCTAATTATTTTGTTCTATTATGCCCCGTGAGTGTAAATTTGAAACATATCGATGCCAACGTTCACAAGAACCAAAACCGGACCAACATTAGACTACTCAGTTGCGCCCTAACTTTATAACTTTGAAACGAGGACTTTTTCTCATGCAACCGAACAAAGAGTAAAACCTAATTATTTTGTTCTATTATGCCCCGAGAGTGTAAATTTGCAACATATCGATGCCAACGTTCACAAGAACCAAAACCGGACCAACATTAAACTACTCAGTTGCGCCCTAACTTTATAACTTTGAAACGAGTACTTTTTCTCATGCAACCGAACAAAGAGTAAAACGTAATTATTTTGTTCTATTATGCCCCGAGAGTGTAAATTTGCAACGTATCGATGCCAACGTTCACAAGAACCAAAACCGACAAAGAATGTGATCATCAACAGGTTTGGAAACAAGATAACTCGGGAAACAAGATTTCTTTCCTCATTCAATCGAACAAAGAGTAAAACCTAATTATTTTGTTCTATTATGCCCCGAGAGTGTAAATTTGAAACGTTTCGATGCCAACGTTCACAAGAACCAAAACCGGACCAACAATAGACTACCTTGTGCCCAAACAAGATAACTTGGAAACAAGATTTTTCTCATTCAATCGAACAAAGAGTAAAACCTAATTATTTTGTTCTATTATGCACCGTGAGTGTAAATTTGAAACATATCGATGCCAACGTTCACAAGAACCAAAACCGGAGCAACATTAGACTACTCGCTTGCGCCTAACTTTATAACTTTGAAACGAGTACTTTTTCTCATACAACCGAACAAAGAGTAAAACCTAATTATATTGATCTATTATGCCCCGAGAGTGTAAATTTGCAACATATCGATGCCAACGTTCACAAGAACCAAAACCGACCAACATTAGACAACTCGCTTGCGCCTTTCTTTATATCTTTGAAATCAGTACTTTTTCTCTTTCAACCGAACAAAGAGTAAAACCTAATTATTTTGTTCTATTATGCCCCGAGAGTGTAAATTTGCAACGTATCGATGCCAACGTTCACAAGAACCAAAACCGGACCAATATTAGACTACTAAGTTGTGCCCTAAAAGAATAACTCTGGAAACAGTATTTTTTCTCATTCAATCGAACAAATAGTAAAATCTAATTATTTTGTTCTATTTTGCCCCGAGAGTGTAAATTTGCAACGTATCGATGCCAACGTTCACAAGAACCAAAACCGGACCAACAACAGACTACTCAGTTGTGCCCAAACAGTATAGTTCTGGAAACAGTACTTTTTCTCATTCAATCGAACAAAGAGTAAAATCTAATTATTTTTTTCTATTATGCCCCGATAGTGTAAATTTGCAACGTATCGATGCCAAAGTTCACGTAACTAAAACCGGACCAACAATAGACTACTCAGTTGTCCCCAAACAGTATAACTTTGAAAACAGTACTTTTTCTCTTTCAACCAAACAAAGAGTAAAACCTAATTATTTTGTTCTATTATGCCCCGTGAGTGTAAATTTGAAACGTCTCGATGTCAACGTTCACAAGAACCAAAACCGGACCAACATTAGACTATTCAGTTGCGCCCTAACTTTATAACTTTGAAACGAGTATTTTTTCTCATACAACCGAACAAAGAGTAAAACCTAATTATTTTGTTCTATTATGCCCCGAGAGTGTAAATTTGCAACGTATCGATGCCAACGTTCACAAGAACCAAAACCGACCAACATTAGACTACTCGCTTGTGCCCTAAACAAGATAACTTTGAAAAAGTACTTTTTCTCATTCAATCGAACAAAGAGTAAAACCTAATTATTTTGTTCTATTATGCCGCGAGAGTGTAAATTTGCAACGTATCGATGGCAACGTTCACAAGAACCAAAACCGACCAAGAACAGACTACTCGCTTGTGCCCAAACAAGATAACTATGGAAACAAGATTTTTCTCATTCAATCGAACAAAGAGTAAAACCTAATTATTTTGTTCTATTATGCCCCGAGAGTGTAAATTTGAAACGTATCGATGCCAACGTTCACAAGAACCAAAACCGGACCAACATTAGACTACTCAGTTGCGCCCTAACTTTATAACTTTGAAACGAGTACTTTTTCTCATGCAACCGAACAAAGAGTTAAACCAAATTATATTGATGTCTTATGCTCCGATAGTGTAAATTTCCAACATATCGATGGCAACGTTCACAAGAACCAAAACCGGACCAACATTAAACTACTCAGTTGCGCCCTAACTTTATAACTTTGAAACGAGTACTTTTTCTCATGCAACCGAACAAAGAGTAAAACCTAATTATTTTGTTCTATTATGCCCCGAGAGTGTAAATTTGCAACGTATCCATGCCAAAGTTCACAAGAACTAAAACCGGACCAACAATAGACTACTCAGTTGTGCCCAAACAGTATAAATTTGGAAACAGTACTTTTTCTCATTCAATCGAACAAAGAGTAAAACCTAATTATTTTGTTCTATTATGCGCCGTGAGTGTAAATTTGAAACTTATCGATGCCAAAGTTCACAAGAACCAAAACCGGACCAACATTAGACTACTCAGTTGCGCCCTAACTTTATAACTTTGAAACGAGAACTTTTTCTCATGCAACCGAACAAAGAGTAAAACCTAATTATTTTGTTCTATTATGCCGCGAGAGTGTAAATTTGCAACGTATCGATGCCAACGTTCACAAGAACCAAAACCGGACCAACATTAGACTACTCAGTTGTGCCCAAACAGTATAACTTTGGAAAAAGTACTTTTTCTCATTCAATCGAACAAAGAGTAAAACCTAATTATTTTGTTCTATTATGCCGCGAGAGTGTAAATTTGCAACGTATCGATGCCAACGTTCACAAGAACCAAAACCGGACCAAGAACAGACTACTCAGTTGTGCCCAAACAGTATAACTATGGAAACAGTACTTTTTCTCATTCAATCGAACAAAGAGTAAAACCTAATTATTTTGTTCTATTATGCCCCGTGAGTGTAAATTTGAAACGTATCGATGCCAACATTCACAAGAACCAAAACGGGTCAAACATTAGACTACTCAGTTGCGCCCTAACATTATAACTTTGAAACGAGTACTTTTTCTCATGCAACCGAACAAAGAGTAAAACCTAATTATATTTATCAATTATGCCCCGAGAGTGTAAATTTGCATCATATCGATGCCAACGTTCACAAGAACCATAACCGAACCAACATTAGACTACTCAGTTGCGCCCTAACTTTATAACTTTGAAACGAGTACTTTTTCTCATGCAACCGAACAAAGAGTTAAATCTAATTATATTGATCAATTATGCCCCGAGAGTGTAAATTTGCAACATATCGATGCCAACGTTCACAAGAACCAAAACCGGATCAACATTAAACTACTCAGTTGCGCCCTAACTTTATAACTTTGAAACGAGTACTTTTTCTCATGCAACCGAACAAAGAGTAAAACGTAATTATTTTGTTCTATTATGCCCCGAGAGTGTAAATTTGCAACGTAACGATGCCAACGTTCACAAGAACCAAAACCGGACCAACATTAGACTACTCAGTTGTGCCCTAACAAAGATAACTTTGAAACAAAGACTTTTTCTCATGCAACCGAACAAAGAGTAAAACCTAATTATTTTGTTCTATTATGCCCCGAGAGTGTAAATTTGCAACGTATCGATACCAACGTTCACAAGAACCAAAACCGGACCAACATTAGACTACTCAGTTGTGCCCAAAGAGTTTAATTCTCGAAACAAGATTTTTCGCATTCAATCGAACAAAGAGTAAAACCTAATTATTTTGTTCTATTATGCCCCGAGAGTGTAAATTTGCAACGTATCGATGCCAAAGTTCACAAGAACTAAAACCGGACCAACAATAGACTACTCAGTTGTGCCCAAACAAAGATAAATTTGGAAATGATTTTTCTCATTCAATCGAACAAAGAGTAAAACATAATTATTTTGTTATATTATGCCCCGAGAGTGTAAATTTGCAACGTATCGATGCCAACGTTCACAAGAACCAAAACCGGACCAACATTAGACTACACAGTTGCGCCTAACTTTATAACTTTGAAACGAGTACTTTTTCTCATGCAAACGAACAAAGAGTAAAACCTAATTATTTTGTTCTATTATGCCCCGAGAGTGTAAATTTGCAACGTATCGATGCCAACGTTCACAAGAACCAAAACCGGACCAACATTAGACTACTCAGTTGTGCCTAAACAGTATAACTTTGGAAACAGTACTTTTTCTCATTCAATCGAACAAAGAGTAAAACCTAATTATTTTGTTCTATTATGCCCCGAGAGTGTAAATTTGCAACATATCGATGCCAACGTTCACAAGAACCAAAACCAAAACCGGACAAAGAACAAGACTACTCACAGCCAAATAGAGTAACTCGAAATGAAGATTTTTCTCATTCAATCCTACAAAGAGTAAAACCTAATTATTTTGTTCTATTATGCCCCGAGAGTGTAAATTTGCAACCTATCCATGCCAACGTTCACAAGAACCAAAACCGACCAACAATATACTACTCTTGTGCCCAAACAAGATAACTTGGAAAACAAGATTTTTCTCATTCAATCGAACAAAGAGTAAAACCTAATTATTTTGTTCTATTATCCGTGAGTGTACAGTTGAAACATATCGATACCAACGTTCACAAGAACCAAATCCGGAGCAACATTAGACTACTCAGTTGCGCCCTAACTTTATAACTTTGAAACGAGTACTTTTTCTCATACAACCGAACAAAGAGTAAAACCTAATTATATTGATCTATTATGCCCCGAGAGTGTAAATTTGCAACATATCGATGCCAACGTTCACAAGAACCAAAACCGGACCAACATTAGACAACTCAGTTGCGCCCTTTCTTTATATCTTTGAAATGAGTACTTTTTCTCTTGCAACCGAACAAAGAGTAAAACGTAATTATTTTGTTCTATTATGCCCCGAGAGTGTAAATTTGCAACGTATCGATGCCAACGTTCATAAGAACCAAAACCGGACCAATATTAGACTACTATGTTGTGCCCTAACAGTATAACTTTTGAAACAGTACTTTTTCTCATTCAATCGAACAAATAGTAAAATCTAATTATTTTGTTCTATTTTGCCCCGAGAGTGTAAATTTGCAACGTATCGATGCCAACGTTCACAAGAACCAAAACCGACCAACATTAGACTACTCAGTTGTGCCCAAACAAGATAGTTACATTGGAAACAAGATTTTTCTCACTCAATCGAACACAGAGTAAAATCTAAATATTTTTTTCTATTATGCCCCGATAGTGTAAATTTGCAACGTATCGATGCCAAAGTTCACAAAACTAAAACCGGACCAACAATAGACTACTCAGTTGTCCCCAAACAGTATAACTTTGAAAACAGTACTTTTTCTCTTTCAACCAAACAAAGAGTAAAACCTAATTATTTTGTTCTATTATGCCCCGTGAGTGTAAATTTGAAACGTCTCGATGTCAACGTTCACAAGAACCAAAACCGGACCAACATGAGACTATTCAGTTGCGCCCTAACATTATAACTTTGAAACGAGTATTTTTTCTCATACAACCGAACAAAGAGTAAAACCTAATTATTTTGTTCTATTATGCCCCGAGAGTGTAAATTTGCAACGTATCGATGCCAACGTTCACAAGAACCAAACCGACCAACATTAGACTACTCTTGTGCCCAAACAAACTTTATACTTTGGAAAAAGTACTTTTTCTCATTCAATCGAACAAAGAGTAAAACCTAATTATTTTGTTCTATTATGCCGCGAGAGTGTAAATTTGCAACGTATCGATGGCAACGTTCACAAGAACCAAAACCGACCAACAATAGACTACTCATTGTGCCCAAACAAAGATAACTATGGAAACAAGATTTTTTCTCATTCAATCGAACAAAGAGTAAAACCTAATTATTTTGTTCTATTATGCCCCGAGAGTGTAAATTTGAAACGTATCGATGCCAACGTTCACAAGAACCAAAACCGGACCAACATTAGACTACTCAGTTGCGCCCTAACTTTATAACTTTGAAACGAGTACTTTTTCTCATGCAACCGAACAAAGAGTTAAACCAAATTATATTGATGTCTTATGCTCCGATAGTGTAAATTTGCAACGTATCGATGCCAACGTCCACAAGAACCAAAACCGGACCAACATTAGACTACTCAGTTGCGCCCTAACAGTATAACTTTGGAAACAGTACTTTTTCTCATTCAATCGAACAAAGAGTAAAACCTAATTATTTTGTTCTATTATGCCCCGAGAGTGTAAATTTGCAACGTATCGATGCCAAAGTTCACAAGAACTAAAACCGGACCAACAATAGACTACTCAGTTGTGCCCAAACAGTATAAATTTGGAAACAGTACTTTTTCTCATTCAATCGAACAAAGAGTAAAACCTAATTATTTTGTTCTATTATGCGCCGTGAGTGTAAATTTGAAACTTATCGATGCCAAAGTTCACAAGAACCAAAACCGGACCAACATTAGACTACTCAGTTGCGCCCTAACTTTATAACTTTGAAACGAGGACTTTTTCTCATGCAACCGAACAAAGAGTAAAACCTAATTATTTTGTTCTATTATGCCGCGAGAGTGTAAATTTTCAGCATATCGATGCCAACGTTCACAAGAACCAAAACCGGACAAAGAACATTAAACTACTCTTGTGCCTAACTTTATAACTTTGAAACGAAGATTTTTCTCATTCAATCGAACAAAGAGTAAAACCTAATTATTTTGTTCTATTATGCCCCGAGAGTGTAAATTTGCAACGTATCGATGCCAACGTTCACAAGAACCAAAACCGACAAAGAATTAGACTACTCGCTTGTGCCTAAACAAAGATAACTCGAAACAAAGATTTTTCTCATTCAATCGAACAAAGAGTAAAACCTAATTATATTGTTCTATTATGCCGCGAGAGTGAAAATTTGCAACGTATCGATGCCAACGTTCACAAGAACCAAAACCGACAAAGAAGACTACTCAATTGTGCCTAAACAAAGATAACTCGAAACAAAGATTTTTCTCATTCAATCGAACAAAGAGTAAAACCTAATTATTTTGTTCTATTATGCCCCGAGAGTGTAAATTTGAAACGTTTCGATGCCAACGTTCGTAAGAACCAAAACCGACCAACAATATACTACTCGCTTGTGCCCAAACAAGATAACTTGGAAAACAAGATTTTTCTCATTCAATCGAACAAAGAGTAAAACCTAATTATTTTGTTCTATTATGCACCGTGAGTGTAAATTTGAAACATATCGATGCCAACGTTCACAAGAACCAAAATCGGAGCAACATTAGACTACTCAGTTGCGCCCTAACTTTATAACTTTGAAACGAGTACTTTTTCTCATACAACCGAACAAAGAGTAAAATCTAATTATTTTGATCTATTATGCCCCGAGAGTGTAAATTTGCAACGTATCGATGCCAACGTTCACAAGAACCAAAACCGGACCAACATTAGACAACTCAGTTGCGCCCTTTCTTTATATCTTTGAAACGAGTACTTTTTCTCTTGCAACCGAACAAAGAGTAAAACGTAATTATTTTGTTCTATTATGCCCCGAGAGTGTAAATTTGCAACGTATCGATGCCAACGTTCACAAGAACCAAAACCGGACCAATATTAGACTACTATGTTGTGCCCTAACAAAGATAACTTTTGAAACAAGATTTTTCTCATTCAATCGAACAAATAGTAAAATCTAATTATTTTGTTCTATTTTGTCCCGAGAGTGTAAATTTGCAACGTATCGATGCCAACGTTCACAAGAACCAAAACCGGACCAACAACAGACTACTCAGTTGTGCCCAAACAGTATAGTTCTGGAAACAGTACTTTTTCTCATTCAATCGAACAGAGAGTAAAATCTAATTATTTTTTTCTATTATGCCCCGATAGTGTAAATTTGCAACGTATCGATGCCAAAGTTCACAAAACTAAAACCGGACCAACAATAGACTACTCAGTTGTCCCCAAACAGTATAACTTTGAAAACAGTACTTTTTCTCTTTCAACCAAACAAAGAGTAAAACCTAATTATTTTGTTCTATTATGCCCCGTGAGTGTAAATTTGAAACGTCTCAATGTCAACGTTCACAAGAACCAAAACCGGACCAACATTAGACTATTCAGTTGCGCCCTAACTTTATAACTTTGAAACGAGTATTTTTTCTCATACAACCGAACAAAGAGTAAAACCTAATTATTTTGTTCTATTATGCCCCGAGAGTGTAAATTTGCAACGTATCGATGCCAACGTTCACAAGAACCAAAACCGACCAACATTAGACTACTGTTGTGCCCAAACAGTATTCCTTTGGAAAAAGTACTTTTTCTCATTCAATCGAACAAAGAGTAAAACCTAATTATTTTGTTCTATTATGCCGCGAGAGTGTAAATTTGCAACGTATCGATGGCAACGTTCACAAGAACCAAAACCGACCAACAATAGACTACTCAGTTGTGCCCAAACAAGATAACTATGGAAACAAGATTTTTCTCATTCAATCGAACAAAGAGTAAAACCTAATTATTTTGTTCTATTATGCCCCGAGAGTGTAAATTTGAAACGTATCGATGCCAACGTTCACAAGAACCAAAACCGGACGAACATTAGACTACTCAGTTGCGCCCTAACTTTATAACTTTGAAACGAGTACTTTTTCTCATGCAACCGAACAAAGAGTTAAACCAAATTATATTGATGTCTTATGCTCCGATAGTGTAAATTTCCAACATATCGATGGCAACGTTCACAAGAACCAAAACCGGACCAACATTAAACTACTCAGTTGCGCCCTAACTTTATAACTTTGAAACGAGTACTTTTTCTCATGCAACCGAACAAAGAGTAAAACGTAATTATTTTGTTCTATTATGCCCCGAGAGTGTAAATTAGCAACGTAACGATGCCAACGTTCACAAGAACCAAAACCCAACCAACATTAGACTACTCAGTTGTGCCCTCATAGTATAACTTTTGAAACAGTACTTTTTCTCATTCAATCGAACAAAGAGTAAAACCTAATTATTTTGTTCTATTATGCCCCGAGAGTGTAATTTGCAACGTATCGATGCCAACGTTCACAAGCACCAAAACCGGACCAACAACAGGCTACTCAGTTGTGCCCAAACAGTATAATTCTGGAAACAGTACTTTTTCTCATTCAATCGAACAAAGAGTAAAACCTAATTATTTTGTTCTATTATGCCCCGAGAGTGTAAATTTGCAACGTATCGATGCCAAAGTTCACAAGAACTAAAACCGGACCAACAATAGACTACTCAGTTGTGCCCAAACAGTATAACTTTGGAAACAGTACTTTTTCTCATTCTACCGAACAAAAAGTAAAACCTAATTATTTTGATCGATTATGCCCCGTGAGTGTAAATTTGAAACGTATCGATGCCAACGTTCACAAGAACCAAAACGGGTCAAACATTAGACTACTCAGTTGCGCCCTAACTTTATAACTTTGAAACGAGTACTTTTTCTCATGCAACCGAACAAAGAGTAAAACCTAATTATATTTATCTATTATGCCCCGAGAGTGTAAATTTGCATCATATCGATGCCAACGTTCACAAGAACCATAACCGGACCAACATTAGACTACTCAGTTGCGCCCTAACTTTATAACTTTGAAACGAGTACTTTTTCTCATGCTACCGAACAAAGAGTTAAACCTAATTATATTGATCAATTATGCCCCGAGAGTGTAAATTTGCAACATATCGATGCCAACGTTCACAAGAACCAAAACCGGACAAACATTAAACTACTCAGTTGCGCCCTAACTTTATAACTTTGAAACGAGTACTTTTTCTCATGCAACCGAACAAAGAGTAAAACGTAATTATTTTGTTCTATTATGCCCCGAGAGTGTAAATTTGCAACTTAACGATGCCAACGTTCACAAGAACCAAAACCGGACGAACATTAGACTACTCAGTTGCGCCCTAACTTTTTAATTCTGAAAAGAGAACTTTTTCTCTTTCAATCGAACAAAGAGTAAAACATAATTATTTTGTTCTATTATGCCCCGAGAGTGTAAATTTGCTACGTATCGATGCCAAAGTTCACAAGAACTAAAACCGGACCAACAATAGACTACTCAGTTGTGCCCAAACAATATAAATTTGGAAACAGTACTTTTTCTCATTCAATCGAACAAAGAGTAAAACCTAATTACTTTGTTCTATTATGCCCCGTGAGTGTAAATTTGAAACATATCGATGCCAACGTTCACAAGAACCAAAACCGGACCAACATTAGACTACTCCGCCAGTGCCCAAACAAGATAAATTTGGAAACAAGATTTTTCTCATTCAATCGAACAAAGAGTAAAACCTAACTACTTTGTTCGATTATGCCCCGTGAGTGTAAATTTGAAACATATCGATGCCAACGTTCACAAGAACCAAAACCGGACCAACATTAGACTACTCAGTTGCGCCCTAACTTTATAACTTTGAAACGAGTACTTTTTCTCTTGCAACCGAACAAAGAGTTAAACCTAATTATATTGATCAATTATGCCCGAGAGTGTAAATTTGCAACATATCGATGCCAACGTTCACAAGAACCAAAACCGACCAACATTAAACAACCCTAGCTTGCGCCCTAACTTTATAACTTTGAAACGAGTACTTTTTCTCATACAACCGAACAAAGAGTAAAACCTAATTATTTTGTTCTATTATGCCCCGAGAGTGTAAATTTGCAACGTATCGATGCCAACGTTCACAAGAACCAAAACCGGACCAACATTAGACTACTCAGTTGAGCCCTAACATTATAACTTTGGAAACAGTACTTTTTCTCATTCAATCGAACAAAGAGCAAAACCTAATTATTTTGTTCTTTTATGCCCCGAGAGTGTAAATTTGCAACGTATCGATACCAACGTTCACAAGAATCAAAACCGGACCAACATTAGACTACTCAGTTGTGCCCTAACAGTATAACTTTGGAAACAGTACTTTTTCGCATTCAATCGAACAAAGAGTAAAACCTAATTATTTTGTTCTATTATGCCCCGAGAGTGTAAATTTGCAACGTATCGATGCCAAAGTTCACAAGAACTAAAACCGGACCAACAATAGACTGCTCAGTTGTGCCCAAATAGTATAAATTTGGAAACAGTACTTTTTCTCATTCAATCAAACAAAGAGTAAAACCTAATTACTTTGTTCTATTATGCCCCGTGAGTGTAAATTTGAAACATATCGATGCCAACGTTCACAAGAACCAAAACCGGACCAACATTAGACTACTCAGTTGCGCCCTAACTTTATAACTTTGAAACGAGGACTTTTTCTCATACAACCGAACAAAGAGTAAAACCTAATTATATTGATCTATTATGCCCCGAGAGTGTAAATTTGCAACATATCGATGCCAACGTTCGCAAGAACCAAAACCGGACCAACATTAGACTACTCAATTGCGCCCTTACTTTATAACTTTGAAACGAGTACTTTTTCTCATGCAACCGAACAAAGAGTAAAACGTAATTATTTTGTTCTATTATGCCCCGAGAGTGTAAATTTGCAACGTATCGATGCCAACGTTCACAAGAACCAAAACCGGACCAATATTAGACTACTATGTTGTGCCCTAACAGTATAACTTTGGAAACAGTACTTTTTCTCATTCAATCGAAAAAAAAGTAAAACCTAATTATTTTGTTCTATTATGCCCCGAGAGTGTAAATTTGCAACGTATCGATGCCAACGTTCACAAGAACCAAAACCGGACCAATATTAGACTACTCAGTTGTGCCCAAATAGTATAACTTTGGAAAAAGTACTTTTTCTCATTCAATCGAACAAAGAGTAAAACCTAATTATTTTGTTCTATTATGCCGCGAGAGTGTAAATTTGCAACGTATCGATGGCAACGTTCACAAGAACCAAAACCGGACCAACATTAAACTACTCAGTTGCGCCCTAACTTTATAACTTTGAAACGAGTACTTTTTCTCATGCAACCGAACAAAGAGTAAAACCTAATTATTTTGTTCTATTATGCCCCGAGAGTGTAAATTTGCAACGTATCGATGCCAACGTTCACAAGAACCAAAACCGGACCAACATTAGACTATTCAGTTGTGCCCAAACAGTATAACTTTGGAGAAAGTACTTCTTCTCATTCAATCGAACAAAGAGTAAAACCTAATTATTTTGTTCTATTTTGCCCCGAGAGTGTAAATTTGCAACGTATCGATGCCAACGTTCACAAGAACCAAAACCGGACCAACATTAGACTACTCTGTTGCGCCCTAACTTTATAACTTTGAAACGAGTACTTTTTCTCATACAACCGAACAAAGAGTAAAACCTAATTATTTTGTTCTATTATGCCCCGAGAGTGTAAATTTGCAACGTATCGATGCCAACGTTCACAAGAACCAAAACCGACTAACATTAGACTACTCAGTTGTGCCCAAACAGTATTACTTTGGAAAAAGTACTTTTTCTCATTCAATCGAACAAAGAGTAAAACCTAATTATTTTGTTCTATTATGCCGCGAGAGTGTAAATTTGCAACGTATCGATGGCAACGTTCACAAGAACCAAAACCGGACCAAGAACAGACTACTCAGTTGTGCCCAAACAGTATAACTCTGGAAACAGTACTTTTTCTCATGCAACCGAACAAAGAGTAAAACCTAATTATTTTGTTCTATTATGCCCCGAGAGTGTAAATTTGAAACGTATCGATGCCAACGTTCACAAGAACCAAAACCGGACAAACATTAGACTACTCAGTTGCGCCCTAACTTTATAACTTTGAAACGAGTACTTTTTCTCATGCAACCGAACAAAGAGTTAAACCAAATTATATTGATGTCTTATGCTCCGATAGTGTAAATTTCCAACATATCGATGGCAACGTTCACAAGAACCAAAACCGGACCAACATTAAACTACTCAGTTGCGCCCTAACTTTATAACTTTGAAACGAGTACTTTTTCTCATGCAACCGAACAAAGAGTAAAACGTAATTATTTTGTTCTATTATGCCCCGAGAGTGTAAATTAGCAACGTAACGATGCCAACGTTCACAAGAACCAAAACCCAACCAACATTACACTACTCAGTTGTGCCCTCATAGTATAACTTTTGAAACAGTACTTTTTCTCATTCAATCGAACAAAGAGTAAAACCTAATTATTTTGTTCTATTATGCCCCGAGAGTGTAATTTGCAACGTATCGATGCCAACGTTCACAAGCACCAAAACCGGACCAACATTAGACTACTCAGTTGTGCCCAAACAAGATAATTTGAAACAAGATTTTTCTCATTCAATCGAACAAAGAGTAAAACCTAATTATTTTGTTCTATTATGCCCCGAGAGTGTAAATTTGCAACGTATCGATGCCAACGTTCACAAGAACCAAAACCGGACCAACATTAGACTATTCAGTTGTGCCCAAACAGTATAACTTTGGAAACGATTTACTTTTCTCATTCTACCGAACAAAAAGTAAAACCTAATTATTTTGATCTATTATGCCCCGTGAGTGTAAATTTGAAACGTATCGATGCCAACGTTCACAAGAACCAAAACGGGTCAAACATTAGACTACTCAGTTGCGCCCTAACTTTATAACTTTGAAACGAGTACCTTTTCTCATGCAACCGAACAAAGAGTAAAACCTAATTATATTTATCTATTATGCCCCGAGAGTGTAAATTTGCATCATATCGATGCCAACGTTCACAAGAACCATAAACCAACATTAGACTACTTTGCGCTAACTTTATAACTTTGAAACGAGTACTTTTTCTCATGCTACCGAACAAAGAGTTAAACCTAATTATATTGATCAATTATGCCCCGAGAGTGTAAATTTGCAACATATCGATGCCAACGTTCACAAGAACCAAAACCGGACAAACATTAAACTACTCAGTTGCGCCCTAACTTTATAACTTTGAAACGAGTACTTTTTCTCATGCAACCGAACAAAGAGTAAAACGTAATTATTTTGTTCTATTATGCCCCGAGAGTGTAAATTTGCAACTTAACGATGCCAACGTTCACAAGAACCAAAACCGGACCAACATTAGACTACTCAGTTGCGCCCTAACTTTATAACTTTGAAACGAGTACTTTTTCTCATGCAACCGAACAAAGAGTTAAACCAAATTATATTGATGTCTTATGCTCCGATAGTGTAAATTTCCAACATATCGATGGCAACGTTCACAAGAACCAAAACCGGACCAACATTAAACTACTCAGTTGCGGCCTAACTTTATAACTTTGAAACGAGTACTTTTTCTCATGCAACCGAACAAAGAGTAAAACGTAATTATTTTGTTCTATTATGCCCCGAGAGTGTAAATTAGCAACGTAACGATGCCAACGTTCACAAGAACCAAAACCCAACCAACAATAGACTACTCTTGTGCCTCATAGTATAACTTTTGAAACAGTACTTTTTCTCATTCAATCGAATAAAGAGTAAAACCTAATTATTTTGTTCTATTATGCCCCGAGAGTGTAATTTGCAACGTATCGATGCCAACGCTCACAAGAACCAAAACCGACCAACATTAGACTACTCAGTTGTGCCCAAACAGTATAACTTTGGAAAAAGTACTTTTTCTCATTCAATCGAACAAAGAGTAAACCTAATTATTTTGTTCTATTAGGCTCCGAGAGTGTAAATTTGCAACGTATCGATGCCAAAGTTCACAAGAACTAAAACCGGACCAACAATAGACTACCTAGTTGTGCCCAAACAGTATAACTTTGGAAACAGTACTTTTTCTCATTCAATCGAACAAAGAGTAAAACCTAATTATTTTGTTCTATTATGCCCCGAGAGTGTAAATTTGCAACGTATCGATGGCAACGTTCACAAGAACCAAAACCGGACCAACATTAGACTACTCAGTTGCGCCCAAACAGTATAACTTTGGAAACAGTACTTTTTCTCATGCAACCGAACAAAGAGTAAAACGTAATTATTTTGTTCTATTATGCCCCGAGAGTGTAAATTTGCAACTTAACGATGCCAACGTTCACAAGAACCAAAACCGGACCAACAATAGATTACTCAGTTGTGCCCAAACAGTTTAATTCTGGAAACAGAACTTTTTCGCATTCAATCGAACAAAGAGTAAAACATAATTATTTTGTTCTATTATGCCCCGAGAGTGTAAATTTGCTACGTATTGATGCCAAAGTTCACAAGAACTAAAACCGGACCAACAATAGACTACTCAGTTGTGCCCAAACAATATAAATTTGGAAACAAGATTTTTTTCTCATTCAATCGAACAAAGAGTAAAACCTAATTATTTTGTTCTATTATGCCCCGTGAGTGTAAATTTGAAACATATCGATGCCAACGTTCACAAGAACCAAAACCGGACCAACATTAGACTACTCAGTTGTGCCCAAACAGTATAAATTTGGAAACAGTACTTTTTCTCATTCAATCGAACAAAGAGTAAAACCTAACTACTTTGTTCGATTATGCCCCGTGAGTGTAAATTTGAAACATATCGATGCCAACGTTCACAAGAACCAAAACCGGACCAACATTAGACTACTCAGTTGCGCCCTAACTTTATAACTTTGAAACGAGTACTTTTTCTCGCAACCGAACAAAGAGTTAAACCTAATTATATTGATCAATTATGCCCCGAGAGTGTAAATTTGCAACATATCGATGCCAACGTTCACAAGAACCAAAACCGGACCAACATTAAACAACCCAGTTGCGCCCTAACTTTATAACTTTGAAACGAGTACTTTTTCTCTTGCAACCGAACAAAGAGTAAAACGTAATTATTTTGTTCTATTATGCCCCGAGAGTGTAAATTTGCAACGTAACGATGCCAACGTTCACAAGAACCAAAACCGGACCAACATGAGACTACTCAGTTGTGCCCTAACAGTATAACTTTTGAAACAGTACTTTTTCTCATTCAATCGAACAAAGAGTAAAACCTAATTATTTTGTTCTTTTATGCCCCGAGAGTGTAAATTTGCAACGTATCGATACCAACGTTCACAAGAACCAAAACCGGACCAACATTAGACTACTCAGTTGTGCCCAAACAGTATAACTTTGGAAACAGTACTTTTTCTCATTCAATCGAACAAAGAGTAAAACATAATTATTTTGTTCTATTATGCCCCGAGAGTGTAAATTTGCAACGTATCGATGCCAAAGTTCACAAGAACTAAAACCGACCAACAATACTCGGTTGTGCCCAAACAAGATAAATTTGGAAACAAGATTTTTTTCTCATTCAATCGAACAAAGAGTAAAACCTAATTACTTTGTTCTATTATGCCCCGTGAGTGTAAATTTGAAACATATCGATGCCAACGTTCACAAGAACCAAAACCGGACCAACATTAGACTACTCAGTTGCGCCCTAACTTTATAACTTTGAAACGAGGACTTTTTCTCATACAACCGAACAAAGAGTAAAACCTAATTATATTGATCTATTATGCCCCGAGAGTGTAAATTTGCAACATATCGATGCCAACGTTCACAAGAACCAAAACCGGACCAACATTAGACTACTCAATTGCGCCATAACTTTATAACTTTGAAACGAGTACTTTTTCTCATGCAACCGAACAAAGAGTAAAACCTAATTATTTTGTTCTATTATGCCCCGAGAGTGTAAATTTGCAACGTATCGATGCCAACGTTCACAAGAACCAAAACCGGACCAACATTAGACTATTCAGTTGTGCCCTAACAGTATAACTTTTGAAACAGTATTTTTTCTCATTCAATCGAATAAAAAGTAAAACCTAATTATTTTGTTCTATTATGCCCCGAGAGTGTAAATTTGCAACGTATCGATGCCAACGTTCACAAGAACCAAAACCGACCAACATTAGACTACTCTGTTGTGCCCAAACAGTATAACTTTGGAAACAGTACTTTTTCTCATTCAATCGAACAAAGAGTAAAACCTAATTATTTTGTTCTATTATGCCCCGAGAGTGTAAATTTGCAACGTATCGATGCCAACGTTCACAAGAACCAAAACCGACCAACAATAGACTACTCCGTTGTGCCCAAACAAGATAAATTTGGAAACAAGATTTTTCTCATTCAATCAAACAAAGAGTAAATCCTAATTATTTTGTTCTATTATGCCCGAGAGTGTAAATTTGCAACGTATCGATGCCAACGTTCACAAGAACCAAAACCGACCAACATTAGACTACTCAGTTGTGCCCAAACAGTATAACTTTGGAGAAAGTACTTTTTCTCATTCAATCGAACAAAGAGTAAAACCTAATTATTTTGTTCTATTATGCCCCGAGAGTGTAAATTTGCAACGTAACGATGCCAACGTTCACAAGAACCAAAACCGGACCAACATTAGACTATTCAGTTGCGCCCTAACTTTATAACTTTGAAACGAGTATTTTTTCTCATACAACCGAACAAAGAGTAAAACCTAATTATTTTGTTCTATTATGCCCCGAGAGTGTAAATTTGCAACGTATCGATGCCAACGTTCACAAGAACCAAAACCGACCAACATTAAACTACTCAGTTGTGCCCAAACAGTATTACTTTGGAGAAAGTACTTTTTCTCATTCAATCGAACAAAGAGTAAAACCTAATTATTTTGTTCTATTATGCCCCGAGAGTGTAAATTTGCAACGTATCGATGCCAACGTTCACAAGAACCAAAACCGACCAACATTAGACTACTCAGTTGTGCCCAAAAAGTATTACTTTGGAAAAAGTACTTTTTCTCATTCAACCGAACAAAGAGTAAAACCTAATTATTTTGTTCTATTATGCCCCGAGAGTGTAAATTTGCAACGTATCGATGCCAACGTTCACAAGAACCAAAACCGGACCAACATTAAACTACTCAGTTGCGCCCTAACTTTATAACTTTGAAACGAGTACTTTTTCTCATGCAACCGAACAAAGAGTAAAACCTAATTATTTTGTTCTATTATGCCCCGAGAGTGTAAATTTGCAACGTATCGATGCCAACGTTCACAAGAACCAAAACCCGACCAACATTAGACTACTCAGTTGTGCCCTCATAGTATAACTTTTGAAACAGTACTTTTTCTCATTCAATCGAACAAAGAGTAAAACCTAATTATTTTGTTCTATTATGCCCCGAGAGTGTAAATTTGCAACGTATCGATGCCAACGTTCACAAGCAACAAAACCGGACCAACAACAGGCTACTCAGTTGTGCCCAAACAGTATAATTCTGGAAACAGTACATTTTCTCATTCAATCGAACAAAGAGTAAACCTAATTATTTTGTTCTATTACGCTGCGAGAGTGTAAATTTGCAACGTATCGATGCCAAAGTTCACAAGAACTAAAACCGGACCAACAATAGACTACCTAGTTGTGCCCAAACAGTATAACTTTGGAAATAATACTTTTTCTCATTCAATCGAACAAAGAGTAAAACCTAATTATTTTGTTCTATTATGCCGCGAGAGTGTAAATTTGCAACGTATCGATGGCAACGTTCACAAGAACCAAAACCGGACCAAGAACAGACTACTCAGTTGTGCCCAAACAGTATAACTCTGGAAACAGTACTTTTTCTCATTCAATCGAACAAAGAGTAAAACCTAATTATTTTGTTCTATTATGCCCCGAGAGTGTAAATTTGCAACGTATCGATGCCAACGTTCACAAGAACCAAAACCGGACCAACATTAGACTACTCAGTTGCGCCCTAACTGTATAACTTTGAAAAGAGTACTTTTTCTCATTCAATCGAACAAAGAGTAAAACCTAATTATTTTGTTCTATTATGCCCCGAGAGTGTAAATTTGCTACGTATCGATGCCAAAGTTCACAAGAACTAAAACCGGACCAACAATAGACTACTCAGTTGTGCCCAAACAGTATAAATTTGGAAACAGTACTTTTTCTCATTCAATCGAACAAAGAGTAAAACCTAATTATTTTGTTCTATTATGCCCCGTGAGTGTAAATTTGAAACATATCGATGCCAACGTTCACAAGAACCAAAACCGGACCAACATTAGACTACTCAGTTGTGCCCAAACAGTATAAATTTGGAAACAGTACTTTTTCTCATTCAATCGAACAAAGAGTAAAACCTAACTACTTTGTTCGATTATGCCCCGTGAGTGTAAATTTGAAACATATCGATGCCAACGTTCACAAGAACCAAAACCGGACCAACATTAGACTACTCAGTTGCGCCCCAACACTATAACTTTGAAACGAGTACTTTTTCTCATTCAACCGAACAAAGAGTTAAACCTAATTATATTGATCAATTATGCCCCGAGAGTGTAAATTTGCAACATATCGATGCCAACGTTCACAAGAACCAAAACCGGACCAACATTAAACAACTCAGTTGCGCCCTAACTTTATAACTTTGAAACGAGTACTTTTTCTCATGCAACCGAACAAAGAGTAAAACGTAATTATTTTGTTCTATTATGCCCCGAGAGTGTAAATTTGCAACGTAACGATGCCAACGTTCACAAGAACCAAAATCGGACCAACATGAGACTACTCAGTTGTGCCCTAACAGTATAACTTTTGAAACAGTACTTTTTCTCATTCAATCGAACAAAGAGTAAAACCTAATTATTTTGTTCTTTTATGCCCCGAGAGTGTAAATTTGCAACGTATCGATGCCAACGTTCACAAGAACCAAAACCGGACCAACATTAGACTACTCAGTTGTGCCCAGAGAGTACAACTTTGTAAACAGTACTTTTTCGCATTCAATCGAACAAAGAGTAAAACCTAATTATTTTGTTCTATTATGCCCCGAGAGTGTAAATTTGCAATGTATCGATGCCAACGTTCACAAGAACCAAAACCGGACCAACAATATGCCCAAACATTATAAATTTGGAAACAGTACTTTTTCTCATTCAATCGAACAAAGAGTAAAACCTAATTACTTTGTTCTATTATGCCCCGTGAGTGTAAATTTGAAACATATCGATGCCAACGTTCACAAGAACCAAAACCGGACCAACATTAGACTACTCAGTTGCGCCCTAACTTTATAAC
This sequence comes from Aechmea fasciata, assembly GCA_025177825.1. Taxonomy (NCBI): domain Eukaryota; kingdom Viridiplantae; phylum Streptophyta; class Magnoliopsida; order Poales; family Bromeliaceae; genus Aechmea; species Aechmea fasciata. The sequence continues at coordinate 5,556,971 of CM045939.1, forward strand.
TTTGAAACGAGGACTTTTTCTCATACAACCGAACAAAGAGTAAAACCTAATTATATTGATCTATTATGCCCCGAGAGTGTAAATTTGCAACATATCGATGCCAACGTTCGCAAGAACCAAAACCGGACCAACATTAGACTACTCAATTGCGCCCTTACTTTATAACTTTGAAACGAGTACTTTTTCTCATGCAACCGAACAAAGAGTAAAACGTAATTATTTTGTTCTATTATGCCCCGAGAGTGTAAATTTGCAACGTATCGATGCCAACGTTCACAAGAACCAAAACCGACCAACATTAGACTACTCAGTTGTGCCCAAACAGTATAACTTTGAAAAAAGTACTTTTTCTCATTCAATCGAACAAAAAGTAAAACCTAATTATTTTGTTCTATTATGCCCCGAGAGTGTAAATTTGCAACGTATCGATGCCAACGTTCACAAGAACCAAAACCGGACCAACATTAGACTACTCAGTTGTGCCCAAACAGTATAACTTTGGAAAAAGTACTTTTTCTCATTCAATCGAACAAAGAGTAAAACCTAATTATTTTGTTCTATTATGCCGCGAGAGTGTAAATTTGCAACGTATCGATGGCAACGTTCACAAGAACCAAAACCGGACCAAGAACAGACTACTCTGTTGTGCCCAAACAGTATAACTCTGGAAACAGTACTTTTTCTCATGCAACCGAACAAAGAGTAAAACCTAATTATTTTGTTCTATTATGCCCCGAGAGTGTAAATTTGCAGCGTATCGATGCCAACGTTCACAAGAACCAAAACCGGACCAACATTAGACTATTCAACAGTGCCCAAACAAGATAACTTTGGAAACAGTACCTTTTCTCATTCAATCGAACAAAGAGTAAAACCTAATTATTTTGTTCTATTATGCCCCGAGAGTGTAAATTTGCAACGTAACGATGCCAACGTTCACAAGAACCAAAACCGGACCAACATTAGACTATTCAGATCTGCCCAAACAGTATAACTTTGGAGAAAGTACTTCTTCTCATTCAATCGAACAAAGAGTAAAACCTAATTATTTTGTTCTATTATGCCGCGAGAGTGTAAATTTGCAGCGTATCGATGCCAACGTTCACAAGAACCAAAACCGACCAACATTAGACTACTCAGTTGTGCCCAAACAGTATTACTTTGGAAAAAGTACTTTTTCTCATTCAATCGAACAAAGAGTAAAACCTAATTATTTTGTTCTATTATGCCCCGAGAGTGTAAATTTGCAACGTATCGATGCCAACGTTCACAAGAACCAAAACCGACCAACATTAGACTACTCAGTTGTGCCCAAACAGTATTACTTTGGAAAAAGTACTTTTTCTCATTCAATCGAACAAAGAGTAAAACCTAATTATTTTGTTCTATTATGCCCCGAGAGTGTAAATTTGAAACGTATCGATGCCAACGTTCACAAGAACCAAAACCGGACGAACATTAGACTACTCAGTTGCGCCCTAACTTTATAACTTTGAAACGAGTACTTTTTCTCATGCAACCGAACAAAGAGTTAAACCAAATTATATTGATGTCTTATGCTCCGATAGTGTAAATTTCCAACATATCGATGGCAACGTTCACAAGAACCAAAACCGGACCAACATTAAACTACTCAGTTGCGCCCTAACTTTATAACTTTGAAACGAGTACTTTTTCTCATGCAACCGAACAAAGAGTAAAACGTAATTATTTTGTTCTATTATGCCCCGAGAGTGTAAATTAGCAACGTAACGATGCCAACGTTCACAAGAACCAAAACCCAACCAACATTAGACTACTCGCTTGTGCCTCATAGTATAACTTTTGAAACAGTACTTTTTCTCATTCAATCGAACAAAGAGTAAAACCTAATTATTTTGTTCTATTATGCCCCGAGAGTGTAATTTGCAACGTATCGACGCCAACGTTCACAAGCAACAAACCGACCAACAACAAAGCTACTGTGCCCAAACAAGATAATTCGGAAACAAGACATTTTCTCATTCAACCGAACAAAGAGTAAAACCTAATTATTTTGTTCTATTATGCCCCGAGAGTGTAAATTTGCAACGTATCGATGCCAACGTTCACAAGAACCAAAACCGACCAACATTAGACTACTCAGTTGTGCCCAAACAGTATTACTTTGGAAAAAGTACTTTTTCTCATTCAATCGAACAAAGAGTAAAACCTAATTATTTTGTTCTATTATGCCGCGAGAGTGTAAATTTGCCACGTTTCGATTGCAAAGTTCACAAGCACCAAAACCGGACCAACATTAGACTACCTTGCGCCCAACTTTATAACTTTGAAACAAGATTTTTTTCTCATACAACCGAACAAAGAGTAAAACCTACTTATATTGATCTATTATGCCCCGAGAGTGTAAATTTGCAACATATCGATGCCAACGTTCACAAGAACCAAAACCGGACCAACAATAGATTACTCAGTTGTGCCCAAACAGTTTAATTCTGGAAACAGAACTTTTTCGCATTCAATCGAACAAAGAGTAAAACCTAATTATTTTGTTCTATTATGCCCCGAGAGTGTAAATTTGCTACGTATCGATGCCAAAGTTCACAAGAACTAAAACCGGACCAACAATAGACTACTCAGTTGTGCCCAAACAATATAAATTTGGAAACAGTACTTTTTCTCATTCAATCGAACAAAGAGTAAAACCTAATTACTTTGTTCTATTATGCCCCGTGAGTGTAAATTTGAAACATATCGATGCCAACGTTCACAAGAACCAAAACCGGACCAACATTAGACTACTCTGTGCCCAAACAAGATAAATTTGGCAACAGTACTTTTCTCATTCAATCGAACAAAGAGTCAAACCTAACTACTTTGTTCGATTATGCCCCGTGAGTGTAAATTTGAAACATATCGATGCCAACGTTCACAAGAACCAAAACCGGACCAACATTAGACTACTCAGTTGCGCCCTAACTTTATAACTTTGAAACGAGTACTTTTTCTCATGCAACCGAACAAAGAGTTAAACCTAATTATATTGATCAATTATGCCCCGAGAGTGTAAATTTGCAACATATCGATGCCAACGTTCACAAGAACCAAAACCGGACCAACATTAAACAACCCAGTTGCGCCCTAACTTTATAACTTTGAAACGAGTACTTTTTCTCTTGCAACCGAACAAAGAGTAAAACGTAATTATTTTGTTCTATTATGCCCCGAGAGTGTAAATTTGCAACGTAACGATGCCAACGTTCACAAGAACCAAAATCGGACCAACATGAGACTACTCAGTTGTGCCCTAACAGTATAACTTTTGAAACAGTACTTTTTCTCATTCAATCGAACAAAGAGTAAAACCTAATTATTTTGTTCTTTTATGCCCCGAGAGTGTAAATTTGCAACGTATCGATGCCAACGTTCACAAGAACCAAAACCGGACCAACAACAGACTACTCAGTTGTGCCCAAACAGTTTAATTCTGGAAACAGTACTTTTTCGCATTCAATCGAACAAAGAGTAAAACCTAATTATTTTGTTCTATTATGCCCCGAGAGTGTAAATTTGCAACGTATCGATGCCAAAGTTCACAAGAACTAAAACGGGTCAACAATAGACTGCTCAGTTGTGCCCAAACAGTATAAATTTGGAAACAGTACTTTTTCTCATTCAATCGAACAAAGAGTAAAACCTAATTACTTTGTTCTATTATGCCCCGTGAGTGTAAATTTGAAACATATCGATGCCAACGTTCACAAGAAGCAAAACCGTACCACCATTAGACTACACTGTTGCGCCCTAACAATTTTAACTTTGAAACGAGGACTTTTTCTCATACAACCGAACAAAGAGTAAAACCTAATTATATTGATCTATTATGCCCCGAGAGTGTAAATTTGCAACATATCGATGCCAACGTTCGCAAGAACCAAAACCGGACCAACATTAGACTACTCAATTGCGCACTTACTTTATAACTTTGAAACGAGTACTTTTTCTCATGCAACCGAACAAAGAGTAAAACGTAATTATTTTGTTCTATTACGCCCCGAGAGTGTAAATTTGCAACGTATCGATGCCAACGTTCACAAGAACCAAAACCGGACCAACATTAGACTACTCAGTTGTGCCCTAACAAGATAACTTTTGAAACAAGATTTTTCTCATTCAATCGAATAAAAGAGTAAAACCTAATTATTTTGTTCTATTATGCCCCGAGAGTGTAAATTTGCAACGTATCGATGCCAACGTTCACAAGAACCAAAACCGACCAACATTAGACTACTCAGTTGTGCCCAAACAGTATAACTTTGGAAAAAGTACTTTTTCTCATTCAATCGAACAAAGAGTAAAACCTAATTATTTTGTTTTATTATTCCCCGAGAGTGTAAATTTGCAACGTATTCATGCAAACGTTCACAAGAACTAAAACCGGACCAACATTAGACTACTCGATTGTGCCCAAAAAGTATAACTTTGGAAACAGTACTTTTTCTCATGCAACCGAACAAAGAGTAAAACCTAATTATTTTGTTCTATTATGCCCCGAGAGTGTAAATTTGCAACGTATCGATGCCAACGTTCACAAGAACCAAAACCGGACCAACATTAGACTATTCAGTTGTGCCCAAACAGTATAACTTTGGAGAAAGTACTTCTTCTCATTCAATCGAACAAAAGGTAAAACCTAATTATTTTGTTCTATTATGCCCCGAGAGTGTAAATTTGCAATGTATCGATGCCAACGTTCACAAGAACCAAAACCGGACCAACATTAGACTACTCAATTGCGCCCTAACTTTATAACTTTGAAACGAGTACTTTTTCTCATGCAACCGAACAAAGAGTAAAACGTAATTATTTTGTTCTATTATGCCCCGAGAGTGTAAATTTGCAACGTATCGATGCCAACGTTCACAAGAACCAAAACCGGACCAATATTAGACTACTCAGTTGTGCCCAAACAGTATAACTTTGGAAAAAGTACTTTTTCTCATTCAATCGAACAAAGAGTAAAACCTAATTATTTTGTTCTATTATGCCGCGAGAGTGTAAATTTGCAACGTATCGATGGCAACGTTCACAAGAACCAAAACCGGACCAAGAATAGACTACTCAGTTGTGCCCAAACAGTATAACTATGGAAACAGTACTTTTTCTCATTCAATCGAACAAAGAGTAAAACCTAATTATTTTGTTCTATTATGCCCCGAGAGTGTAAATTTGAAACGTATCGATGCCAACGTTCACAAGAACCAAAACCGGACCAACATTAGACTACTCAGTTGAGCCCTAACTTTATAACTTTGAAACGAGTACTTTTTCTCATGCAACCGAACAAAGAGTTAAACCAAATTATATTGATGTCTTATGCTCCGATAGTGTAAATTTCCAACATATCGATGGCAACGTTCACAAGAACCAAAACCGGACCAACATTAAACTACTCAGTTGCGCCCTAACTTTATAACTTTGAAACGAGTACTTTTTCTCATGCAACCGAACAAAGAGTAAAACGTAATTATTTTGTTCTATTATGCCCCGAGAGTGTAAATTAGCAACGTAACGATGCCAACGTTCACAAGAACCAAAACCCAACCAACATTAGACTACTCTTGTGCCTCATAGTATAACTTTTGAAACAAGATTTTTCTCATTCAATCGAACAAAGAGTAAAACCTAATTATTTTGTTCTATTATGCCCCGAGAGTGTAATTTGCAACGTATCGATGCCAACGTTCACAAGCAACAAAACCGGACCAACAACAGGCTACTCAGTTGTGCCCAAACAGTATAATTCTGGAAACAGTACATTTTCTCATTCAATCGAACAAAGAGTAAACCTAATTATTTTGTTCTATTACGCTGCGAGAGTGTAAATTTGCAACGTATCGATGCCAAAGTTCACAAGAACTAAAACCGGACCAACAATAGACTACCTAGTTGTGCCCAAACAGTATAACTTTGGAAATAGTACTTTTTCTCATTCTACCGAACAAAAAGTAAAACCTAATTACTTTGATCTATTATGCCCCGTGAGTGTAAATTTGAAACGTATCGATGCCAACGTTCACAAGAACCAAAACGGGTCAAACATTAGACTACTCAGTTGCGCCCTAACTTTATAACTTTGAAACGAGTACTTTTTCTCATGCACCCGAACAAAGAGTAAAACCTAATTATATTTATCTATTATGCACCGAGAGTGTAAATTTGCATCATATCGATGCCAACGTTCACAAGAACCATAACCGGACCAACATTAGACTACTCAGTTGCGCCCTAACTTTATAACTTTGAAACGAGTACTTTTTCTCATGCAACCGAACAAAGAGTTAAACCTAATTATTTTGTTCTATTATGCCCCGAGAGTGTAAATTTGCAACATATCGATGCCAACGTTCACAAGAACCAAAACCGGACCAACATTAAACTACTTAGTTGTGCCCTAACTTTATAACTTTTAAACGAGTACTTTTTCTCATGCAACCGAACAAAGAGTAAAACGTAATTATTTTGTTCTATTATGCCCCGAGAGTGTAAATTTGCAACGTATCGATGCCAACGTTCACAAGAACCAAAACCGGACCAAAAAATAGACTACTCAGTTGTGCGCAAACAATATAACTTTGGAAACAGTACTTTTTCTCATTCAATCGAACAAAGAGTAAAACCTAATTATTTTGTTCTATTATGCCCCGAGAGTGTAAATTTGCAACGTATCGATGCCAAAGTTCACAAGAACTAAAACCGGACCAACATTAGACTACTCAGTTGTGCCCAAACAGTATAAATTTGGAAACAGTACTTTTTCTCATTCAATCGAACAAAGAGTAAAACCTAATTATTTTGTTCTATTATGCCCCGTGAGTGTAAATTTGAAACATATCGATGCCAACGTTCACAAGAAACAAAACAGAACAAACATTAGACTACTCACCAGGCCCAAACTTTAAATTTGAAACGATTTTTTCTCATTCAATCGAACAAAGAGTAAACCTAATTATTTTGTTCTATTATGCCCCGAGAGTGTAAATTTGCAACGTATCGATGCCAACGTTCACAAGAACCAAAACCGGACCAACATTAGACTACTTGCGCCCTAACTTTATAACTTTGAAACGAGTACTTTTTCTCTTGCAACCGAACAAAGAGTTAAACCTAATTATATTGATCAATTATGCCCCGAGAGTGTAAATTTGCAACATATCGATGCCAACGTTCACAAGAACCAAAACCGGACCAACATTAAACAAGATAACTTTACAACTTTGAAACGAGTACTTTTTCTCATTCATCCTAACAAAGAGTAAAACGTAATTATTTTGTTCTATTATGCCCCGAGAGTGTAAATTTGCAACGTTTCGATGCCAACGTTCACAAGAACCAAAATCGGACCAACAATAGACTACTCAGTTGTGCCCAAACAGTATAACTTCGAAAACAGTACTTTTTCTCATTCAATCGAACAAAGAGTGAAACCTAATTATTTTGTTCTATTATGCCCCGAGAGTGTAAATTTGCAACGTATCGATACCAACGTTCACAAGAATCAAAACCGGACCAACAACAGACTACTCAGTTGTGCCCAAACAAGATTTAAATTTGGAAACAAGATTTTTCGCATTCAATCGAACAAAGTGTAAAACCTAATTATATTGTTCTATTATGCCCCGAGAGTGTAAATTCACAACGTATCGATGCCAATGTTCACAAGAACCAAAACCGACCAACAATAGACTCGCTTGTGCCCAAACAAAGATAAATTTGGAAACAAGATTTTTTCTCATTCAATCAAACAAAGAGTAAAACCTAATTATTTTGTTCTATTATGCCCCGAGAGTGTAAATTTGCAACGTATCGATGCCAACGTTCACAAGAACCAAAACCGACCAACATTGCGCCCTAACTTTATAACTTTGAAACGAGGACTTTTTCTCATACAACCGAACAAAGAGTAAAACCTAATTATATTGATCTATTATGCCCCGAGAGTGTAAATTTGCAACATATCGATGCCAACGTTCGCAAGAACCAAAACCGGACCAACATTAGACTACTCAATTGACTAACTTTATAACTTTGAAACGAGTACTTTTTCTCATGCAACCGAACAAAGAGTAAAACCTAATTATTTTGTTCTATTATGCCCCGAGAGTGTAAATTTGCAACATATCGATGCCAACGTTCACAAGAACCAAAACCGGACCAACATTAGACTACTCAACTTGTGCCCTAAACAAGATAACTTTTGAAACAAGATTTTTTTCTCATTCAATCGAATAAAAAGTAAAACCTAATTATTTTGTTCTATTATGCCCCGAGAGTGTAAATTTGCAACGTATCGATGCCAACGTTCACAAGAACCAAAACCGACCAACATTAGACTACTCCGTTCTGCCCAAACAGTATTACTTTGGAAAAAGTACTTTTTCTCATTCAACCGAACAAAGAGTAAAACCTAATTATTTTGTTCTATTATGCCGCGAGAGTGTAAATTTGCAACGTATCGATGGCAACGTTCACATGAACCAAAACCGTCCAACATTAAACAACTCATTGCGCCCAAACTTTAAGATAACTTTGAAACGAGTACTTTTTCTCATGCAACCGAACAAAGAGTAAAACGTAATTATTTTGTTCTATTATGCCCCGAGAGTGTAAATTTGCAACGTATCGATGCCAACGTTCACAAGAACCAAAACCGGACCAACATTAGACTATTCAGTTGTGCCCAAACAGTATAACTTTGGAGAAAGTACTTCTTCTCATTCAATCGAACAAAGAGTAAAACCTAATTATTTTGTTCTATTATGCCCCGAGAGTGTAAATTTGCAACGTAACGATGCCAACGTTCACAAGAACCAAAACCGGACCAACATTAGACTATTCAGTTGCGCCCTAACTTTATAACTTTGAAACGAGTATTTTTTCTCATACAACCGAACAAAGAGTAAAACCTAATTATTTTGTTCTATTATGCCCCGAGAGTGTAAATTTGCAACGTATCGATGCCAACGTTCACAAGAACCAAAACCGACCAACATTAGACTACTCAGTTGTGCCCAAACAAGATTACTTTGGAAACAGTACTTTTTCTCATTCAATCGAACAAAGAGTAAAACCTAATTATTTTGTTCTATTATGCCCCGAGAGTGTAAATTTGCAACGTATCGATGGCAACGTTCACAAGAACCAAAACCGGACCAACATTAGACTACTCAGTTGTGCCCAAACAGTATAACTTTGGAAACAGTACTTTTTCTCATTCAATCGAACAAAGAGTAAAACCTAATTATTTTGTTCTATTATGCCCCGAGAGTGTAAATTTGCAACGTATCGATGTCAACGTTCACAAGAACCAAAACCGGACCAACATTAGACTACTCAGTTGCGCCCTAACTTTATAACTTTGAAACGAGTACTTTTTCTCATGCAACCGAACAAAGAGTTAAACCAAATTATATTGATGTCTTATGCTCCGATAGTGTAAATTTCCAACATTCACAAGAACCAAAACCGGACCAACATTAGACTACTCAGTTGCGCCCTAACTTTATAACTTTGAAACGAGTACTTTTTCTCATGCAACCGAACAAAGAGTAAAACGTAATTATTTTGTTCTATTATGCCCCGAGAGTGTAAATTAGCAACGTAACGATGCCAACGTTCACAAGAACCAAAACCCAACCAACATTAGACTACTCAGTTGTGCCCTCATAGTATAACTTTTGAAACAGTACTTTTTCTCATTCAATCGAACAAAGAGTAAAACCTAATTATTTTGTTCTATTATGCCCCGAGAGTGTAATTTGCAACGTATCGATGCCAACGTTCACAAGCAACAAAACCGGACCAACAACAGGCTACTCACAGTGCCCAAACAAGATAACTCGAAACAAGACATTTTCTCATTCAATCGAACAAAGAGTAAACCTAATTATTTTGTTCTATTACGCCCCGAGAGTGTAAATTTGCAACGTATCGATGCCAACGTTCACAAGAACCAAAACCGGACCAACAATAGACTACCTAGTTGTGCCCAAACAGTATAACTTTGGAAATAGTACTTTTTCTCATTCTACCGAACAAAAAGTAAAACCTAATTACTTTGATCTATTATGCCCCGTGAGTGTAAATTTGCAACATATCGATGCCAACGTTCACAAGAACCAAAACCGGACCAACATTAGACTACTCAGTTGCGCCCTAACTTTATAACTTTGAAACGCGTTCTTTTTCTCATGCAATCGAACAAAGAGTAAAACCTAATTATTTTGTTCTATTATGCCCCGAGAGTGTAAATTTGCATCACATCGATGCCAACGTTCACAAGAACCATAACCGAACCAACATTAGACTACTCAGTTGCGCCCTAACTTTATAACTTTGAAACGAGTACTTTTTCTCATGCAACCGAACAAAGAGTTAAACCTAATTATATTGATCGATTATGCCCCGAGAGTGTAAATTTGCAACATATCGATGCCAACGTTCACAAGAACCAAAACCGGACCAACATTAAACTACTTAGTTGTGCCCTAACTTTATAACTTTTAAACGAGTACTTTTTCTCATGCAACCGAACAAAGAGTAAAACGTAATTATTTTGTTCTATTATGCCCCGAGAGTGTAAATTTGCAACGTAACGATGCCAACGTTCACAAGAACCAAAACCGGACCAAAAATAGACTACTCAGTTGTGCCCAAACAGTATAAATTTGGAAACAGTACTTTTTCTCATTCAATCGAACAAAGAGTAAAACCTAATTATTTTGTTCTATTATGCCCCGAGAGTGTAAATTTGCAACGTATCGATGCCAACGTTCACAAGAACCAAAACCGGACCAACAATAGACTACTCAGTTGTGCCCAAACAGTATAATTCTGGAAACAGTACTTTTTCTCATTCAACCGAACAAAGAGTAAAACCTAATTATTTTGTTCTATTATGCCCCGAGAGTGTAAATTTGAAACATATCGATGCCAACGTTCACAAGAACCAAAACCGGACCAACATTAGACTACTCAGTTGTGCCCAAACAGTATAAATTTGGAAACAGTACTTTTTCTCATTCAATCGAACAAAGAGTAAAACCTAATTACTTTGTTCTATTATGCCCCGTGAGTGTAAATTTGAAACATATCGATGCCAACGTTCACAAGAACCAAAACCGGACCAACATTAGACTACTCAGTTGCGCCCTAACTTTATAACTTTGAAACGAGTACTTTTTCTCTTGCAACCGAACAAAGAGTTAAACCTAATTATATTGATCAATTATGCCCCGAGAGTGTAAATTTGCAACATATCGATGCCAACGTTCACAAGAACCAAAACCGGACCAACATTAAACTACTCAGTTGCGCCCTAACTTTATAACTTTGAAACGAGTACTTTTTCTCATGCAACCGAACAAAGAGTAAAACGTAATTATTTTGTTCTATTATGCCCCGAGAGTGTAAATTTGCAACGTAACGATGCCAACGTTCACAAGAACCAAAACCGGACCAACAGAGACTACTCGCTTGTGCCCTAACAAAGATAACTTTTGAAACAGTACTTTTTCTCATTCAATCGAACAAAGAGTAAAACCTAATTATTTTGTTCTATTATGCCCCGAGAGTGTAAATTTGCAACGTATCGATACCAACGTTCACAAGAATCAAAACCGGACCAACAACAGACTACTCAGTTGTGCCCAAACAGTTTAATTCTGGAAACAGTACTTTTTCGCATTCAATCGAACAAAGAGTAAAACCTAATTATTTTGTTCTATTATGCCCCGAGAGTGTAAATTTGCAACGTATCGATGCCAAAGTTCACAAGAACTAAAACCGGACCAACAATAGACTACTCAGTTGTGCCCAAACAGTATAAATTTGGAAACAGTACTTTTTCTCATTCAATCAAACAAAGAGTAAAACCTAATTACTTTGTTCTATTATGCCCCGTGAGTGTAAATTTGAAACATATCGATGCCAACGTTCACAAGAACCAAAACCGGACCAACATTAGACTACTCAGTTGCGCCCTAACTTTATAACTTTGAAACGAGGACTTTTTCTCATACAACCGAACAAAGAGTAAAACCTAATTATATTGATCTATTATGCCCCGAGAGTGTAAATTTGCAATATATCGATGCCAACGTTCGGAAGAACCAAAACCGGACCAACATTAGACTACTCAATTGCGCCCTTACTTTATAACTTTGAAACGAGTACTTTTTCTCATGCAACCGAACAAAGAGTAAAACGTAATTATTTTGTTCTATTACGCCCCGAGAGTGTAAATTTGCAACGTATCGATGCCAACGTTCACAAGAACCAAAACCGGACCAACATTAGACTATTCAGTTGCGCCCTAACTTTATAACTTTGAAACGAGTATTTTTTCTCATTCAACCGAACAAAGAGTAAAACCTAATTATTTTGTTCTATTATGCCCCGAGAGTGTAAATTTGCAACGTATCGATGCCAACGCTCACAAGAACCAAAACCGACCAACATTAGACAACTCAGTTGTGCCCAAACAGTATAACTTTGGAAAAAGTACTTTTTCTCATTCAATCGAACAAAGAGTAAAACCTAATTATTTTGTTCTATTATGCCGCGAGAGTGTAAATTTGCAACGTATCGATGGCAACGTTCACAAGAACCAAACCGACCAAGAATGACTACTCTGTGCCCAAACAAGATAACTCGAAACAAGATTTTTCTCATTCAATCGAACAAAGAGTAAACCTAATTATTTTGTTCTATTATGCCCCGAGAGTGTAAATTTGCAACGTATCGATGCCCACGTTCACAAAAACCAAAACCGACCAACATTAGACTATTCAACTTGTGCCCAAACAAGATAACTTTGGAGAAAGTACTTTTCCTCATTCAATCGAACAAAGAGTAAAACCTAATTATTTTGTTCTATTATGCCCCGAGAGTGTAAATTTGCAACGTAACGATGCCAACGTTCACAAGAACCAAAACCGGACCAACATTAGACTACTCAGTTGTGCCTTAACAGTATAACTTTTGAAACAGCACTTTTTCTCATTCAATCGAACAAAGAGTAAAACGTAATTATTTTGTTCTATTATGCCCCGAGAGTGTAAATTTGCAACGTAACGATGCCAACGTTCAGAAGAACCAAAACCGGACCAACAATAGACTACTCAGTTGTGCTCAAACAGTTTAATTCTGAAAACAGTACTTTTTCGCATTCAATCGAACAAAGAGTAAAACCTAATTATTTTGTTCTATTATGCCCCGAGAGTGTAAATTTGCTACGTATCGATGCCAAAGTTCACAAGAACTAAAACCGGACCAACAATAGACTACTCAGTTGTGCCCAAACAAAGATAAATTTGGAAACAAGATTTTTCTCATTCAATCGAACAAAGAGTAAAACCTAATTACTTTGTTCTATTATGCCCCGTGAGTGTAAATTTGAAACATATCGATGCCAACGTTCACAAGAACCAAAACCGACCAACATTACACTACTCGCTTGTGCCCAAACAAGATAAATTTGGAAACAAGATACTTTTTCTCATTCAATCGAACAAAGAGTAAAACCTAATTACTTTGTTCTATTATGCCCCGTGAGTGTAAATTTGAAACATATCGATGCCAACGTGCACAAGAACCAAAACCGGACCAACATTAGACTACTCAGTTGCGTCCTAACTTTATAACTTTGAAACGAGTACTTTTTCTCTTGCAACCGAACAAAGAGTTAAACCTAATTATATTGATCAATTATGCCCCGAGAGTGTAAATTTGCAACATATCGATGCCAACGTTCACAAGAACCAAAACCGACCAACATTAAACAACTGCGCCCTAACTTTATAACTTTGAAACGAGTACTTTTTCTCATGCAACCGAACAAAGAGTAAAACGTAATTATTTTGTTCTATTATGCCCCGAGAGTGTAAATTTGCAACGTAACGATGCCAACGTTCACAAGAACCAAAACCGGACCAACATTAGACTACTCAGTTGTGCCCTAACAGTATTACTTTTGAAACAGTACTTTTTCTCATTCAATCGAACAAAGAGTAAAACCTAATTATTTTGTTCTATTATGCCCCGAGAGTGTAAATTTGCAACGTATCGATACCAACGTTCACAAGAATCAAAACCGGACCAACAACAGACTACTCAGTTGTGCCCAAACAGTTTAATTCTGGAAACAGTACTTTTTCGCATTCAATCGAACAAAGAGTAAAACCTAATTATTTTGTTCTATTATGCCCCGAGAGTGTAAATTTGCAACGTATCGATGCCAAAGTTCACAAGAACTAAAACCGGACCAACAATAGACTACTCAGTTGTGCCCAAACAGTATAAATTTGGAAACAGTACTTTTTCTCATTCAATCAAACAAAGAGTAAAACCTAATTACTTTGTTCTATTATACCCCGTGAGTGTAAATTTGAAACATATCGATGCCAACGTTCACAAGAACCAAAACCGGACCAACATTAGACTACTCAGTTGTGCCCTAACAGTATAACTTTTGAAACAGTACTTTTTCTCATTCAATCGAACAAAGAGTAAAACGTAATTATTTTGTTCTATTATGCCCCGAGAGTGTAAATTTGCAACGTAACGATGCCAACGTTCACAAGAACCAAAACCGGACCAACAATAGATTACTCAGTTGTGCCCAAACAGTTTAATTCTGGAAACAGTACTTTTTCGCATTCAATCGAACAAAGAGTAAAACCTAATTATTTTGTTCTATTATGCCCCGAGAGTGTAAATTTGCTACGTATCGATGCCAAAGTTCACAAGAACTAAAACCGGACCAACAATAGACTACTCAGTTGTGCCCAAACAGTATAAATTTGGAAACAGTACTTTTTCTCATTCAATCGAACAAAGAGTAAAACCTAATTACTTTGTTCTATTATGCCCCGTGAGTGTAAATTTGAAACATATCGATGCCAACGTTCACAAGAACCAAAACCGGACCAACATTAGACTACTCAGTTGTGCCCAAACAGTATAAATTTGGAAACAGTACTTTTTCTCATTCAATCGAACAAAGAGTAAAACCTAATTACTTTGTTCTATTATGCCCCGTGAGTGTAAATTTGAAACATATCGATGCCAACGTGCACAAGAACCAAAACCGGACCAACATTAGACTACTCAGTTGCGTCCTAACTTTATAACTTTGAAACGAGTACTTTTTCTCATGCAACCGAACAAAGAGTTAAACCTAATTATATTGATCAATTATGCCCCGAGAGTGTAAATTTGCAACATATCGACGCCAACGTTCACAAGAACCAAAACCGGACCAACATTAAACAACTCAGTTGCGCCCTAACTTTATAACTTTGAAACGAGTACTTTTTCTCATGCAACCGAACAAAGAGTAAAACGTAATTATTTTGTTCTATTATGCCCCGAGAGTGTAAATTTGCAACGTAACGATGCCAACGTTCACAAGAACCAAAACCGGACCAACATGAGACTACTAAGTTGTGCCCTAACAGTATAACTTTTGAAACAGTACTTTTTCTCATGCAATCGAACAAAGAGTAAAACCTAATTATTTTGTTCTATTATGCCCCGAGAGTGTAAATTTGCAACGTATCGATGCCAACGTTCACAAGAACCAAAACCGGACCAACAATAGACTACTCAGTTGTGCCCAAACAGTTTAATTCTCGAAACAGTACTTTTTCGCATTCAATCGAACAAAGGGTAAAACCTAATTATTTTGTTCTATTATGCCCCGAGAGTGTAAATTTGCAACGTATCGATGCCAAAGTTCACAAGAACTAAAACCGGACCAACAATAGACTGCTCAGTTGTGCCCAAACAGTATAAATTTGGAAACAGTACTTTTTCTCATTCAATCAAACAAAGAGTAAAACCTAATTACTTTGTTCTATTATGCCCCGTGAGTGTAAATTTGAAACATATCGATGCCAACGTTCACAAGAACCAAAACCGGACCAACATTAGACTACTCAGTTGCGCCCTAACTTTATAACTTTGAAACGAGGACTTTTTCTCATACAACCGAACAAAGAGTAAAACCTAATTATATTGATCTATTATGCCCCGAGAGTGTAAATTTGCAACATATCGATGCCAACGTTCGCAAGAACCAAAACCGGACCAACATTAGACTACTCAATTGCGCCCTTACTTTATAACTTTGAAACGAGTACTTTTTCTCATGCAACCGAACAAAGAGTAAAACGTAATTATTTTGTTCTATTATGTCCCGAGAGTGTAAATTTGCAACGTATCGATGCCAACGTTCACAAGAACCAAAACCGGACCAACATTAGACTACTCAGTTGTGCCCTAACAGTATAACTTTTGAAACAGTACTTTTTCTCATTCAATCGAATAAAAAGTAAAACCTAATTATTTTGTTCTATTATGCCCCGAGAGTGTAATTTGCAACGTATCGATGCCAACGCTCACAAGAACCAAAACCGACCAACATTAGACTACTCAGTTGTGCCCAAACAGTATTACTTTGGAAAAAGTACTTTTTCTCATTCAATCGAACAAAGAGTAAAACCTAATTATTTTGTTCTATTATGCCGCGAGAGTGTAAATTTGCAACGTATCGATGGCAACGTTCACAAGAACCAAAACCGGACCAAGAATGACTACTCCGTTGTGCCCAAACAAAGATAACTCGAAACAGTACTTTTTCTCATTCAACCGAACAAAGAGTAAAACCTAATTATTTTGTTCTATTATGCCCCGAGAGTGTAAATTTGCAACGTATCGATGCCAAAGTTCACAAGAACCAAAACCGGACCAACATTAGACTATTCAGTTGTGCCCAAACAGTATAACTTTGGAGAAAGTACTTCTTCTCATTCAATCGAACAAAGAGTAAAACCTAATTATTTTGTTCTATTATGCCCCGAGAGTGTAAATTTGCAACGTAACGATGCCAACGTTCACAAGAACCAAAACCGGACCAACATTAGACTACTCAGTTGTGCCCTAACAGTATAACTTTTGAAACAGCACTTTTTCTCATTCAATCGAACAAAGAGTAAAACGTAATTATTTTGTTCTATTATGCCCCGAGAGTGTAAATTTGCAACGTAACGATGCCAACGTTCACAAGAACCAAAACCGGACCAACAATAGACTACTCAGTTGTGCCCAAACAGTTTAATTCTGGAAACAGTACTTTTTCGCATTCAATCGAACAAAGAGTAAAACCTAATTATTTTGTTCTATTATGCCCCGAGAGTGTAAATTTGCTACGTATCGATGCCAAAGTTCACAAGAACTAAAACCGGACCAACAATAGACTACTCAGTTGTGCCCAAACAGTATAAATTTGGAAACAGTACTTTTTCTCATTCAATCGAACAAAGAGTAAAACCTAATTACTTTGTTCTATTATGCCCCGTGAGTGTAAATTTGAAACATATCGATGCCAACGTTCACAAGAACCAAAACCGGACCAACATTAGACTACTCAGTTGCGCCCTAACTTTATAACTTTGAAACGAGTACTTTTTCTCAGGCAACCGAACAAAGAGTAAAACCTAATTATTTTGTTCTATTATGCCCCGAGAGTGTAAATTTGCAACATATCGATGCCAACGTTCGCAAGAACCAAAACCGGACCAACATTAGACTACTCAATTGCGCCCTTACTTTATAACTTTGAAACGAGTACTTTTTCTCATGCAACCGAACAAAGAGTAAAACGTAATTATTTTGTTCTATTATGCCCCGAGAGTGTAAATTTGCAACGTATCGATGCCAACGTTCACAAGAACCAAAACCGGACCAACATTAGACTACTCAGTTGTGCCCTAACAGTATAACTTTTGAAACAGTACTTTTTCTCATTCAATCGAATAAAAAGTAAAACCTAATTATTTTGTTCTATTATGCCCCGAGAGTGTAATTTGCAACGTATCGATGCCAACGCTCACAAGAACCAAAACCGACCAACATTAGACTACTCAGTTGTGCCCAAACAGTATAACTTTGGAAAAAGTACTTTTTCTCATTCAATCGAACAAAGAGTAAAACCTAATTATTTTGTTCTATTATGCCGCGAGAGTGTAAATTTGCAACGTATCGATGGCAACGTTCACAAGAACCAAAACCGGACCAAGAATGTACTACTCGTTGTGCCCAAACAAGATAACTCGGGAAACAAGATTTTTCTCATGCAACCAAACAAAGAGTAAAACCTAATTATTTTGTTCTATTATGCCCCGAGAGTGTAAATTTGCAACGTATCGATGCCAAAGTTCACAAGAACCAAAACCGGACCAACATTAGACTATTCAGTTGTGCCCAAACAGTATAACTTTGGAGAAAGTACTTCTTCTCATTCAATCGAACAAAAGGTAAAACCTAATTATTTTGTTCTATTATGCCCGAGAGTGTAAATTTGCAACGTAACGATGCCAACGTTCACAAGAACCAAAACCGGACCAACATTAGACTACTCGTGCCTTAACAAAGATAACTTTTGAAACAACACTTTTTCTCATTCAATCGAACAAAGAGTAAAACCTAATTATTTTGTTCTATTATGCCCCGAGAGTGTAAATTTGCAACGTAACGATGCCAACGTTCACAAGAACCAAAACCGGACCAACATTAGACTACTCAGTTGTGCCCAAACAGTTTAATTCTGGAAACAGTACTTTTTCGCATTCAATCGAACAAAGAGTAAAACCTAATTATTTTGTTCTATTATGCCCCGAGAGTGTAAATTTGCTACGTATCGATGCCAAAGTTCACAAGAACTAAAACCGGACCAACAATAGACTACTCAGTTGTGCCCAAACAGTATAAATTTGGAAACAGTACTTTGTCTCATTCAATCAAACAAAGAGTAAAACCTAATTACTTTGTTCTATTCTGCCTCGTGAGTGTAAATTTGAAACGTATCGATGCCAACGTTCACAAGAACCAAAATCGGACCAACATTAGACTACTCAGTTGCGCCCTAACTTTATAACTTTGAAACGAGGACTTTTTCTCATACAACCGAACAAAGAGTAAAACCTAATTATATTGATCTATTATGCCCCGAGAGTGTAAATTTGCAACATATCGATGCCAACGTTCGCAAGAACCAAAACCGGACCAACATTAGACTACTCAATTGCGCCCTTACTTTATAACTTTGAAACGAGTACTTTTTCTCATGCAACCGAACAAAGAGTAAAACGTAATTAGTTTGTTCTATTATGCCCCGAGAGTGTAAATTTGCAACGTATCGATGCCAACGTTCACAAGAACCAAAACCGGACCAACATTAGACTACTCCAGTGCCCTAACAAGATAACTTTTGAAACAAAGATTTTTCTCATTCAATCGAATAAAAAGTAAAACCTAATTATTTTGTTCTATTATGCCCCGAGAGTGTAAATTTGCAACGTATCGATGCCAACGTTCACAAGAACCAAAACCGACCAACATTAGACTACTCAGTTGTGCCCAAACAGTATAACTTTGGAAAAAGTACTTTTTCTCATTCAATCGAACAAAGAGTAAAACCTATTTATTTTGTTCTATTATGCCGCGAGAGTGTAAATTTGCAACGTATCGATGGCAACGTTCACAAGAACCAAAACCGGACCAAGAATGACTACTCGTTGTGCCCAAACAAGATAACTCGGAAACAAGATTTTTTTTCTCATGCAACCGAACAAAGAGTAAAACCTAATTATTTTGTTCTATTATGCCCTGTGTAAGAAAGTGAATTCTCAAAACATGAGGATTGTACTTCATCCGGAATCGACTAAGTGTCGTAGTGGTGAGAATCGGAGAGATCGAAGCTGATTCTAAGCCAAAAAGTGCATTAGAGTAGACCCCGATCGCAAATGGTGCAAACTGCTCCATTCTGCAGCTTTTGGCTGGGAGACCTGGACATCCCCTGGAGTCCGGATGCCACAAGGAGCCCTGCTGTGCAGGGGAAGAAATACTAGCTCTCGGGATCCGGACAATGAGGAATGTCCGGACATCCATTGTCTGGACAATCCGTGAAGACCGGACCCCGTACGCTGGAGAAACTGGCCTGAGGGTTTTTCGTAAGCCAATCCGTGAATTCTCGAAATCCGAGAGTTGCACCATGTTTAGAATCGACTGATTGTCGATTGGATGGACTTTGGAAAGTTCGAAGTTGATCCGAAGGCAAAAAGTGCCCCGGAGTTGCTCCCGGTGAAGTTCGAAGCCTTCGGGCGTTTTTGTGCGCATAGGCGCGAAAACGGAACCCGAAAAGCTATGTCGGGTCGCGAGCTAAATCCGACATTAGCGTGGATGAAAAGATGATGAAAACGTGTTTGAAAACATGTTTGGAAAGTCTCGGTGCGATTTGAAAAGAATCGGAAGCCAAACGAGCGAAAATGAACAAAAAACGAAAAAGAAACGAAAAACGCTGAAATTTGGCTAAGTCCTTAATGTTGTGCTGAGGACACCCACTGGGTCGGGACATTGATCAATGTCCGGACATTGGATGTCCGGACAATGAAGGATGTCCGGACCCAGTAAGCTGTCAAATGGGCAAAAATGGATTTCGCAGGCCATTGTCCGGACATTGAGGGGCTGTCCTGGCCCCTCGCACTCGAAAATGCCCGCTTTAGTGCGCTTTGAATTATTGAGGGGGCTTTGGGCATTTTGTTACAATAGAGCCTATAGAGGGCATATCCCTCTCTCAACCCCTCATTTCTCACACACACAAACATAAACTCTCCCTTTCTCTCTCTAGAAAGTGGAGGAGAAGAAGAAGGAGAAGAAGGAGAGGAGATCAAATGGGGATTTTGGAGGAGGATCAAGCTAGGAGCAAGCCTAGCCTCTTCTTCACCATCCTCTCCACCATTGGAGCTTCTACTTGAGGTAAGCTCTTGAGAGCTCTCATGGTAGCTTCTCTTAGGGTGTTTTATACCTCCTAGAAATAATTTTCTTGGAACCCTAGCATCCTTAAGAGATGGTTTGCACAAGCAATTGGGCTCTAATGTGGGATTTTGCTCGAGGCAAAATCCCAGGGCTCAAATTGGGGCTTTTCTTAGGATGAGGTTTTGATCTCTTTTAACCTCATTTCTAACATATTGTTAGGTCCACGAACGCGTGCGAGGCGACGGTTCGTCGATTCGGCGAACGGTTTAAGCGATCCGAGCCAAACAAAGGCTTTCAGCTTCGGAAATTGGCCGAAGAGTCGAAGAGAGGTTCGAGGCAACGAAACCTACGTGGTTGCTACAAGGGACATCCCAAAAGGTGGGGGGTGCTTTACCGAAGCCGTTGGGCTCCCTTTTATGTCTAAGTTTCTTATTGGTCATATTGCTTATGTATGTATATATGTGCAGTTTCATGCATAATAGGGTTGGTATAGTGAAATGGTTACTCATGTATACTTCCTTATCGTGCGGAGCTATGGGGTTGCATTAGGACATAGGGGGGGCATGCTTGCCTCCTCCCTTATCGTGCGGCACCGTAGATTTGCATTAGGACATAGGAAGCATAGCAATGAGCAAATGACATTGAACCCTAGAGACAATTTAATTATGCATGATTATCAACTAGAGATACATGAACCAAGTATAGAGCTTGATAATTGACATTATGACATTATGACTTAGTGTAAAGAACACTAGAGATATGTGAATGTGAACCAAGTACATAACTTGATGATTAACATTATGACATAGTATAAAGAATACTAGTGACATGTATACCAAGTAGACAACTTGATGACTAGTGGCATTGAACTTAGTGTAGAGAACACTAGAGCTACAAGAACCAAGCATAGAACTTGATGAATGACAATGGTATGTGACATGGTGGTAGAGAACACCTATGTATGATTTCCCCTACGAGGATGCCCTCCAAATGGAGGAGAAGATCATACTCACACACCGCTCACGCTCGTGGTTGGTCGCTCCACACGAGTAGTGCGAGTCTCCGGAGGTCTTGGCACGTGATTCGATAGGGATAGCCTATGTGGGGTCCCGAGGGATAGCCTATGTGGGGTCCCGCAGACAACCCATGAGGTTGAATGTGTTGAGTCGTGGGCGTGCCTACGGGCTAGCCAAGGATTGGGTAATAACATAAGAACATAATGAGTATCTCATACATACTTGATTGGAACATAGTAGCATGATAGATATTTCATAACTATATCATGATCTTGTTGTTTCAGGCATAGCAGTAGTTGCATTGTTTATATCATGCTTTACTTACCGCAGTTACAGCTTTAAATTATCTATCTATCTATCTACCTGCTTTGCTCGCTTAGACCTAGTGGGGAGATCGGTGGGGTCGGTGGGCCGAGCCCACCGGGAACTAAGGAAGTTAGTTCTCGCCCCACTCTATCACAGGTACTAGCTCACGGGCGGTCGAGGAGGATCGCGGTAAGGGCATCGCGCCCTAGTTGATAGTGGCCACCTACTTGCATTAGAGCCACCCGTGGTATATTTTGGAGTCAAAAATTGTATAAAGAAATGATGTAACCTACATTTTGGGAGATGAACATGTATTCATATTTTGGAAGTTAAACAATGTAAACGAATGTTGAATGATTGTAATAGATAGACTCTTCTCTCTTTATATTACTTGTATGGAGTACTTGTATCTCGCTCTTATTGTTGTTCGCACCTTTAGGTGCATCCTTTTGTCATGTATGGTGTAGAATTTCATTTCCTGGGCAATTCTTTGTACATGACTTGTTGTCGAGCCTTGGGCGGACAGGGAGGTGTCGTCTGCTCGGCGCTCGATCGGCGTTTCTCGAACCGAACCAAATTGGTAGCGGTCTCGGGGCGTGACAGGTATTCTTTTGGTATCAGAGCAAGTAAGAGCAAGTAAAGAGAGAGTCTAGGATGACCCTAGAGAACTCTAGGATGGTAAACTCTAAGGCTATAGGTACGTGAGCGGAACGTGAACCTATGTCAAGTGCGGAAGTTAATTCGATTGGGTCGAAGTAACGGTTGAGATGTCTCTAGTTTTGAATAGAGATGGATTCAAGGGTATTAGTTCTTGGCGTGAAGTGTTTGTGTTGCGCGGCCGACAACATGACACCGAGAGTCTAGAATAAGTACACTTGTGTACTTCCGCCTAATTCTTAGATGTTGAGTCTCGTCGACTGTTAATCACGAGTAAGTAGATGGGTTAAGATAACTAACCCAGTTATTGCGTTTCAGGAACTAATGCCTCCGAGACGCTACACGCGTAGGTCGGGTCCCAGATCATCGTCGGGAGACCCGGATCTACCCGGACCTCCTTTGGCGCCGCAGTCGACGGGCCCTAGCGAGGTGCAGAGTTACGAACGCAGATGACCGCGTTGACGGCCTGGCTCGACGGCTCCAAGAGCTAATGGAGCAACAGATAGCGGCGACGGCCGCAGCGACGACGGCCGAGAATCGTGCCCACCCGCGCCCCGCACACGACCCGAGGCGGCCGAGGGCGAGGGTGTGGCGCAGCCCGGTGGCGGCGTGTCCTCCGCCGGCGAGTGCACTTCCGCGGCGTCGGGTTCGACAACCCCCGATGCTTCGGCCGAGGGGACGGAACAAGGGCGACTATTGACGGCCCTTATTCGATTCATGAAGTTCCACCCACCAATCTTTGAAGGTGGACAAGTGGAGCCGGAGATAGTGGAGTCATGGATTGACTCAATGGAAATGATGTTCGGGGACTTTCACACCTCTGAACAAGACAAGGTCTACTTCGCCACGCATTGTCTCGAGAAGACGGCGAAGGTGTGGTGGAAGCGATTGAAGCGAGATCGACCTTCTGATCTCCCACCTATCACCTGGGAGGAGTTCAAGAGGGAAATGTACGCCAATTACTTCCCGGACACGGTGAAGCGAAAGTTGCAGGAGAAGTTCAGAACTTTGAGGCAGGGAGACCGCTCTGTAGCGGAGTTCGAGCAGGAATTCTCCCACATTATAGACTGTGTTCCGGAAGTTGTTCGTGACGACCGAGACCGAGCGGACTGGTTCTTGAGAGGACTTAGACCGAGCATATATCGGGCGGTGCAAATATTGAAGCTCACTACTTATGCTGAGATTTTTGATCGTGCACTGTGGGCGGAGCACGGTGACGCTCATGTGCGCGAGGAACGTGAGCTAATGGCGGCGTCCAAGGATAAGGGAAAGAAGCGATCGTGTGGTCCTTCGGGGGACAATCAAGCTCCAAGAATCCCCCGAAGAACCCACGAACGCAGTCGTGGAGTCGTGGACCGCAGAGGTGCACTATTTGTGGCGGCGGGAATCATTGGGCACATCAATGCAGACAGCGGCTGGGCAAGGGCTACAACTGTGGACAAGCAGGGCATATTAGCCGCAATCGTCAGCGAGGGCCCCGCCACCCCGTCGCTGGCATCGACTCAGCCGACGCCGCTTACTATGGAGGAGCTCCACCGCCGCTATGTCGGCCGGACGCGCGATGGCTCCGCGTCGCCCCGAGCTACCACGACCGGCCGCCGAGCGGACGGTATTCGCCGCTCCGGCCCAAGTGGAGGAACTCGCCGTCGAACAGGCGTGAAGTTGTGGCAGTGTATGGTTTTAGTTAATGGAGTACGCTCCGTAGCTTTGTTTGACACGGGTGCCACTAATTCAATCATAAGTAAATCATTTGCACGAGCTCATGATATAGATATAAAGGCTTGTGAAAAGGTGTGGCGAATGGATAGTCCGTCGTAATTCATATTTATAAAGAATGCCCTGCATGTCCAGTGCAGATAGGTGACTGGATAATGCCAATCCGAACCTTAGTGCTAAAAGGGTTGAAGGATTTTGACGTGATATTGGGCATGGATCGAAATACTATGCGTCGATTGACTGCAAAGAGAAAGTGATCACGTTTCGTGAGCCAGGACAAGAGGAACTCATTTACAAGGCGTGTAAGAGTTCTTGCTTCGCCGCGACAGTGTCGGCGACGAGAGCGAGGAAACTAGTCGGCAGCGACTGCGCGGCCTACTTGGCGACCGTTGTAGAAGTTGAGCGGATAACCCCGACACTTGAAGAGCTGTCGATAGTTCGGGAGTTCCCCGACGTATTTCCTACCGAATTACCGGGAATACCGCCGGAGCGGGAAATCGAGTTTGTAATCGACTTGGTTCCCGGGACCGCGCCGATTTCGAAGGCTCCGTATCGGATGGCGCCGGCGGAATTAAAAGAGTTGAGGGCTCGCTTATTGGATCTCCTTGATAAGGAATTTATCCGCCGAGCGTATCGCCGTGGGGAGGCCCGTATTATTTGTGCGGAAGAAAGATGGAACGTTTCGACTGCGTGGATTATCGCGAGTTGAACAAGGTCACGATCAAGAACAAGTATCCGCTACCCAGAATCGATGATTTGTTCGATCAGTTGCAGGGGTCGAGTGTTTACTCAAAGATTGACCTCCAATCGGGCTATCATCAATTAAGGATTAAGCCTGAGGATGTTCAGAAAACCGCATTCCGTACGCGGTACGGACATTATGAATTCACGGTGATGCCGTTTGGGCTTACGAATGCCCCGGCAGCATTCATGGACTTAATGAACCGTGTCTTCAGGAAGTATTTAGATCAGTTTGTGGTAGTCTTCATAGATGACATACTGGTCTATTCCCGCAGTGACGAGGAACATGCGGAGCATTTACGCTTGGTACTTCAAATCCTTCGGGAGGAGAAGTTATATGCCAAACTGAAGAAGTGCGACTTTTGGCTGAGGGAAGTTGCATTTCTGGAGCATGTTATTTCCGAGGGCGGAGTTTCCGTTGACCCGAGGAAAATAGAGGCAATCAAGGATTGGCCGCGCCCTACGAATGTCACGGAAGTCCGAAGCTTTGTGGGCTTAGCGGGCTATTACAGGCGGTTCGTGGAAGGTTTCTCTAAAATCGTAATTCCACTTACCCGTCTAACGAAGAAAGGCACGAAGTTTGTTTGGAGCGACGAGTGCGACCGGAGTTTCCAAGAGTTGAAGGATAGATTGACTTCGACTCCGGTGCTCGCGTTGCCGATGCAAGGCGAAGACTTCGTGGTTTATAGCGACGCGTCTTATTCAGGCTTGGGGTGTGTTCTGATGCAGGGCGGAAAGGTAATCGCATATGCGTCCCGTCAGTTGAAGTCCTACGAGAAGAACTACCCTATCCATGACTTAGAGCTAGCCGCTGTGGTATTTGCTCTTAAGTTGTGGAGGCACTACTTGTATGGCGCGCGAGATATACACGGACCACAAAAGTCTGAAGTATTTATTTACGCAGAAAGAGCTGAATATGCGCCAACGGCGGTGGTTAGAGTTATTAAAGGATTATGATGTCTCGATCCTTTACCACCCCGGGAAGGCGAATGTAGTCGCCGATGCTCTTAGCAGAAAGTCGGTAGAAAACCTTGCGTTGAAGGTTACGGCGCAGGATCAATTATGCTTGGAGATGAAACGGCTAGATCTTGAGGTAGTAGCTCCGTAAGTACCGGCTATTTTAGCGGCTCTTATTGTTACACCGACCTTGTTGGAGCGGATCAAGAGTCTCCAACCTGCGGACCCTAATCTCCAAAAGGTGCGGCGCGACATTGAGAGCGGGCACGGTGGCGACTTCACCGTTGATGCCGAGGGTGCACTCCGGTTCCGCAACCGGTGGTGTGTACCCGAGAATGAAGAGGTCCGAAAACTGATTTTGGAGGAAGCTCATCGGGCTCCTTACAGTATTCACCCGGGCGGCACCAAGATGTACAAGGACTTGAAAATACAGTACTGGTGGCCGGGGATGAAAGCGGACATTGGGCGCTTTGTGGCGCAATGTTTAGTATGTCAGTAAGTAAAGGCGGAGCGCCGATACCCAGCAGGAAAGCTTCAAAGCCTACCTATCCCAGTTTGGAAATGGGAAGACATCGCGATGGATTTCGTGGTCGGACTGCCTCGTTCGACGGGCGGCCACGACGCGATTTGGGTGATTGTGGACCGCATGTCAAAGTCCGCACACTTTCTACCGATCCACACTACCTGGTCGGGCGAGAAACTGGCGCAGGTATATCTTGATGAGGTGGTCAGATTGCATGGGGTGCCGAACTCGATTGTATCAGATCGAGATCCCCGATTCACCTCACATTTCTGGAAGAGCCTACAGGAAACCCTTGGCACACGACTCGAGTTTAGTACCGCATTTCACCCTCGTACGGATGGACAATCGAGAGGACTATTCGATTCGGAGGATATGTTGCGGCGTGTGTCATTGACTATAAGGGAAGTTGGGCCAAGTAGTTACCGATGGCCGAGTTCGCCTACAACAATAGCTACCAAGCTAGTGTGGAGATGGCACCGTTTGAGGTCCTCTACGGGCGGAAGTGCCGATCTCCAGTACACTGGGGTGATGTAGGTGAGCGGGCCGTGGTTGGTCCCGAAGTGTTGCGGGAGGCGGAAGAAAAAGTTCGCCTTGCTCGCCAACGGATGCTTACGGCGCAATCGAGACAAGGGTTATGCGAATAAGCGCCGAAGAGCCTTGGAATTCGCGGTAGGAGACCGCGTGTTCTTGAAGGTTTCGCCTATGAGAGGCGTGAGGCGGTTTGGAGTTCGAGGAAAGCTAAGTCCTCGATACATTGGACCGTTCGAAGTGTTGGAACGTATTGGAGCGGTAGCATATCGGATTGCATTGCCGCCGCACCTAGCGGACGTTCACAACGTGTTTCACATTTCCAACCTTCGGAAATATGTTCACAATCCCGAACATGCCATGATGTTTGAACCGCCGGAGCTTCAAGAGGACTTGAGCTACGAAGAGTTTCCGGTGGCAATTATTGCTCGGGAGGTGCGCAAATTGCGGAATCGTGAAATTCCTTATGTTCGAGTTCGGTGGAGTAATCACGACGATCGTGAAGCCACTTGGGAACTCGAGAGTGAGATGAAAACGCATCATCCTCATTTATTCGAGGAGTGAGGTATGAATTTAAATTTAGGTTTGAGTTAAGTTTAATATAAGGGTTCGTTTCGAGGACGAAACTCTTTTCAAGGCGGGGAGGATGTAAGAAAGTGAATTCTCAAAACATGAGGATTGTACTTCATCCGGAATCGACTAAGTGTCGTAGTGGTGAGAATCGGAGAGATCGAAGCTGATTCTAAGCCAAAAAGTGCATTAGAGTAGACCCCGATCGCAAATGGTGCAAACTGCTCCATTCTGCAGTTTTTGGCCAGTGGAGACCGGACATCCCATGGAGACCGGATGCCACAAGGAGCTCTCGCAGGGAAGAAATACTAGCTCTCGGGATCTGGACAATGAGGAATGTCCGGACATCCATTGTCCGGACAATCCGTGAAGACCGGACCCCGTACGCTGGAGAAACTGGCCTGAGGGTTTTTCGTAAGCCAATCCGTGAATTCTCGAAATCCGAGAGTTGCACCATGTTTAGAATCGACTGATTGTCGATTGGATGGACTTCGGAAAGTTCGAAGTTGATCCGAAGGCAAAAAGTGCCCCGGAGTTGCTCCCGGTGAAGTTCGAAGCCTTCGGGCGTTTTTGTGCGCATAGGCACGAAAACGGAACCCGAAAAGCTATGTCGGGTCGCGAGCTAAATCCGACATTAGCGTGGATGAAAAGATGATGAAAACGTGTTCGAAAACATGTTTGGAAAGTCTCGGTGCGATTTGAAAAGAATCGGAAGCCAAACGAGCGAAAATGAACAAAAAACGAAAAAGAAACGAAAAACGCTGAAATTTGGCTAAGTCCTTAATGTTGTGCTGAGGACACCCACTGGGTCGGGACATTGATCAATGTCCGGACATTGGATGTCCGGACAATGAAGGATGTCCGGACCCAGTAAGCTGTCAAATGGGCAAAAATGGATTTCGCAGGCCATTGTCCGGACATTGAGGGGATGTCCTGGCCCCAGCTCGAAAATGCCCACTTTGGTGCGCTTTGAATTGTTGAGGGGCTTTTGGCATTTTGTTACAATAGAGCCTATAGAGGGCATATCCGTCTCTCAACTCCTCAGTTCTCACACACACAAAGATAAACTCTCCCTTTCTCTCTCTAGAAAGTGGAGGAGAAGAAGAAGGAGAAGAAGAAGGAGAGGAGATCAAATGGGGATTTTGGAGGAGGATCAAGCTAGGAGCAAGCCTAGCCTCTTCTTCACCATCCTCTCCACCATTGGAGCTTCTACTTGAGGTAAGCTCTTGAGAGCTCTCATGGTAGCTTCTCTTAGGGTGTTTTATACCTCCTAGAAATAATTTTCTTGGAACCCTAGCATCCTTAAGAGATGGTTTGCACAAGCAATTGGGTTTAATGTGGGATTTTGCTCTGGGGCAAAATCCTAGGGCTCAAATTGGGGCTTTTCTTAGGATGAGGTTTTGATCTCTTTTAACCTCATTTCTAACATATTGTTAGGTCCACGAACGCGTGCGAGGCGACGGTTCGTCGATTCGGCGAACGGTTTAAGCGATCCGAGCCAAACAAAGGCTTTCAGCTTCGAAAATTGGCCGAAGAGTCGAAGTAGAGGTTCGAGGCAACGAAACCTACGTGGTTGCTACAAGGGACATCCCAAAAGGTGGGGGGTGCTTTACCGAAGCCGTTGGGCTCCCTTTTATGTCTAAGTTTCTTATTGGTCATATTGCTTATGTATGTATATATGTGCAGTTTCATGCATAATAGGGTTGGTATAGTGAAATGGTTACTCATGTATACTTCCTTATCGTGCGGAGCTATGGGGTTGCATTAGGACATAGGGGGGGCATGCTTGCATCCTCCCTTATCGTGCGGCACCGTAGATTTGCATTAGGACATAGGAAGCATAGCAATGAGCAAATGACATTGAACCCTAGAGACAATTTAATTATGCATGATTATCAACTAGAGATACATGAACCAAGTATAGAGCTTGATAATTGACATTATGACATTATGACTTAGTGTAAAGAACACTAGAGATATGTGAATGTGAACCAAGTACATAACTTGATGATTAACATTATGACATAGTATAAAGAATACTAGTGACATGTATACCAAGTAGACAACTTGATGACTAGTGGCATTGAACTTAGTGTAGAGAACACTAGAGCTACAAGAACCAAGCATAGAACTTGATGAATGACAATGGTATGTGACATGGTGGTAGAGAACACCTATGTATGATTTCCCCTGCGAGGATGCCCTCCAAATGGAGGAGAAGATCATACTCACACACCGCTCGCCGCTCGTGGTTGGTCGCTCCACACGAGTAGTGCGTGTCTCCTGAGGTCTTGGCACGTGATTCGATAGGGATAGCCTATGTGGGGTCCCGAGGGATAGCCTATGTGGGGTCCCGCAGACAACCCATGAGGTTGAATGTGTTGAGTCGTGGGCGGGCCTACGGGCTAGCCAAGGATTGGGTAATAACATAAGAACAGAATGAGTATTTCATACATACTTGATTGGAACATAGTAGCATGATAGATATTTCATAACTATATCATGATCTTGTTGTTTCAGGCATAGCAAAGAGTTGCATTGTTTATATCATGCTTTACTTACCGCAGCATACCTTTAAATTATCTATCTATCTATCTACCCGCTTTTGCCTGCTTAGACCTAGTGGGGAGATCGGTGGGGTCGGTGGCCGAGCCCACTGGGAACTAAGGAAGTTAGTTCTCACCCCACTCTATCACAGGTACTAGCTCACGGGCGGTCGAGGAGGATCGCGGTAAGGGCATCGCGCCCTAGTTGATAGTGGCCACCTACTTGCATTAGAGCCACCCGTGGTATATTTTGGAGTCAAAAATTGTATAAAGAAATGATGTAACCTACATTTTGGGAGATGAACATGTATTCATATTTTGGAAGTTAAACAATGTAAACGAATGTTGAATGATTGTAATAGATAGACTCTTCTCTCTTTATATTACTTGTATGGAGTACTTGTATCTTGCTCTTATTGTTGTTCGCACCTTTAGGTGCATCTTTTTGTCATGTATGGTGTAGAATTTCATTTCCTGGGCAATTCTTTGTACATGACTTGTTGTCGAGCCTTGGGCGGACAGGGAAGGTGCTGTCCGTTCGGCGCCTGATCGGCGTTCTCGAACCGAACCAAATTGGTAGCGGTCTCGGGGCGTGACACCCTGAGAGTGTAAATTTGCAACGTATCGATGCCAACGTTCACAAGAACCAAAACCGGACCAACATTAGACTATTCAGTTGTGCCCAAACAGTATAACTTTGGAGAAAGTACTTCTTCTCATTCAATCGAACAAAGAGTAAAACCTAATTATTTTGTTCTATTATGCCCCGAGAGTGCAAATTTGCAACGTAACGATGCCAACGTTCACAAGAACCAAAACCGGACCAACATTAGACTACTCAGTTGTGCCTTAACAGTATAACTTTTGAAACAAAGACTTTTTCTCATTCAATCGAACAAAGAGTAAAACCTAATTATTTTGTTCTATTATGCCCCGAGAGTGTAAATTTGCAACGTATCGATACCAACGTTCACAAGAACCAAAACCAGACCAACAACAGACTACTCAGTTGTGCCCAAACAGTTTAATTCTGGAAACAGTACTTTTTCGCATTCAATCGAACAAAGAGTAAAACCTAATTATTTTGTTCTATTATGCCCCGAGAGTGTAAATTTGCAACGTATCGATGCCAAAGTTCACAAGAACTAAAACCGGACCAACAATATACTACTCAGTTGTGCCCAAACAGTATAAATTTGGAAACAGTACTTTTTCTCATTCAATCGAACAAAGAGTAAAACCTAATTATTTTGTTCTATTATGCCCCGTGAGTGTAAATTTGAAACATATCGATGCCAACGTTCACAAGAACCAAAACCGGACCAACATTAGACTACTCAGTTGCGCCCTAACTTTATAACTTTGAAACGAGGACTTTTTCTCATTCAACCGAACAAAGAGTAAAACCTAATTATTTTGTTCTATTATGCCCCGAGAGTGTAAATTTGCAACGTATCGATGCCAACGTTCACAAGAACCAAAACCGGACCAACATTAAACTACTCAGTTGTGCCCAAACAGTATAACTTGGGAAAAAGTACTTTTTCTCATTCAATCGAACAAAGAGTAAAACCTAATTATTTTGTTCTATTATGCCGCGAGAGTGTAAATTTGCAACAGTAGCGATGCCAACGTTCACAAGAACCAAAACCGACAAAGAACAGACTACTCATTGTGCCTAAACAAGATAACTCGAAACAAGATTTTTCTCATTCAATCGAACAAAGAGTAAAACCTAATTATTTTGTTCTATTATGCCCCGAGAGTGTAAATTTGAAACGTTTCGATGCCAACGTTCACAAGAACCAAAACCGGACCAACAATAGACTACTCAGTTGTGCCCAAACAGTATAACTTGGAAAACAGTACTTTTTCTCATTCAATCGAACAAAGAGTAAAACCTAATTATTTTGTTCTATTATGCACCGAGAGTGTAAATTTGCAACATATCGATGCCAACGTTCACAAGAACCAAAACCGGAGCAACATTAGAATACTCGTTGCGCCTAACTTTATAACTTTGAAACGAGTACTTTTTCTCATACAACCGAACAAAGAGTAAAACCTAATTATATTGATCTATTATGCCCCGAAAGTGTAAATTTGCAACATATCGATGCCAACGTTCACAAGAACCAAAACCGGACCAACATTAGACAACTCAATTGCGCCCTTTCTTTATAACTTTGAAACGAGTACTTTTTCTCTTGCAACCGAACAAAGAGTAAGACGTAATTATTTTGTTCTATTATGCCCCGAGAGTGTAAATTTGCAACGTATCGATGCCAACGTTCACAAGAACCAAAACCGGACCAATATTAAACTACTGTGTTGTGCCCTAACAGTATAACTTTTGAAACAGTACTTTTTCTCATTCAATCGAATAAAGAGTAAAATCTAATTATTTTGTTCTATTATGCCCCGAAAGTGTAAATTTACAGTGTATCGATGCCAACGTTCACAAGAACCAAAACCGGACCAACAATGTACTACTCGCTTGTGCCCAAACAAAGATAGTTCTGGAAACAGTACTTTTTCTCATTCAATCGAACAAAGAGTAAAATCTAATTATTTTGTTCTATTATGCCCCGATAGTGTAAATTTGCAACGTATCGATGCCAAAGTTAACAAAACTAAAACCGGACCAACAATAGACTACTCAGTTGTCCCCAAACAGTATAACTTTGGAAACAATACTTTTTCTCTTTCAACCAAACAAAGTGTAAAACCTAATTATTTTGTTCTATTATGCCCCGTGAGTGTAAATTTGAAACGTCTCGATGTCAACGTTCACAAGAACCAAAACCGGACCAACATTAGACTATTCAGTTGCGCCCTAACTTTATAACTTTGAAACAAGTATTTTTTCTCATGCAACCGAACAAAGAGTAAAACCTAATTATTTTGTTCTATTATGCCCCGATAGTGTAAATTTGCAACGTATCGATGCCAACGTTCACAAGAACCAAAACCGACCAACATTAGACTACTCAGTTGTGCCCAAACAGTATTACTTTGGAAAAAGTACTTTTTCTCATTCAATCGAACAAAGAGTAAAACCTAATTATTTTGTTCTATTATGCCGCGAGAGTGTAAATTTGCAACGTATCGATGGCAACGTTCACAAGAACCAAAACCGGACCAAGAACAGACTACTCAGTTGTGCCCAAACAGTATAACTATGGAAACAATACTTTTTCTCATTCAATCGAACAAAGAGTAAAACCTAATTATTTTGTTCTATTATGCCCCGAGAGTGTAAATTTGAAACGTATCGATGCCAACGTTCACAAGAACCAAAACCGGACCAACATTAGACTACTCAGTTGCGCCCTAACTTTATAACTTTGAAACGAGTACTTTTTCTCATGCAACCGAACAAAGAGTTAAACCAAATTATATTGATGTCTTATGCTCCGATAGTGTAAATTTCCAACATATCGATGCCAACGTTCACAAGAACCAAAACCGGACCAACATTAAACTACTCAGTTGCGCCCTAACTTTATAACTTTGAAACGAGTACTTTTTCTCATGCAACCGAACAAAGAGTAAAACGTAATTATTTTGTTCTATTATGCCCCGAGAGTGTAAATTTGCAACGTAACAATGCCAACGTTAACAAGAACCAAAACCCAACCAACATTAGACTACTCAGTTGTGCCCTCATAGTATAACTTTTGAAACAGTACTTTTTCTCATTCAATCGAACAAAGTGGTAAACCGACCAACAACAAAGCTACTCAGTTGTGCCCAAACAGTATAATTCTGGAAACAGTACATTTTCTCATTCAATCGAACAAAGAGTAAACCTAATTATTTTGTTCTATTACGCGAGAGTGTAAATTTGCAACGTATCGATGCCAAAGTTCACAAGAACTAAAACCGACCAACAATAGACTACCTAGTTGTGCCCAAACAAGATAACTTTGAAAACAAGATTTTTTTCTCATTCTACCGAACAAAAAGTAAAACCTAATTATTTTGATCTATTATGCCCCGTGAGTGTAAATTTGAAACGTATCGATGCCAACGTTCACAAGAACCAAAACGGGTCAAACATTAGACTACTCAGTTGCGCCCTAACTTTATAACTTTGAAACGAGTACTTTTTCTCATGCAACCGAACAAAGAGTAAAACCTAATTATAGTTATCTATTATGCCCCGAGAGTGTAAATTTGCATCATATCGATGCCAACGTTCACAAGAACCATAACCGGACCAACATTAGACTACTCAGTTGCGCCCTAACTTTATAACTTTGAAACGAGTACTTTTTCTCATGCAACCGAACAAAGAGTTAAACCTAATTATATTGATCAATTATGCCCCGAGAGTGTAAATTTGCAACATATCGATGCCAACGTTCACAAGAACCAAAACCGGACCAACATTAAACTACTCAGTTGCGCCCTAACTTTATAACTTTGAAACGAGTACTTTTTCTCATGCAACCGAACAAAGAGTAAAACGTAATTATTTTGTTCTATTATGCCCCGAGAGTGTAAATTTGCAACGTAACGATGCCAACGTTCACAAGAACCAAAACCGGACCAACATTAGACTACTCAGTTGTGCCCAAACAGTTTAATTCTGGAAACAGTACTTTTTCGCATTCAATCGAACAAAGAGTAAAACCTAATTATTTTGTTCTATTATGCCCCGAGAGTGTAAATTTGCAACGTATCGATGCCAAAGTTCACAAGAACTAAAACCGGACCAACAATAGACTACTCAGTTGTGCCCAAACAGTATAAATTTGGAAACAGTACTTTTTCTCATTCAATCGAACAAAGAGTAAAACCTAATTACTTTGTTCTATTATGCCCCGAGAGTGTAAATTTGCAATGTATCGATGCCAACGTTCACAAGAACCAAAACCGGACCAACATTAGACTACTCCGTTGCGCCCTAACTTTATAACTTGGAAACGAGTACTTTTTCTCATACAACCGAACAAAGAGTAAAACCTAATTATATTGATCTATTATGCCCCGAGAGTGTAAATTTGCAACATATCGATGCCAACGTTCGCAAGAACCAAAACCGGACCAACATTAGACTACTCAATTGCGCCCTTACTTTATAACTTTGAAACGAGTACTTTTTCTCATGCAACCGAACAAAGAGTAAAACGTAATTATTTTGTTCTATTATGCCCCGAGAGTGTAAATTTGCAACGTATCGATGCCAACGTTCACAAGAACCAAAACCGGACCAACATTAGACTACTCAGTTGTGCCCTAACAGAATAACTTTTGAAACAGTACTTTTTCTCATTCAATCGAATAAAAAGTAAAACCTAATTATTTTGTTCTATTATGCCCCGAGAGTGTAAATTTGCAACGAATCGATGCCAACGTTCACAAGAACCAAAACCGACCAACATTAGACTACTCAGTTGTGCCCAAACAGTATAACTTTGGAAAAAGTACTTTTTCTCATTCAATCGAACAAAAGAGTAAAACCTAATTATTTTGTTCTATTATGCCGCGAGAGTGTAAATTTGCAACGTATCGATGGCAACGTTCACAAGAACCAAAACCGGACAAAGAACAGACTACTCTGTTGTGCCCAAACAGTATAACTCTGGAAACATTACTTTTTCTCATGCAACCGAACAAAGAGTAAAACCTAATTATTTTGTTCTATTATGCCCCGAGAGTGTAAATTTGCAACGTATCGATGCCAACGTTCACAAGAACCAAAACCGGACCAACATTAGACTATTCAGTTCTGCCCAAACAGTATAACTTTGGAGAAAGTACTTCTTCTCATTCAATCTAACAAAGAGTAAAACCTAATTATTTTGTTCTATTATGCCCCGAGAGTGTAAATTTGCAACGTATCGATACCAACGTTCACAAGAACCAAAACCGGACCAACAACAGACTACTCAGTTGTGCCCAAACAGTTTAATTCTGGAAACAGTACTTTTTCGCATTCAATCGAACAAAGAGTAAAACCTAATTATTTTGTTCTATTATGCCCCGAGAGTGTATATTTGCAACGTATCGATGCCAAAGTTCACAAGAACTAAAACCGGACCAACAATAGACTACTCAGTTGTGCCCAAACAGTATAAATTTGGAAACAAAGATTTTTCTCATTCAATCGAACAAAGAGTAAAACCTAATTATTTTGTTCTATTATGCCCCGTGAGTGTAAATTTGAAACATATCGATGCCAACGTTCACAAGAACCAAAACCGGACCAACATTAGACTACTCAGTTGCGCCCTAACTTTATAACTTTGAAACGAGGACTTTTTCTCATGCAACCGAACAAAGAGTAAAACCTAATTATTTTGTTCTATTATGCCCCGAGAGTGTAAATTTGCAACGTATCGATGCCAACGTTCACAAGAACCAAAACCGACCAACATTAGACTACTCAGTTGTGCCCAAACAGTATAACTTGGGAAAAAGTACTTTTTCTCATTCAATCGAACAAAGAGTAAAACCTAATTATTTTGTTCTATTATGCCGCGAGAGTGTAAATTTGCAGCGTATCGATGCCAACGTTCACAAGAACCAAAACCGGAAAAAGAACAGACTACTCAGTTGTGCCTAAACAGTATAACTCTGGAAACAGAACTTTTTCTCATTCAATCGAACAAAGAGTAAAACCTAATTATTTTGTTCTATTATGCCCCGAGAGTGTAAATTTGAAACGTTTCGATGCCAACGTTCAGAAGAACCAAAACCGGACCATCAATAAACTACTCAGTTGTGCCCAAACAGTATAACTTGGAAAACAGTACTTTTTCTCATTCAATCGAACAAAGAGTAAAACCTAATTATTTTGTTCTATTATGCACCGTGAGTGTAAATTTGAAACATATCGATGCCAACGTTCACAAGAACCAAAACCGGAGCAACATTAGACTACTCAGTTGCGCCCTAACTTTATAACTTTGAAACGAGTACTTTTTCTCATACAACCGAACAAAGAGTAAAACCTAATTATATTGATCTATTATGCCTCGAGAGTGTAAATTTGCAACATATCGATGCCAACATTCACAAGAACCAAAACCGGACCAACATTAGACAACTCAATTGCGCCCTTTCTTTATAACTTTGAAACGGGTACATTTTCTGTTGCAACCGAACAAAGAGTAAAACGTAATTATTTTGTTCTATTATGCCCCGAGAGTGTAAAATTGCAACGTATCGATGCCAACGTTCACAAGAACCAAAACCGGACCAATATTAGACTACTCTGTTGTGCCCTAACAGTATAACTTTGGAGAAAGTACTTCTTCTCATTCAATCGAACAAAGAGTAAAACCTAATTATTTTGTTCTATTATGCCCCGAGAGTGCAAATTTGCAACGTAACGATGCCAACGTTCACAAGAACCAAAACCGGACCAACATTAGACTACTCAGTTGTGCCTTAACAGTATAACTTTTGAAACAGCACTTTTTCTCATTCAATCGAACAAAGAGTAAAACCTAATTATTTTGTTCTATTATGCCCCGAGAGTGTAAATTTGCAACGTATCGATACCAACGTTCACAAGAACCAAAACCGGACCAACAACAGAGACTACTCGGTTGTGCCCAAACAAGCTTTAATTCTCGAAACAAGATTTTTTTCGCATTCAATCGAACAAAGAGTAAAACCTAATTATTTTGTTCTATTATGCCCCGAGAGTGTAAATTTGCAACGTATCGATGCCAAAGTTCACAAGAACTAAAACCGACCAACAATATACTACTCGGTTGTGCCCAAACAAAGATAAATTTGGAAACAAGATTTTTCTCATTCAATCGAACAAAGAGTAAAACCTAATTATTTTGTTCTATTATGCCCCGTGAGTGTAAATTTGCAACTTATAGTTGCCAACGTTCACAAGAACCAAAACCGGACCAATATTATACTACTCAGTTGCGCCCTAACTTTATAACTTTGAAACGAGGACTTTTTCTCATTCAACCGAACAAAGAGTAAAACCTAATTATTTTGTTCTATTATGCCCCGAGAGTGTAAATTTGCAACGTATCGATGCCAACGTTCACAAGAACCAAAACCGGACCAACATTAGACTACTCAGTTGTGCCCAAACAGAATAACTTGGGAAAAAGTACTTTTTCTCATTCAATCGAACAAAGAGTAAAACCTAATTATTTTGTTCTATTATGCCGCGAGAGTGTAAATTTGCACAGTATCGATGCCAACGTCCACAAGAACCAAAACCGACAAAGAACAGACTACTCATTGTGCCTAAACAAGATAACTCGAAACAAGATTTTTCTCATTCAATCGAACAAAGTGTAAAACCTAATTATTTTGTTCTATTATGCCCCGAGAGTGTAAATTTGAAACGTTTCGATGCCAACGTTCAAGAACCAAAACCGACCAACAATAGACTACTCATGTGCCCAAACAAGATAACTTGGAAAACAAGATTTTTTTCTCATTCAATCGAACAAAGAGTAAAACCTAATTATTTTGTTCTATTATGCCCCGAGAGTGTAAATTTGCAATGTATCGATGCCAACGTTCACAAGAACCAAAACCGGACCAACATTAGACTCCTCAGTTGTGCCCTAACTTTATAACTTTGAAACGAGTACTTTTTCTCATACAACCGAACAAAGAGTAAAACCTAATTATATTGATCTATTATGCCCCGAGAGT
This sequence comes from Aechmea fasciata, assembly GCA_025177825.1. NCBI lineage: Eukaryota > Viridiplantae > Streptophyta > Magnoliopsida > Poales > Bromeliaceae > Aechmea > Aechmea fasciata. The sequence continues at coordinate 5,596,036 of CM045939.1, forward strand.
GTAAATTTGCAACATATCGATGCCAACGTTCACAAGAAACAAAACCGGACCAACATTAGACAACTCAATTGCGCCCTTTCTTTATAACTTTGAAACGAGTACTTTTTCTCTTGCAACCGAACAAAGAGTAAGACGTAATTATTTTGTTCTATTATGCCCCGAGAGTGTAAATTTGCAACGTATCGATGCCAACGTTCACAAGAACCAAAACCGGACCAATATTAGACTACTGTGTTGTGCCCTAACAGTATAACTTTTGAAACAGTACTTTTTCTCATTCAATCGAACAAAGAGTAAAATCTAATTATTTTGTTCTATTATGCCCCGAGAGTGTAAATTTGCAACGTATCGATGCCAACGTTCACAAGAACCAAAACCGGACCAACATTAGACTACTCGCTGTGCCCAAACAAAGATAGTTCGGAAATGATTTTTCTCATTCAATCGAACAAAGAGTAAAATCTAATTATTTTGTTCTATTATGCCCGATAGTGTAAATTTGCAACGTATCGATGCCAAAGTTAACAAAACTAAACCGGACCAACAATAGACTACTCAGTTGTCCCCAAACAGTATAACTTTGGAAACAATACTTTTTCTCTTTCAACCAAACAAAGTGTAAAACCTAATTATTTTGTTCTATTATGCCCCGTGAGTGTAAATTTGAAACGTCTCGATGTCAACGTTCACAAGAACCAAAACCGGACCAACATTAGACTATTCAGTTGCGCCCTAACTTTATAACTTTGAAACAAGTATTTTTTCTCATGCAACCGAACAAAGAGTAAAACCTAATTATTTTGTTCTATTATGCCCCGAGAGTGTAAATTTGCAACGTATCGATGCCAACGTTCACAAGAACCAAAACCGACCAACATTAGACTACTCACTGTGCCCAAACAAATATTACTTTGGAAAAAGTACTTTTTCTCATTCAATCGAACAAAGAGTAAAACCTAATTATTTTGTTCTATTATGCCGCGAGAGTGTAAATTTGCAACGTATCGATGGCAACGTTCACAAGAACCAAAACCGGACCAAGAACAGACTACTCAGTTGTGCCCAAACAGTATAACTCTGGAAACAGTACTTTTTCTCATTCAATCGAACAAAGAGTAAAACCTAATTATTTTGTTCTATTATGCCCCGAGAGTGTAAATTTGAAACGTATCGATGCCAACGTTCACAAGAACCAAAACCGGACCAACATTAGACTACTCAGTTGCGCCCTAACTTTATAACTTTGAAACGAGTACTTTTTCTCATGCAACCGAACAAAGAGTTAAACCAAATTATATTGATGTCTTATGCTCTGATAGTGTAAATTTCCAACATATCGATGCCAACGTTCACAAGAACCAAAACCGGACGAACATTAAACTACTCAGTTGCGCCCTAACTTTATAACTTTGAAACGAGTACTTTTTCTCATGCAACCGAACAAAGAGTAAAACGTAATTATTTTGTTCTATTATGCCCCGAGAGTGTAAATTTGCAACGTAACAATGCCAACGTTAACAAGAACCAAAACCCAACCAACATTAGACTACTCAGTTGTGCCCTCATAGTATAACTTTTGAAACAGTACTTTTTCTCATTCAATCGAACAAAGGGTAAAACCGGACCAACAACAGGCTACTCAGTTGTGCCCAAACAGTATAATTCTGGAAACAGTACTTTTTCTCATTCAATCGAACAAAGAGTAAACCTAATTATTTTGTTCTATTACGCTGCGAGAGTGTAAATTTGCAACGTATCGATGCCAAAGTTCACAAGAACTAAAGCAGGACCAACAATAGACTACCTAGTTGTGCCCCAAACGGTATAACTTTGAAAAAAGTACTTTCTCTCATTCAATCGAATAAAAAGTAAAACCTAATTATTTTGTTCTATTATGCCCCGAGAGTGTAAATTTGCAACGTATCGATGCCAACGTTCACAAGAACCAAAACCGACCAACATTAGACTACTCAGTTGCGCTAACTTTATAACTTTGAAAGCAGTACTTTTTCTCATGCAATAGAACAAAGAGTAAAACCTAATTATAGTTATCTATTATGCCCAGAGTGTAAATTTGCATCATATCGATGCCAACGTTCACAAGAACCATAGCAGGACCAACATTAGACTACTCGGTTTGCCTAACTTTATAACTTTGAAACGAGTACTTTTTCTCATGCAACCGAACAAAGAGTTAAACCTAATTATATTGATCAATTATGCCCCGAGAGTGTAAATTTGCAACATATCGATGCCAACGTTCACAAGAACCAAAACCGGACCAACATTAAACTACTCAGTTGCGCCCTAACTTTATAACTTTGAAACAAGTACTTTTTCTCATGCAACCGAACAAAGAGTAAAACGTAATTATTTTGTTCTATTATGCCCCGAGAGTGTAAATTTGCAACGTAACGATGCCAACGTTCACAAGAATCAAAACCGGACCAACAATAGACTACTCAGTTGTGCCCAAACAGTTTAATTCTGGAAACAGTACTTTTTCGCATTCAATCGAACAAAGAGTAAAACCTAATTATTTTGTTCTATTATGCCCCGAGAGTGTAAATTTGCAACGTATCGATGCCAAAGTTCACAAGAACTAAAACCGGACCAACAATAGACTACTCAGTTGTGCCCAAACAGTATAAATTTGGAAACAGTACTTTTTCTCATTCAATCGAACAAAGAGTAAAACCTAATTACTTTGTTCTATTATGCCCCGTGAGTGTAAATTTGAAACATATCGATGCCAACGTTCACAAGAACCAAAACAGGACCAACATTAGACTACTCAGTTGCGCCCTAGCTTTATAACTTTGAAACGAGGACTTTTTCTCATACAACCGAACAAAGAGTAAAACCTAATTATATTGATCTATTATGCCCCGAGAGTGTAAATTTGCAACATATCGATGCCAACGTTCGCAAGAACCAAAACCGGACCAACATTAGACTACTCAGTTGTGCCCTAACTGTATAACTTTGAAAACAGTACTTTTTCTCATGCAACCGAACAAAGAGTAAAACCTAATTATTTTGTTCTATTATGCCCCGAGAGTGTAAATTTGCAACGTATCGATGCCAACGTTCACAAGAACCAAAACCGACCAACATTAGACTACTCGGTTGTGCCACTAACGGTATAACTATAGAAACAGTAATTTTTCTCATTCAATCGAATAAAGAGTAAAACCTACTTATTTTGTTCTATTATGCCCCGAGAGTGTAAATTTGCAACGAATCGATGCCAACGTTCACAAGAACCAAAACCGGACCAACATTAGACTACTCAGTTGTGCCCTAACAGTATAACTTTGGAAACTGTACTTTTTCTCATTCAATCGAACAAAAGAGTAAAACCTAATTATTTTGTTCTATTATGCCCCGAGAGTGTAAATTTGCAACGTATCGATGGCAACGTTCACAAGAACCAAAACCGGACCAAGAACAGACTACTCTGTTGTGCCCAAACAGTATAACTCTGGAAACAGTACTTTTTCTCATGCAACCGAACAAAGAGTAAAACCTAATTATTTTGTTCTATTATGCCCCGAGAGTGTAAATTTGCAACGTATCGATGCCAACGTTCACAAAAACCAAAACCGGACCAACATTAGACTACTCAGTTGCGCCCAAACAGTATAACTTTGGAAAAAGTACTTTTTCTCATTCAATCGAACAAAGAGTAAAACCTAATTATTTTGTTCTATTATGCCCCGAGAGTGTAAATTTGCAACGTATCGATGCCAACGTTCACAAGAACCAAAACCGGACAACCATTAGACTACTCAGTTGTGCCCTAACTTTATAACTCTGGAAACAGTACTTTTTCTCATTCAATGGAACAAAGAGTAAAACCTAATTATTTTGTTCTATTATGCCCCGAGAGTGTAAATTTCAAGCGTTTCGATGCCAACGTTTAGAAGAACCAAAACCGGACCAACAATAGACTACTCAGTTGTGCCCAAAGAGTATAACTTGGAAAACAGTACTTTTTCTCATTCAATCGAATCAAGAGTAAAACCTAATTATTTTGTTCTATTATGCACCGTGAGTGTAAATTTGAAACATATCGATGAAAACGTTCACAAGAACCAAAACCGGAGCAACATTAGACTACTCAGTTGCGCCCTAACAGTATAACTTTAGAAACAGTACTTTTTCTCATTCAACCGAACAAAGAGTAAAACCTAATTATTTTGTTCTATTATGCCCCGAGAGTGTAAATTTGCAACATATCGATGCCAACGTTCACAAGAACCAAAACCGGACCAACATTAGACAACTCAGTTGCGCCCTTTCTTTATATCTTTGAAATGAGTACTTTTTCTCTTGCAACCGAACAAAGAGTAAAACGTAATTATTTTGTTCTATTATGCCCCGAGAGTGTAAATTTGCAACGTATCGATGCCAACGTTCACAAGAACCAAAACCGGACCAATATTAGACTACTATGTTGTGCCAAACAGTATTACCTTGGAAAAAATACTTTTTCTCATTCAATCGAACAAGTAGTAAACTCTAATTATTTTGTTCTATTTTGCCCCGAGAGTGTAAATTTGCAACGTATCGATGCCAACGTTCACAAGAACCAAAACCGGACCAACAACAGACTACTCAGTTGTGCCCAAACAGTATAGTTCTGGAAACAGTACTTTTTCTCATTCAATCGAACAAAGAGTAAAATCTAATTATTTTTTTCTATTATGCCCCGATAGTGTAAATTTGCAACGTATCGATGCCAAAGTTCACAAAACTAAAACCGGACCAACAATAGACTACTCAGTTGTCCCCAAACAGTATTACTTTGGAAACAGTACTTTTTCTTTTTCAACCAAACAAAGAGTAAAACCTAATTATTTTGTCCTATTATGCCCCGTGAGTGTAAATTTGAAACGTCTCGATGTCAACGTTCACAAGAACCAAAACCGGACCAACATTAGACTATTCAGTTGCGCCCTAACTTTATAACTTTGAAACGAGTATTTTTATCATACAACCGAACAAAGAGTAAAACCTAATTATTTTGTTCTATTATGCCCCGAGAGTGTAAATTTGCAACGTATCGATGCCAACGTTCACAAGAACCAAAACCGACCAACATTAGACTACTCGGTTATTGCCCAAACGGTATTACTTTGGAACCAGTACTATTTGTCATTCATTCGAACGAAGAGTAAAACCTAATTATTTTGTTCTATTATGCCGCGAGAGTGTAAATTTGCAACGTATCGATGGCAACGTTCACAAGAACCAAAACCGGACCAAGAACAGACTACTCAGTTGTGCCCAAACAGTATAACTCTGGAAACAGTACTTTTTCTCATTCAATCGAACAAAGAGTAAAACCTAATTATTTTGTTCTATTATGCCCCGAGAGTGTAAATTTGAAACGTATCGATGCCAACGTTCACAAGAACCAAAATCGGACCAACATTAGACTACTCAGTTGCGCCCAAACTTTATAACTTTGAAACGAGTACTTTTTCTCATTCAATCGAACAAAGAGTAAAACCAAATTATATTGATGTCTTATGCTCCGAGAGTGTAAATTTCCAACATATCGATGGCAACGTTCATAAGAACCAAAACCGGACCAACATTAAACTACTCAGTTGCGCCCTAACTTTATAACTTTGAAACGAGTACTTTTTCTCATGCAACCGAACAAAGAGTAAAACGTAATTATTTTGTTCTATTATGCCCCGAGAGTGTAAATTTGCAACGTATCGATGCCAACGTTCACAAGAACCAAAACCGGACCAATATTAGACTACTCGATTGTGACCTCTTTATAACTTTTGAAACGGGTACATTTTTCTCATTCAATCGAACAAAGAGTAAAACCTAATTATTTTGTTCTATTATGCCCCGAGAGTGTAAATTTGAAACATATCGATGCCAACGTTCACAAGAACCAAAACCGGACCAACATTAGACTACTCAGTTGCGCCCTAACTTTATAACTTTGAAACGAGTACTTTTTCTCATTCAACCGAACAAAGAGTAAAACATAATTATTTTGTTCTATTATGCCCCGAGAGTGTAAATTTGCAACGTATCGATGCCAACGTTCACAAGAACCAAAACCGGACCAACATTAGACTACTCAGTTGTGCCCAAACAGTATAACTTGGGAAAAAGTACTTTTTCTTATTCAATCGAACAAAGAGTAAAACCTAATTATTTTGTTCTATTATGCCGCGAGAGTGTAAATTTGAAACATATCGATGCCAACGTTCACAAAACCTAAAACGGACAACAATAGACTACTCGGTTGTCCCCAAACGGTATAACTTTGGAAACAGTACTTTTTCTCATTCAATCGAACAAAGAGTAAAACCTAATTATTTTGTTCTATTATGCCCCGAGAGTGTAAATTTGCAATGTATCGATGCCAACGTTCACAAGAACCAAAACCAGGACCAACATTAGACTATTCGATTGTGCGCCTAACTTTACAACTTTGAAACGAGTACTTTTTCTCATTCAATCGAACAAAGAGTAAAACCTAATTATTTTGTTCTATTATGCCCCGAGAGTGTAAATTTGAAACGTTTCGATGCCAACGTTTAGAAGAACCAAAACCGGACCAACAATAGACTACTCAGTTGTGCCCAAACAGTATAACTTGGAAAACAGTACTTTTTCTCATTCAATCGAATCAAGAGTAAAACCTAATTATTTTGTTCTATTATGCACCGTGAGTGTAAATTTGAAACATATCGATGCCAACGTTCACAAGAACCAAAACCGAGCAACATTAGACTACTCGGTTGCGCCTAACTTTATAACTTTGAAACAAGTACTTTTTCTCATACAATCGAACAAAGAGTAAAACCTAATTATATTGTTCTATTACGCCCCGAGAGTGTAAATTTGCAACGTATCGATGCCAACGTTCACAAGAACCAAAACCGACCAACATTAGACAACTCGGATTGTGCCCAAATTTCTTTATATCTTTGGAAACAGTACTTATTCTCATTCAATCGAACAAAGAGTAAAACGTAATTATTTTATTCTATTATGCCCCGAGAGTGTAAATTTGCAACGTATCGATGCCAATGTTCACAAGAACCAAAAGGACCAATATTAGACTACTCAGTGGTGCCCTAACAGTATAACTTTGGAAACGGTACTTTTTCTCATTCAACCGAACAAAGAGTAAAACCTAATTATTTTGTTCTATTATGCCCCGAGACTGTAAATTTGCAACGTATCGATGCCAACGTTCACAAGAACCAAAACCGGACCAACATTAGACTACTCAGTTGCGCCCTAACAGTATAACTTTGAAACGAGTACTTTTTCTCATGCAATCGAACAAAGAGTAAAACCTAATTATTTTGTTCTATTATGCCCCGAGAGTGTAAATTTGCAACGTATCGATGCCAACGTTCACAAGAACCAAAACCGGACCAACAAGAGACGACTCAGTTGTCCCCAAACAGTATAACTTTGAAAACAGTACATTTTCTCTTTCAGCCAAACAAAGAGTAAAACCTAATGATTTTGTTCTATTATGCCCCGAGAGTGTAAATTTGAAACGTCTCGATGTCAACGTTCACAAGAACCAAAACCGGACCAACATTAGACTATTCAGTTGCGCCCTAACTTTATAACTTTGAAACGAGTATTTTTTCTCATACAACCGAACAAAGAGTAAAACCTAATTATTTTGTTCTATTATGCCCCGAGAGTGTAAATTTGCAACGTATCGATGCCAACGTTCACAAGAACCAAAACCGACCAACATTAGACTACTCGGTTGTGCCCAAACGGTATAACTTTTGGAAAAAGTACTTTTTCTCATTCAATCGAACAAAGAGTAAAACCTAATTATTTTGTTCTATTACGCCTGAGAGTGTAAATTTGCAATGTATCGATGCCAACGTTCACAAGAACCAAACCAGGACCAAGACAGACTACTCGGTTTGTGCCCAAAGAGTTTAACTATGGAAACAGTACTTTTTCTCATTCAATCGAACAAAGAGTAAAACATAATTATTTTGTTCTATTATGCCCCGAGAGTGTAAATTTGAAACGTATCGATGCCAACGTTCACAAGAACTAAAACCGGACCAACAATAGACTACTCAGTTGTGCCCAAACAGTATAACTATGGAAACAGTACTTTTTCTCATGCAACCGAACAAAGAGTTAAACCAAATTATATTGATGTCTTATGCTCCGATAGTGTAAATTTCCAACAAATCGATGGCAACGTTCACAAGAACACAAACCGGACCAACATTAGACTACTCAGTTGCGCCCTAACTTTATAACTTTGAAACGAGTACTTTTCTCATGCAAGCCGAACAAAGAGTAAAACGTAATTATTTTGTACTATTACGCCCCGAGAGTGTAAATTCGCAACGTATCCATGCCAACGTTCACAAGAATCAAAACCCAACCAACATTAGACTACTCAGTTGTGCCCTCATAGTATAACTTTTGAAACAGTACTTTTTCTCATTCAATCGAACAAAGAGTAAAACCTAATTATTTTGTTCTATTATGCCCCGTGAGTGTAAATTTGAAACATATCGATGCCAACGTTCACAAGAACCAAAACCGGACCAACATTAGACTACTCGGTTTGCGCCCTAACTTTATAACTTTGAAACGAGGACTTTTTCTCATTCAATCGAACAAAGAGTAAAACCTAATTATTATGTTCTATTATGCCCCGAGAGTGTAAATTTGCAACGTATCGATGCCAACGTTCACAAGAACCAAAATCGGACCAACATTAAACTACTCAGTTGTGCCCAAACAGTAAAACTTGGGAAAAAGTACTTTTTCTCATTCAATCGAACAAAGAGTAAAACCTAATTATTTTGTTCTATTATGACCCGAGAAAGTAAATTAGCAACGTATCGATGCCAACGTTCACAAGAACCAAAACCGGACCAACATTAAACTACTCGATTGTGCGCCTAAACTTTATAACTTTGAAAGCAGTACTTTTTCTCATTCAATCGAACAAAGAGTAAAACCTAATTATTTTGTTCTATTATGCCTCGAGAGTGTAAATTTAGCAACGTATCGATGCCAACGTTCACAAGAACCAAAACCCAAAGACATTAGACTACTCGGTTGTGCCTAAACGTATAACTTTTGAAACAATACTTTTTCTCATTCAATCGAACAAAGAGTAAAACCTAATTATTTTGTTCTATTATGCCCGAGTGTAAATTTGAAACGTTTCGATGCCAACGTTCACAAGAACCAAAACCGGACCAACATTAGACTACTCGGTTATTGCCCAAACTTTATAACTTTGAAACGAGTACTTTTTCTCATTCAACCGAACAAAGAGTAAAACCTAATTATATTGATCTATTATGCCCCGAGAGTGTAAATTTGCTACGTATCGATGCCAACGTTCACAAGAACCAAAACCGGACCAACATTAGACTACTCGGTTGTGCCCTAACTTTATAACTTTGGAAACAGTACTTTTTCTCATTCAATCGAACAAAGAGTAAAACCTAATTATATTGTTCTATTATGCCCCGAGAGTGTAAATTTGCAACATATCGATGCCAAGTTTCTCAAGAACCAAAACCAGGACCAACATTAGACAACTCGGATTTGCTTTCTTTATATCTTTGAAAGCAGTACTTTTTCTCATTCAATCGAACAAAGAGTAAAACCTAATTATTTTGTTCTATTATGCCCCGAGAGTGTAAATTTGCAACGTATCGATGCCAACGTTCACAAGAACCAAAACCGGACCAATATTAGACTACTATGTTGTGCCCTAACAGTATAACTTTTGAAACAGTACTTTTTCTCATTCAATCGAACAAATAGTAAAATCTAATTATTTTGTTCTATTTTGCCCCGAGAGTGTAAATTTGCAACGTATCGATGCCAACGTTCACAAGAACCAAAACCGACCAACAATAGACTACTCAGTTGTGCCCAAACAGTATAACTTGGAAAACAGTACTTTTTCTCATTCAATCGAACAAAGAGTAAAACCTAATTATTTTGTTCTATTATGCACCGTGAGTGTAAATTTGCAATGTATCGATGCCAAAGTTAACAAGAACTAAAACCGACCAACAATTAGACTACTCGGTTGTCGCCCAAACTTTATAACTTTGAAAGCAGTACTTTTTCTTTTTCAACCAAACAAAGAGTAAAACCTAATTATTTTGTCCTATTATGCCCCGTGAGTGTAAATTTGAAACGTCTCGATGTCAACGTTCACAAGAACCAAAACCGGACCAACATTAGGCTATTCGGTTACTTTAACATTATAACTTTGAAAACAGTATTTTTTCTCATACAACCGAACAAAGAGTAAAACCTAATTATTTTGTTCTATTATGCCCCGAGAGTGTAAATTTGCAACGTATCGATGCCAACGTTCACAAGAACCAAAACCGGACCAACATTAGACTACTCAGTTGTGCCCAAACAGTATAACTTTTGAAAAAGTACTTTTTCTCATTCAATCGAACAAAGAGTAAAACCTAATTATTTTGTTCTATTATGCCGCGAGAGTGTAAATTTGCAACGTATCGATGCCAACGTTCACAAGAACCAAAACCGGACCAACAACAGACTACTCAGTTGTGCCCAAACAGTATAACTATGGAAACAGTACTTTTTCTCATTCAATCGAACAAAGAGTAAAACCTAATTATTTTGTTCTATTATGCCCCGAGAGTGTAAATTTGAAACGTATCGATGCCAACGTTCACAAGAACCAAAATCGGACCAACATTAGACTACTCAGTTGCGCCCTAACTTTATAACTTTGAAACGAGTACTTTTTCTCAACCAAACAAAGAGTTAAACCAAATTATATTGATGTCTTATGCTCCGATAGTGTAAATTTGAAACATATCGATGGCAACGTTCACAAGAACCAAAACCGGACCAACATTAGACTACTCGATTAGGCCCTAACTTTATAACTTTGAAACGAGTACTTTTTCTCATTCAACCGAACAAAGAGTAAAACCTAATTATTTTGTTCTATTATGCCCCGAGAGTGTAAATTTGCAATGTATCGATGCCAACGTTCACAAGAACCAAAACCCAACCAACATTAGACTACTCAGTTGCGCCCTAACAGTATAACTTTGGAAACAGTACTTTTTCTCATTCAATCGAACAAAGAGTAAAACCTAATTATTTTGTTCTATTATGCCACGTGAGTGTAAATTTGAAACATATCGATGCCAACGTTCACAAGAACCAAAACCGGACCAACATTAGACTACTCAGTTGCGCCCTAACTTTATAACTTTGAAACGAGGACTTTTTCTCATTCAACCGAACAAAGAGTAAAACCTAATTATTTTGTTCTATTATGCCCCGAGAGTGTAAATTTGCAACGTATCGATGCCAACGTTCACAAGAACCAAAACCGGACCAACATTAGACTACTCAGTTGTGCCCAAACAGTATAACTTTGGAAAAAGTACTTTTTCTCATTCAATCGAACAAAGAGTAAAACCTAATTATTTTGTTCTATTATGCCGCGAGAGTGTAAATTTGCAACATATCGATGCCAACGTTCACAAGAACCAAAACCGGACCAATATTAAACTACTCAGTTGCGCCCTAACTTTATAACTTTGAAACGAGTACTTTTTCTCATGCAACCGAACAAAGAGGAAAATATAATTATTTTGTTCTATTATGCCCCGAGAGTGTAAATTTGCAACGTATCGATGCCAACGTTCACAAGAACCAAAACCGGACCAACATTAGACTACTCAGTTGTGCCTCATACGGTATAACTTTTGAAACGGTACTTTTCTCATTCAATCGAACAAAGAGTAAAACCTAATTATTTTGTTCTATTATGCCCCGAGAGTGTAAATTTGAAACGTTTCGATGCCAACGTTTAGAAGAACCAAAACCGGACCAACAATAGACTACTCAGTTGTGCCCAAACAGTATAACTTGGAAAACAGTACTTTTTCTCATTCAATCGAACAAAGAATAAAACCTAATTATTTTGTTCTATTATGCCCCGAGAGTGTAAATTTGCAACGTATCGATGCCAACGTTCACAAGAACCAAAACCGGACCAACATTAGACTACTCAGTTGTGCCCAAACAGTATAACTTGGGAAAAAGTACTTTTTCTCATTCAACCGAACAAAGAGTAAAACCTAATTATATTGATCTATTATGCCCCGAGAGTGTAAATTTGCAACATATCGATGCCAACGTTCACAAGAACCAAAACCGGACCAACATTAGACAACTCAGTTGCGCCCTTTCTTTATATCTTTGAAATGAGTACTTTTTCTCTTGCGAACAAAGAGTAAAACGTAATTATTTTGTTCTATTATGCCCGAGAGTGTAAATTTGCAACGTATCGATGCCAACGTTCACAAGAACCAAAAGGACCAATATTAGACTACTATGTTGTGCCCTAACAGTATAACTTTTGAAACAGTACTTTTTCTCATTCAATCGAACAAATAGTAAAATCTAATTATTTTGTTCTATTTTGCCCCGAGAGTGTAAATTTACAACGTATCGATGCCAACGTTCACAAGAACCAAAACCGGACCAACAACAGACTACTCAGTTGTGCCCAAACAGTATAGTTCTGGAAACAGTACTTTTTCTCATTCAATCGAACAAAGAGTAAAATCTAATTATTTTTTCCTATTATGCCCCGATAGTGTAAATTTGCAACGTATCGATGCCAAAGTTCACAAAACTAAAACCGGACCAACAATAGACTACTCAGTTGTCCCCAAACAGTATAACTTTGGAAACAGTACTTTTTCTTTTTCAACCAAACAAAGAGTAAAACCTAATTATTTTGTCCTATTATGCCCCGTGAGTGTAAATTTGAAACGTCTCGATGTCAACGTTCACAAGAACCAAAACCGGACCAACATTAGACTATTCAGTTGCGCCCTAACTTTATAACTTTGAAACGAGTACTTTTTCTCATCAAGAGTAAAACCTAATTATTTTGTTCTATTATGCCCCGAGAGTGTAAATTTGCAACGTATCGATGCCAACGTTCACAAGAACCAAAACCGACCAACATTAGACTACTCAGTTGTGCCCAAACAGTATAACTTTGGAAAAAGTACTTTTTCTCATTCAATCGAACAAAGAGTAAAACCTAATTATTTTGTTCTATTATGCGCGAGAGTGTAAATTTGCAACGTATCGATGGCAACGTTCACAAGAACCAAAACCGGACCAAGACAACAGACTACTCGGTTATTGCCCAAACAAGATAACTATGGAAACTTTTTCTCATTCAATCGAACAAAGAGTAAAACCTAATTATTTTGTTCTATTATGCCCCGAGAGTGTAAATTTGAAACGTATCGATGCCAACGTTCACAAGAACCAAAATCGGACCAACATTAGACTACTCAGTTGCGCCCTAACTTTATAACTTTGAAACGAGTACTTTTTCTCATGCAACCGAACAAAGAGTTAAACCAAATTATATTGATGTCTTATGCTCCGATAGTGTAAATTTCCAACATATCGATGGCAACGTTCACAAGAACCAAAACCGGACCAACATTAAACTACTCGGTTCTAACTTTATAACTTTGAAAGCAGTACTTTTTCTCGTACAAGAACAAAAGAGTAAAACGTAATTATTTTGTTCTTTTATGCACGAAGTGTAAATTAGCATGCGTATGATGCCAACGTTCACAAGAACCAAAACCCGACCAACATTAAACTACTCATTTGCGCCCTAACAGTATAACTTTGGAAACAGTACTTTTTCTCATTCAATCGAACAAAGAGTAAAACCTAATTATTTTGTTCTATTATGCCCCGAGAGTGTAATTTGCAACGTATCGATGCCAACGTTCACAAGCACCAAAACCGGACCAACAACAGGCTACTCAGTTGTGCCCAAACAGTATAATTCTGGAAACAGTACTTTTTCTCATTCAATCGAACAAAGAGTAAACCTAATTATTTTGTTCTATTACGCTGAGCGAGTGTAAATTTGCAACGTATCGATGCCAAAGTTCACAAGAACTAAAACCGGACCAACAATAGACTACCTAGTTGTGCCCAAACAGTATAACTTTGGAAACAGTACTTTTTCTCATTCTACCGAACAAAAAGTAAAACCTAATTATTTTGATCTATTATGCCCCGTGAGTGTAAATTTGAAACGTATCGATGCCAACGTTCACAAGATCCAAAACGGGTCAAACATTAGACTACTCAGTTGCGCCCTAACTTTATAACTTTGAAACGAGTACTTTTTCTCATGCAACCGAACAAAGAGTAAAACCAAATTATTTTATTCTATTTTGCCCCGAGAGTGTAAATTTGCAACGTATCGATGCCAACGTTCACAAGAACCAAAACCAGACCAACATTAGACTACTCAGTTGCGCCCTAACTTTATAACTTTGAAACGAGTACTTTTTCTCTTGCAACCGAACAAAGAGTTAAACCTAATTATATTGATCAATTATGCCCCGAGAGTGTAAATTTGCAACGTATCGATGCCAACGTTCACAAGAACCAAAACCGGACCAACATTAGACTACTCAGTTGTGCCCAAACAGTATAACTTGGGAAAAAGTACTTTTTCTCATTCAATCGAACAAAGAGTAAAACCTAATTATTTTGTTCTATTATGCCGCGAGAGTGTAAATTTGCAGCGTATCGATGCCAACGTTCACAAGAACCGAAACCGGACAAAGAACAGACTACTCAGTTGTGCCTAAACAGTATAACTCTGGATACAGTACTTTTTCTCATTCAATCGAACAAAGAGTAAAACCTAATTATTTTGTTCTATTATGCCGCGAGAGTGTAAATTTGCAGCGTATCGATGCCAACGTTCACAAGAACCAAAACCGGACAAAGAACAGACTACTCAGTTGTGCCTAAACAGTATAACTCTGGAAACAGTACTTTTTCTCATTCAATCGAACAAAGAGTAAAACCTAATTATTTTGTTCTATTATGCCCCGAGAGTGTAAATTTGAAACGTTTCGATGCCAACGTTTAGAAGAACCAAGACCGGACCAACAATAGACTACTCGGTTATTGCCCAAACGGTATAACTTGGAAAACGGTACTTTTCTCGTTCAATCGAATCAAGAGTAAAACCTAATTATTTTGTTCTATTATGCCGTGAGTGGAGATTTGAAACATATCGATGCCAACGTTCACAAGAACCAAAAGCGGAGCAACATTAGACTACTCAGTTGCGCCCTAACTTTATAACTTTGAAACGAGTACTTTTCTCATACAAGAACAAAGAGTAAAACCTAATTATATTGATCTATTATGCCCCGAGAGTGTAAATTTGCAACATATCGATGCCAACGTTCACAAGAACCAAAACCGGACCAACATTAGACAACTCAGTTGCGCCCTTTCTTTATATCTTTGAAACGAGTACTTTTTCTCTTGCAACCGAACAAAGAGTAAAACGTAATTATTTTGTTCTATTATGCCCCGAGAGTGTAAATTTGCAACGTATCGATGCCAACGTTCACAAGAACCAAAAACCGGACCAACATTAGACTACTCAGTTGCGCCCTAACAGTATAACTTTGGAAACAGTACTTTTTCTCATTCAATCGAACAAAGAGTAAAATCTAATTATTTTGTTCTATTATGCCCCGAGAGTGTAAATTTACAACGTATCGATGCCAATGTTCACAAGAACCAAAAGCGGGACCAACAACGGACTACTCGGTTATTGCCCAAACGAGTATAGTTAGGAAACGTACTTTTTCTCATTCAATCGAACAAAGAGTAAAATCTAATTATTTTTTCCTATTATGCCCCGATAGTGTAAATTTGCAACGTATCGATGCCAAAGTTCACAAAACTAAAACTGGACCCACAATAGACTACTCGATTGTCCCCAAACGGTATAACTTTGGAAACGTACTTTTCTTTTTCAACCAAACAAAGAGTAAAACCTAATTATTTTGTCCTATTATGCCCGTGAGTGTAAATTTGAAACGTCTCGATGTCAACGTTCACAAGAACCAAAAGGACCAACATTAGACTATTCGGTTGCGCCTAACTTTATAACTTTGAAACGAGTATTTTTCTCATACAACCGAACAAAGAGTAAAACCTAATTATTTTGTTCTATTATGCCCCGAGAGTGTAAATTTGCAACGTATCGATGCCAACGTTCACAAGAACCAAAACCGACCAACATTAGACTACTCAGTTGTGCCCAAAAAGTATTACTTTGGAAAAAGTACTTTTTCTCATTCAATCGAACAAAGAGTAAAACCTAATTATTTTGTTCTATTATGCCGCGAGAGTGTAAATTTGCAACGTATCGATGGCAACGTTCACAAGAACCAAAACCGGACCAAGAACAGACTACTCAGTTGTGCCCAAACAGTATAACTATGGAAACAGTACTTTTTCTCATTCAATCGAACAAAGAGTAAAACCTAATTATTTTGTTCTATTATGCCCCGAGAGTGTAAATTTGAAACGTATCGATGCCAACGTTCACAAGAACCAAAATCGGACCAACATTAGACTACTCAGTTGCGCCCTAACTTTATAACTTTGAAACGAGTACTTTTTCTCATGCAACCGAACAAAGAGTTAAACCAAATTATATTGATGTCTTATGCTCCGATAGTGTAAATTTCCAACATATCGATGGCAACGTTCACAAGAACCAAAACCGGACCAACATTAAACTACTCAGTTGCGCCCTAACTTTATAACTTTGAAACGAGTACTTTTTCTCATGCAACCGAACAAAGAGTAAAACGTAATTATTTTGTTCTATTATGCCCCGAGAGTGTAAATTAGCAACGTAACGATGCCAACGTTCACAAGAACCAAAACCCAACCAACATTAGACTACTCAGTTGTGCCCTCATAGTATAAATTTTGAAACAGTACTTTTTCTCATTCAATCGAACAAAGAGTAAAACCTAATTATTTTGTTCTATTATGCCCCGTGAGTGTAAATTTGAAACATATCGATGCCAACGTTCACAAGAACCAAAACCGGACCAACATTAGACTACTCAGTTGCGCCCTAACTTTATAACTTTGAAACGAGGACTTTTTCTCATGCAACCGAACAAAGAGTAAAACCTAATTATTTTGTTCTATTATGCCCCGAGAGTGTAAATTTGCAACGTATCGATGCCAACGTTCACAAGAACCAAAACCGGACCAACATTAGACTACTCAGTTGTGCCCAAACAGTATAACTTGGGAAAAAGTACTTTTTCTCATTCAATCGAACAAAGAGTAAAACCTAATTATTTTGTTCTATTATGCCGCGAGAGTGTAAATTTGCAGCGTATCGATGCCAACGTGCACAAGAACCAAAACCGGACAAAGAACAGACTACTCTCTGTGCCTAAACAAAGATAACTCGGAAACAAGATTTTTCTCATTCAATCGAACAAAGAGTAAAACCTAATTATTTTGTTCTATTATGCCGCGAGAGTGTAAATTTGCAACGTATCGATGCCAACGTTCACAAGAACCAAACCGACAAAGAACAAGACTACTCGCTTGTGCCTAAACAAGATAACTCGGAAACAAGATTTTTCTCATTCAATCGAACAAAGAGTAAAACCTAATTATTTTGTTCTATTATGCCCCGAGAGTGTAAATTTGAAACGTTTCGATGCCAACGTTTAGAAGAACCAAAACCGGACCAACAATAGACTACTCGCTTGTGCTCAAACAAAGATAACTATGAAAACAGTACTTTTTCTCATTCAATCGAATCAAGAGTAAAACCTAATTATTTTGTTCTATTATGCACCGTGAGTGTAAATTTGAAACATATCGATGCCAACGTTCACAAGAACCAAAACCGGAGCAACATTAGACTACTCAGTTGCGCCCTAACTTTATAACTTTGAAACGAGTACTTTTTCTCATACAACCGAACAAAGAGTAAAACCTAATTATATTGATCTATTATGCCCCGAGAGTGTAAATTTGCAACATATCGATGCCAACGTTCACAAGAACCAAAACCGGACCAACATTAGACAACTCAGTTGCGCCCTTTCTTTATATCTTTGAAACGAGTACTTTTTCTCTTGCAACCGAACAAAGAGTAAAACGTAATTATTTTGTTCTATTATGCCCCGAGAGTGTAAATTTGCAACGTATCGTTGCCAACGTTCACAAGAGGCAAAACCGGTCCAACATTAGACTACTCAGTTGTGCCCTAACAGTATAACTTTGGAAACAGTACTTTTTCTCATTCATTCGAACAAATAGTAAAATCTAATTATTTTGTTCTATTATGCCCCGAGAGGGTAAATTTGCAACGTATCGATGTCAACGTTCACAAGAACCAAAACCGGACCAACATTAGACTACTCGGTTGTGCCCAAACGATATAGTTAAAAGTACTTTTTTCTCATTCAATCGAACAAAGAGTAAAATCTAATTATTTTTTCCTATTATGCCCGATAGTGTAAATTTGCAACGTATCGATGCCAAAGTTCACAAAACTAAACCGACCAACAATAGACTACTCGGTTGTCCCCAAACGGTATAACTTTGGAAACGATGCTTTTTCTTTTTCAACCAAACAAAGAGTAAAACCTAATTATTTTGTCCTATTATGCCCGTGAGTGTAAATTTGAAACGTCTCGATGCCAACGTTCACAAGAACCAAAACCGGACCAACATTAGACTATTCAGTTGCGCCCTAACTTTATAACTTTGAAACGAGTATTTTTTCTCATACAACCGAACAAAGAGTAAAACCTAATTATTTTGTTCTATTATGCCCCGAGAGTGTAAATTTGCAACGTATCGATGCCAACGTTCACAAGAACCAAAACCGACCAACATTAGACTACTCAGTTGTGCCCAAACAGTATTACTTTGGAAAAAGTACTTTTCTCATTCAATCGAACAAAGAGTAAAACGTAATTATTTTGTTCTATTATGCGCGAGAGTGTAAATTTGCAACGTATCGATGGCAACGTTCACAAGAACCAAAACCGGACCAAACAGAGACTACTCGGTTGTGCCCAAACGGTATAACTATGGAAACGATACTTTTCTCATTCAATCGAACAAAGAGTAAAACCTAATTATTTTGTTCTATTATGCCCCGAGAGTGTAAATTTGAAACGTATCGATGCCAACGTTCACAAGAACCAAAATCGGACCAACATTAGACTACTCAGTTGCGCCCTAACTTTATAACTTTGAAACGAGTACTTTTTCTCATGCAACCGAACAAAGAGTTAAACCAAATTATATTGATGTCTTATGCTCCGAGAGTGTAAATTTCCAACATATCGATGGCAACGTTCACAAGAACCAAAACCGGACCAACATTATACTACTCAGTTGCGCCCTAACTTTATAACTTTGAAACGAGTACTTTTTCTC
The DNA here is from genome assembly GCA_025177825.1 of Aechmea fasciata. Taxonomy (NCBI): domain Eukaryota; kingdom Viridiplantae; phylum Streptophyta; class Magnoliopsida; order Poales; family Bromeliaceae; genus Aechmea; species Aechmea fasciata. The sequence continues at coordinate 5,615,404 of CM045939.1, forward strand.
ATACAACCGAACAAAGAGTAAAACCTAATTATTTTGTTCTATTATGCCCCGAGAGTGTAAATTAGCAACGTAACGATGCCAACGTTCACAAGAACCAAAACCCAACCAACATTAGACTACTCAGTTGTGCCCTCATAGTATAACTTTTGAAACAGTACTTTTTCTCATTCAATCGAACAAAGAGTAAAACCTAATTATTTTGTTCTATTATGCGCCGTGAGTGTAAATTTGAAACATATCGATGCCAACGTTCACAAGAACCAAAACCGGACCAACATTAGACTACTCAGTTGCGCCCTAACTTTATAACTTTGAAACGAGGACTTTTTCTCATGCAACCGAACAAAGAGTAAAACCTAATTATTTTGTTCTATTATGCCCCGAGAGTGTAAATTTGCAACGTATCGATGCCAACGTTCACAAGAACCAAAACCGGACCAACATTAAACTACTCAGTTGTGCCCAAACAGTATAACTCCGGAAACAGTACTTTTTCTCATACACCCGAACAAAGAGTAAAACCTAATTATTTTGTTCTATTATGCGCGAGAGTGTAAATTTGCGACGTATCGATGCCAACGTTCACAAGAACCAAAAGCCGACAAAGAAACAGACTACTCGGTTATTGCCTAAACAGTATAACTCTGGAAACAGTACTTTTTCTCATTCAATCGAACAAAGAGTAAAACCTAATTATTTTGTTCTATTATGCCCCGAGAGTGTAAATTTGAAACGTTTCGATGCCAACGTTTAGAAGAACCAAAACCGGACCAACAATAGACTACTCAGTTGTGCCCAAACAGTATAACTTGGAAAACAGTACTTTTTCTCATTCAATCGAATCAAGAGTAAAACCTAATTATTTTGTTCTATTATGCACCGTGAGGGTAAATTTGAAACATATCGATGCCAACGTTCACAAGAACCAAAACCGGTGCAACATTAGACTCCTCAGTTGTGCCCTAACTTTATAACTTTGAAACGAGTACTTTTTCTCATACAACCGAACAAAGAGTAAAACCTAATTATATTGATCTATTATGCCCCGAGAGTGTAAATTTGCAACATATCGATGCCAACGTTCACAAGAACCAAAACCGGACCAACATTAGACAACTCAGTTGCGCCCTTTCTTTATATCTTTGAAACGAGTACTTTTTCTCTTGCAACCGAACAAAGAGTAAAACGTAATTATTTTGTTCTATTCCCGAGAGTGTAAATTTGCAACGTATCGATGCCAACGTTCACAAGAACCAAAACCGGACCAATATTAGACTACTATGTTGTGCCCTAACAGTATAACTTTGAAACAAGTAGTTTTTCTCATTCGAACAAAGAGTAAAACCTAATTATTTTGTTCTATTATGCCCCGAGAGTGTAAATTTGCAACGTATCGATACCAACGTTCACAAGAACCAAAACCGGACCAACAATAGACTACTCAGTTGTGCCCAAACATAGTTGGAAACAGTACTTTTTCTCATTCAATCGAACAAAGAGTAAAATCTAATTATTTTTTCCTATTATGCCCCGATAGTGTAAATTTGCAACGTATCGATGCCAAAGTTCACAAAACTAAAACCGGACCAACAATAGACTACTCAGTTGTCCCCAAACAGTATAACTTTGGAAACAGTACTTTTTCTTTTTCAACCAAACAAAGAGTAAAACCTAATTATTTTGTCCTATTATGCCCCGTGAGTGTAAATTTGAAACGTCTCGATGTCAACGTTCACAAGAACCAAAACCGGACCAACATTAGACTATTCAGTTGCGCCCTAACTTTATAACTTTGAAAGCAGTATTTTTCTCATTCAATCGAACAAAGAGTAAAACCTAATTATTTTGTTCTATTATGCCCCGCGAGTGTAAATTTGCAACGTATCGATGCCAACGTTCACAAGAACCAAAACCGGACCAACATTAGACAACTCAGTTGCGCCCTAACAGTATAACTTTGGAAACAGTACTTTTTGTCATTCAATCGAACAAAGAGTAAAACCTAATTATTTTGTTCTATTATGCCGCGAGAGTGTAAATTTGCAGCGTATCGATGCCAACGTTCACAAGAACCAAAACCGACCAACATTAGACTACTCAGTTGTGCCCACAACTTTATAACTATGGAAACGACTTTTTCTAATTCAATCGAACAAAGAGTAAAACCTAATTATTTTGTTCTATTATGCCCCGAGAGTGTAAATTTGAAACGTATCGATGCCAACGTTCACAAGAACCAAAATCGGACCAACATTAGACTACTCAGTTGCGCCCTAACTTTATAACTTTGAAACGAGTACTTTTTCTCATGCAACCGAACAAAGAGTTAAACCAAATTATATTGATGTCTTATGCTCCGATAGTGTAAATTTCCAACAAATCGATGGCAACGTTCACAAGAACCAAAACCGGACCAACATTAAACTACTCAGTTGCGCCGTAACTTTATAACTTTGAAACGAGTACTTTTTCTCATGCAACCGAACAAAGAGTAAAACGTAATTATTTTGTTCTATTATGCCCCGAGAGTGTAAATTAGCAACGTAACGATGCCAACGTTCACAAGAACCAAAACCCAACCAACATTAGACTACTCAGTTGTGCCCTCATAGTATAACTTTTGAAACAGTACTTTTTCTCATTCAATCGAACAAAGAGTAAAACCTAATTATTTTGTTCTATTATGCCCCGAGAGTGTAATTTGCAACGTATCGATGCCAACGTTCACAAGCACCAAAACCGGACCAACAACAGGCTACTCAGTTGTGCCCAAACAGTATAATTCTGGAAACAGTACTTTTTCTCATTCAATCGAACAAAGAGTAAACCTAATTATTTTGTTCTATTACGCTGCGAGAGTGTAAATTTGCAACGTATCGATGCCAAAGTTCACAAGAACTAAAACCGGACCAACAATAGACTACCTAGTTGTGCCCAAACAGTATAACTTTGGAAACAGTACTTTTTCTCATTCAATCGAACAAAGAGTAAAACCTAATTATTTTGTTCTATTATGCCCCGAGAGTGTAAATTTGAAACGTATCGATGCCAACGTTCACAAGAACCAAAACGGGTCAAACATTAGACTACTCAGTTGCGCCCTAACTTTATAACTTTGAAACGAGTACTTTTTCTCATGCAACCGAACAAAGAGTAAAACCAAATTATATTTATCTATTATGCCCCGAGAGTGTAAATTTGCATCATATCGATGCCAACGTTCACAAGAACCATAACCGGACCAACATTAGACTACTCGATTTGCTAACTTTTTAACTTTGAAAGCAGTACTTTTTCTCTTCGAACAAAGAGTAAAACCTAATTATATTGATCTATTATGCCCCGAGAGTGTAAATTTGCAACATATCGATGCCAACGTTCACAAGAACCAAAACCGGACCAACATTAAACAACTCAGTTGCGCCCTAACTTTATAACTTTGAAACGAGTACTTTTTCTCATGCAACCGAACAAAGAGTAAAACGTAATTATTTTGTTCTATTATGCCCCGAGAGTGTAAATTTGCAACGTAACGATGCCAACGTTCACAAGAACCAAAACCGGACCAACAATAGACTACTCAGTTGTGCCCTAAGCGTATAACTTTTGAAACTACTTTTCTCATTCAATCGAACAAAGAGTAAAACCTAATTATTTTGTTCTATTATGCCCGAGTGTAAATTTGCAACGTATCGATACCAACGTTCACAAGAATCAAAAGCCGGACCAACAACAGACTACTCAGTTGTGCCCAAACAGTTTAATTCTGGAAACAGTACTTTTTCGCATTCAATCGAACAAAGAGTAAAACCTAATTATTTTGTTCTATTATGCCCCGAGAGTGTAAATTTGCAACGTATCGATGCCAAAGTTCACAAGAACTAAAACCGGACCAACAATAGACTACTCAGTTGTGCCCAAACAGTATAAATTTGGAAACAGTACTTTTTCTCATTCAATCGAACAAAGAGTAAAACCTAATTACTTTGTTCTATTATGCCCCGTGAGTGTAAATTTGAAACATATCGATGCCAACGTTCACAAGAACCAAAACCGGACCAACATTAGACTACTCAGTTGCGCCCTAACTTTATAACTTTGAAACGCGGACTTTTTCTCATGCAACCGCACAACGAGTAAATCCTAATCATATTAATCTATCATGCCCCGAGGGTGTAAATTTGCAACATATCGATGCCAACGTTCGCAAGAACCAAAACCGGACCAACTTTAGACTACTCAATTGCGCCCTTACTTTATAACTTTGAAACGAGTACTTTTTCCAATGCAACCGAACAAAGAGTAAAACGTAATTATTTTGTTCTATTATGCCCCGAGAGTGTAAATTTGCAACGTATCGATGCCAACGTTCACAAGAACCAAAACCGGACCAACATTAGACTACTCAGTTGTGCCCTAACAGTATAACTTTTGAAACAGTACTTTTTCTCATTCAATCGAATAAAAAGTAAAACCTAATTATTTTGTTCTATTATGCCCCGAGAGTGTAAATTTGCAACGTATCGATGCCAACGTTCACAAGAACCAAAACCGACCAACATTAGACTACTCAGTTGTGCCCAAACAGTATTACTTTGGAAAAAGTACTTTTTCTCATTCAATCGAACAAAGAGTAAAACCTAATTATTTTGTTCTATTATGCCGCGAGAGTGTAAATTTGCAACGTATCGATGGCAACGTTCACAAGAACCAAAACCGGACCAAGAACAGACTACTCAGTTGTGCCCAAACAGTATAACTCTGGAAACAGTACTTTTTCTCATTCAATCGAACAAAGAGTAAAACCTAATTATTTTGTTCTATTATGCCCCGAGAGTGTAAATTTGCAACGTATCGATGCCAACGTTCACAAGAACCAAAACCGGACCAACATTAGACTATTCAGTTGTGCCCAAACAGTATAACTTTGGAGAAAGTACTTCTTCTCATTCAATCGAACAAAAGGTAAACCTAATTATTTTGTTCTATTTTGCCGCGAGAGTGTAAATTTGCAACGTATCGATGCCAACGTTCACAATAACCAAACCGGACCAAGAACAAACTACTACGTTGTGCCGAAACAGTATAACTCTGGAAACAGTACTTTTTCTCATTCAATCGAACAAAGAGTAAACCTAATTATTTTGTTCTATTACGCTGCGAGAGTGTAAATTTGCAACGTATCGATGCCAAAGTTCACAAGAACTAAAACCGGACCAACAATAGACTACCTAGTTGTGCCCAAACAGTATAACTTTGGAAACAGTACTTTTTCTCATTCAATCGAACAAAGAGTAAAACCTAATTATTTTGTTCTATTATGCCCCGTGAGTGTAAATTTGAAACGTATCGATGCCAACGTTCACAAGATCCAAAACGGGTCAAACATTAGACTACTCAGTTGCGCCCTAACTTTATAACTTTGAAACGAGTACTTTTTCTCATGCAACCGAACAAAGAGTAAAACCAAATTATATTTATCTATTATGCCCCGAGAGTGTAAATTTGCAACGTATCGATGCCAACGTTCACAAGAACCAAAACCGGACCAACATTAGACTACTCAGTTGTGCCACTAACTTTATAACTTTGAAACGAGTACTTTTTCTCAGAACAAAGAGTTAAACCTAATTATATTGATCAATTATGCCCCGAGAGTGTAAATTTGCAACATATCGATGCCAACGTTCACAAGAACCAAAACCGGATCAACATTAAACAACTCAGTTGCGCCCTAACTTTATAACTTTGAAACGAGTACTTTTTCTCATTCAACCGAACAAAGAGTAAAACGTAATAATTTTGTTCTATTATTCCCCGAGAGTGTAAATTAGCAACGTAACGATGCCAACGTTCACAAGAACCAAAACCGACCAACATGAAACTACTCGCTTGTGCCCTAACAGTATAACTTTGGAAACAGTACTTTTTCTCATTCAATCGAACAAAGAGTAAAACCTAATTATTTTGTTCTATTATGCCCCGATAGTGTAAATTTGCAACGTATCGATACCAACGTTCACAAAAACCAAACCGACCAACAATGACTACTCACTTGTGCCCAAACAAGACTGGAAACAAGATTTTTCGCATTCAATCGAACAAAGAGTAAAACCTAATTATTTTGTTCTATTATGCCCCGAGAGTGTAAATTTGCAACGTATCGATGCCAAAGTTCACAAGAAGTAAAACCGAACCAACAATAGACTCGTTGTGCCCAAACAAAGATAAATTTGGAAACAAGATTTTTCTCATTCAATCGAACAAAGAGTAAAACCTAATTACTTTGTTCTATTATGCCCCGTGAGTGTAAATTTGAAACATATCGATGCCAACGTTCACAAGAACCAAAACCGGACCAACATTAGACTACTCAGTTGCGCCCTAACTTTATAACTTTGAAACGAGGACTTTTTCTCATACAACCGAACAAAGAGTAAAACCTAATTATATTGATCTATTATGCCCCGAGAGTGTAAATTTGCAACATATCGATGCCAACGTTCGCAAGAACCAAAACCGGACCAACTTTAGACTACTCAATTGCGCCCTTACTTTATAACTTTGAAACGAGTACTTTTTCCAATGCAACCGAACAAAGAGTAAAACGTAATTATTTTGTTCTATTATGCCCCGAGAGTGTAAATTTGCAACGTATCGATGCCAACGTTCACAAGAACGAAAACCGGACCAACATTAGACTACTCAGTTGTGCCCTAACAATATAACTTTGGAAACAGTACTTTTTCTCATTCAATCGAACAAAGAGTAAAACCTAATTATTTTGTTCTATTATGCGCCGAGAGTGTAATTTTGCAACCTATCCATGCCAACGTTCACAAGAACCAAAACCGGACCAATATTAAACTACTCGCTTGTGCCTAAACAAAGATAACTCGGGAAAAAAGATTTTTTCTCATGCACCCGAACAAAGAGTAAAACCTAATTATTTTGTTCTATTATGCCCCGATGGTGTAAATTTGCAACGTATCGATGCCAACGTTCACAAGAACCAAAACCGACCAACATTAGACTATTCAATGAGCCCAAACAAGATAACTTTGGAGAAAGTACTTCTTCTCATTCAATCGAACAAAGAGTAAAACCTAATTATTTTGTTCTATTATGCCGCGAGAGTGTAAATTTGCAACGTATCGATGCCAACGTTAACAATAACCAAACCGGACCAAGAACAAACTACTACGTTGTGCCCAAACAGTATAACTCTGGAAACAGTACTTTTTCTCATTCAATCGAACAAAGAGTAAAACCTAATTATTTTGTTCTATTATGCCCCGAGATTGTAAATTTGCAACGTATCGATGCCAACGTTCACAAGAACCAAATCCGGAACCAACAATAGACTACTCAGTTGTGCCCAAACAAAGATAACTTCGAAACAAGATTTTTATCATTCAATCGAACAAAGAGTGAAACCTAATTATTTTGTTCTATTATGCCCCGTGAGAGTAAATTTGAAACATATCGATGCCAACGTTCACAAGAACCAAAACCGGACCAACATTAGACTACTCAGTTGCGCCCTAACTTTATAACTTTGAAACGAGTACTTTTTCTCATACAACCGAACAAAGAGTAAAACCTACTTATATTGATCTATTATGCCCCGAGAGTGTAAATTTGCAACATATCGATGCCAACGTTCACAAGAACCAAAACCGGACCAACATTAGACTACTCAATTGCGCCCTTACTTTATAACTTTGAAACGAGTACTTTTTCTCATGCAACCGAACAAAAAGTAAAACGTAATTATTTTGTTCTATTATGCCCCTAGAGTGTAAATTTGCAACGTATCGATGCCAACGTTCACAAGAACCAAAACCGGACCAACATTAGACTACTCAGTTGTGCCCTAACAGTATAACTTTTGAAACAGTACTTTTTCTCATTCAATCGAACAAAGAGTAAAGCCTAATTATTTTGTTCTATTATGCCCCGAGAGTGTAAATTTGCAACGTATCGATACCAACGTTCACAAGAATCAAAACCGGACCAACAACAGACTACTCAGTTGTGCCCAAACAGTTTAATTCTGGAAACAGTACTTTTTCGCATTCAATCGAACAAAGAGTAAAACCTAATTATTTTGTTCTATTATGCCCCGAGAGTGTAAATTTGCAACGTATCGATGCCAAAGTTCACAAGAACTAAAACCGGACCAACAATAGACTACTCAGTTGTGCCCAAACAGTATAAATTTGGAAACAGTACTTTTTCTCATTCAATCGAACAAAGAGTAAAACCTAATTACTTTGTTCTATTATGCCCCGTGAGTGTAAATTTGAAACGATGCCAACGTTCACAAGAACCAAAACCGGACCAACATTAGACTACTCAATTGCGCCCTTACTTTATAACTTTGAAACGAGTACTTTTTCTCATGCAACCGAACAAAGAGTAAAACGTAATTATTTTGTTCTATTATGCCCCGAGAGTGTAAATTTGCAACGTATCGATGCCAACGTTCACAAGAACCAAAACCGGACCAACATTAGACTATTCAGTTGTGCCCAAACAGTATAACTTTGGAGAAAGTACTTCTTCTCATTCAATCGAACAAAAGGTAAAACCTAATTATTTTGTTCTATTAGGCCGCGAGACTGTAAATTTGCAACGTATCGATGCCAACGTTCACAATAACCAAACCGGACCAAGAACAAACTACTACGTTGTGCCCAAACAGTATAACTCTGGAAACAGTACTTTTTCTCATTCAATCGAACAAAGAGTAAAACCTAATTATTTTGTTCTATTATGCCCCGAGAGTGTAAATTTGAAACGTTTCGATGCCAACGTTCACAAGAACCAAAACCGGACCAACAATAGACTACTCGCTTGTGCCCAAACAAAGATAACTTCGAAAACAAAGATTTTTCTCATTCAATCGAACAAAGAGAAACCTAATTATTTTGTTCTATTATGCCCCGTGAGTGTAAATTTGAAACATATTGTTTCCTACGTTCACAAGAACCAAAACCGACCAACATTAGACTATTCAGTTGCGCCCTAACTTTATAACTTTGAAACGAGTACTTTTTCTCATACAACCGAACAAAGAGTAAAACCTACTTATATTGATCTATTATGCCACGAGAGTGTAAATTTGCAACATATCGATGCCAACGTTCACAAGAACCAAAACCGGACCAACATTAGACTATTCAGTTGCGCCCTAACTTTATAACTTTGAAACGAGTACTTTTTCTCATGCAACCGAACAAAAAGTAAAACCTAATTATTTTGTTCTATTATGCCCCGAGAGTGTAAATTTGCAGCGTATCGATGCCAACGTTCACAAGAACCAAAAACGAACCAATAATAGTCATCTTATTTGGTCCCTAACAGTATAACTTTTGAAACAGTACTTTTTCTCATTCAATCGAACAAAGAGTAAAACCTAATTATTTTGTTCTATTATGCCCCGAGAGTGTAAATTTGCAACGTATCGATACCAACGTTCACAAGAATCAAAACCGGACCAACAACAGACTACTACCAGTGCCCAAACAGCTTTAATTCTCGAAACAAGATTTTTCGCATTCAATCGAACAAAGAGTAAAACCTAATTATTTTGTTCTATTATGCCCCGAGAGTGTAAATTTGCAACGTATCGATGCCAAAGTTCACAAGAACTAAAACCGACCAACAATAGACTACTCGCTTGTGCCCAAACAAGATAAATTTGGAAACAAAGATTTTTTCTCATTCAATCGAACAACGAGTAAAACCTAATTATTTTGTTCTATTATGCCCCGTGAGTGTAAATTTGAAACATATCGATGCCAACGTTCACAAGAACCAAAACCGGACCAACATTAGACTACTCAGTTGCGCCCTAACTTTATAACTTTGAAACGAGGACTTTTTCTCATACAACCGAACAAAGAGTAAAACCTAATTATATTGATCTATTATGCCCCGAGAGTGTAAATTTGCAACATATCGATGCCAACGTTCGCAAGAACCAAAACCGAACCAACATTAGACTACTCAATTGCGCCCTTACTTTATAACTTTGAAACGAGTACTTTTTCTCATGCAACCGAACAAAGAGTAAAACGTAATTATTTTGTTCTATTATGCCCCGAGAGTGTAAATTTGCAACGTATCGATGCCAACGTTCACAAGAACCAAAACCGACCAACATTAGACTATTCAACAGCTCAAACAAAGATAACTTTGGAGAAAGTACTTCTTCTCATTCAATCGAACAAAAGGTAAAACCTAATTATTTTGTTCTATTTTGCCGCGAGACTGTAAATTTGCAACGTATCGATGCCAACGTTCACAATAACCAAACCGGACCAAGAACAAACTACTACGTTGTGCCGAAACAGTATAACTCTGGAAACAGTACTTTTTCTCATTCAATCGAACAAAGAGTAAAACCTAATTATTTTGTTCTATTATGCCCCGAGAGTGTAAATTTGAAACGTTTCGATGCCAACGTTCACAAGAACCAAAACCGGACCAACAATAGACTAATCAGTTGTGCCCAAACAGTATAACTTCGAAAACAGTACTTTTTCTCATTCAATCGAACAAAGAGTGAAACCTAATTATTTTGTTCTATTATGCCCCGTGAGTGTAAATTTGAAACATATCGATGCCAACGTTCACAAGAACCAAAACCGGACCAACATTAGACTACTCAGTTGCGCCCTAACTTTATAACTTTGAAACGAGTACTTTTTCTCATACAACCGAACAAAGAGTAAAACCTACTTATATTGATCTATTATGCCCGAGAGTGTAAATTTGCAACATATCGATGCCAACGTTCACAAGAACCAAAACCGACCAACATTAGACTACTCAATTGCGCCTTACTATATAACTTTGAAACGAGTACTTTTTCCCATGCAACCGAACAAAAAGTAAAACGTAATTATTTTGTTCTATTATGCCCCTAGAGTGTAAATTTGCAACGTATGGATGCCAACGTTCACAAGAACCAAAACCGGACCAATATTAGACTACTCAGTTGTGCCCAAACAAGCTTTAATTTGAAACAAGATTTTTCGCATTCAATCGAACAAAGAGTAAAACCTAATTATTTTGTTCTATTATGCCCCGAGAGTGTAAATTTGCAAGGTATCGATACCAACGTTCACAAGAATCAAAACCGGACCAACAACAGACTACTCAGTTGTGCCCAAACAACTTTAATTCTGAAACAAGATTTTTCTCATTCAATCGAATAAAAAGTAAAACCTAATTATTTTGTTCTATTATGCCCCGAGAGTGTAAATTTGCAACGTATCGATGCCAACGTTCACAAGAACCAAAACCGACCAACAATAGACTACTCAGTGCCCAAACAAGATAAATTTGGAAACAAGATTTTTCTCATTCAATCGAACAAAGAGTAAAACCTAATTACTTTGTTCTATTATGCCCCGTGAGTGTAAATTTGAAACATATCGATGCCAACGTTCACAAGAACCAAACCGACCAACATTAGACTACTCAGTTGCGCCCTAACTTTATAACTTTGAAACGAGGACTTTTTCTCATACAACCGAACAAAGAGTAAAACCTAATTATATTGATCTATTATGCCCCGAGAGTGTAAATTTGCAACATATCGATGCCAACGTTCACAAGAACCAAAACCGGACCAACATTAGACTACTCAATTGCGCCCTTACTTTATAACTTTGAAACGAGTACTTTTTCTCATGCAACCGAACAAAGAGTAAAACGTAATTATTTTGTTCTATTATGCCCCGAGAGTGTAAATTTGCAACGTATCGATGCCAACGTTCACAAGAACCAAAACCGGACCAACATTAGACTATTCAGTTGTGCCCAAACAGTATAACTTTGGAGAAAGTACTTCTTCTCATTCAATCGAACAAAAGGTAAAACCTAATTATTTTGTTCTATTATGCCGCGAGACTGTAAATTTGCAACGTATCGATGCCAACGTTCACAATAACCAAACCGGACCAAGAACAAACTACTACGTTGTGCCGAAACAGTATAACTCTGGAAACAGTACTTTTTCTCATTCAATCGAACAAAGAGTAAAACCTAATTATTTTGTTCTATTATGCCCCGAGAGTGTAAATTTGAAACGTTTCGATGCCAACGTTCACAAGAACCAAAACCGGACCAACAATAGACTAATCGCTCAAACAACATAAATTTGAAAACAGTACTTTTTCTCATTCAACCGAACAAAGAGTAAAACCTAATTATTTTGTTCTATTATGCCCCGAGAGTGTAAATTTGAAACATATCGATGCCAACGTTCACAAGAACCAAAACCGGACCAACATTAGACTACTCAGTTGCGCCCTAACTTTATAACTTTGAAACGAGTACTTTTTCTCATACAACCGAACAAAGAGTAAAACCTACTTATATTGATCTATTATGCCCCGAGAGTGTAAATTTGCAACATATCGATGCCAACGTTCACAAGAACCAAAACCGGACCAACATTAGACTACTCAGTTGCGCCCTTACTTTATAACTTTGAAACGAGTACTTTTTCCCATGCAACCGAACAAAAAGTAAAACGTAATTATTTTGTTCTATTATGCCCCTAGAGTGTAAATTTGCAACGTATCGATGCCAACGTTCACAAGAACCAAAACCGACCAATATTAGACTACTCAACTTGTGCCCAAACAACTTTAATTCTCGAAACAAGATTTTTTTCGCATTCAATCGAACAAAGAGTAAAACCTAATTATTTTGTTCTATTATGCCCCGAGAGTGTAAATTTGCAACGTATCGATACCAACGTTCACAAGAATCAAAACCGGACCAACAACAACATCAACAGGCTCAAACAATACAGCTACTCGAAATAAAGATTTTTCGCATTCAATCGAACAAAGAGTAAAACCTAATTATTTTGTTCTATTATGCCCCGAGAGTGTAAATTTGCAACGTATCGATGCCAAAGTTCACAAGAACTAAAACCGGACCAACAATAGACTACTCAGTTGTGCCCAAACAGTATAAATTTGGAAACAGTACTTTTTCTCATTCAATCGAACAAAGAGTAAAACCTAATTAGTTTGTTCTATTATGCCCCGTGAGTGTAAATTTGAAACGATGCCAACGTTCACAAGAACCAAAACCGGACCAACATTAGACTACTCTGCGCCCTAACTTTATAACTTTGAAACGAGGACTTTTTCTCATACAACCGAACAAAGAGTAAAACCTAATTATATTGATCTATTATGCCCCGAGAGTGTAAATTTGCAACATATCGATGCCAACGTTCACAAGAACCAAAACCGGACCAACATTAGACTACGCAATTGCGCCCTTACTTTATAACTTTGAAACGAGTACTTTTTCTCATGCAACCGAACAAAGAGTAAAACGTAATTATTTTGTTCTATTATGCCCCGAGAGTGGAAATTTGCAACGTATCGATGCCAACGTTCACAAGAACCAAAACCGGACCAACATTAGACTATTCAACAGCTCAAACAAGATAACTTTGGAGAAAGTACTTCTTCTCATTCAATCGAACAAAAGGTAAAACCTAATTATTTTGTTCTATTATTCCGCGAGAGTGTAAATTTGCAACATATCGATGCCAACGTTCACAATAACCAAACCGGACCAAGAACAAACTACTACGTTGTGCCGAAACAGTATAACTCTGGAAACAGTACTTTTTCTCATTCAATCGAACAAAGAGTAAAACCTAATTATTTTGTTCTATTATGCCCCGAGAGTGTAAATTTGAAACGTTTCGATGCCAACGTTCACAAGAACCAAAATCGACCAACAATAGACTACTCGCTTGTGCCCAAACAAAGATAACTTCGAAACAAGATTTTTCTCATTCAATCGAACAAAGAGTGAAACCTAATTATTTTGTTCTATTATGCCCCGTGAGAGTAAATTTGAAACATATCGATGCCAACGTTCACAAGAACCAAAACCGGACCAACATTAGACTACTCAGTTGCGCCCTAACTTTATAACTTTGAAACGAGTACTTTTTCTCATACAACCGAACAAAGAGTAAAACCTACTTATATTGATCTATTATGCCCCGAGAGTGTAAATTTGCGACATATCGATGCCAACGTTCACAAGAACCAAAATCGGACCAACATTAGACTACTCAATTGCGCCCTTACTTTATAACTTTGAAACGAGTACTTTTTCTCATGCAACCGAACAAAAAGTAAAACGTAATTATTTTGTTCTATTATGCCCCTAGAGTGTAAATTTGCAACGTATCGATGCCAACGTTCACAAGAACCAAAACCGGACCAATATTAGACTACTCAGTTGTGCGCTAACAGTATAACTTTTGAAACAGTACTTTTTCTCATTCAATCGAACAAAGAGTAAAGCCTAATTATTTTGTTCTATTATGCCCCGAGAGTGTAAATTTGCAACGTATCGATACCAACGTTCACAAGAATCAAAACCGGACAAACAACAGACTACTCAGTTGTGCCCAAACAGTTTAATTTGAAACAAGATTTTTCGCATTCAATCGAACAAAGAGTAAAACCTAATTATTTTGTTCTATTATGCCCGAGAGTGTAAATTTGCAACGTATCGATGCCAAAGTTCACAAGAACTAAAACCGACCAACAATAGACTACTCTTGTGCCCAAACAAGATAAATTTGGAAACAGTACTTTTTCTCATTCAATCGAACAAAGAGTAAAACCTAATTACTTTGTTCTATTATGCCCCGTGAGTGTAAATTTGAAACGATGCCAACGTTCACAAGAACCAAAACCGGACCAACATTAGACTACTCAATTGCGCCCTTACTTTATAACTTTGAAACGAGTACTTTTTCCCATGCAACCGAACAAAAAGTAAAACGTAATTATTTTGTTCTATTATGCCCCTAGAGTGTAAATTTGGAACGTATCGATGCCAACGTTCACAAGAACCAAAACCGGACCAACATTAGACTATTCAGTTGTGCCCAAACAGTATAACTTTGGAGAAAGTACTTCTTCTCATTCAATCGAACAAAAGGTAAACCTAATTATTTTGTTCTATTATGCCGCGAGAGTGTAAATTTGCAACGTATCGATGCCAACGTTCACAATAACCAAACCGGACCAAGAACAAACTACTACGTTGTGCCCAAACAGTATAACTCTGAAAACAGTACTTTTTCTCATTCAATCGAACAAAGAGTAAAACCTAATTATTTTGTTCTATTATGCCCCGAGAGTGTAAATTTGAAACGTTTCGATGCCAACGTTCACAAGAACCAAAACCGGACCAACAAAAGACTACTCGCTTGTGCCCAAACAAAGATAACTTCGAAAACAGTACTTTTCCTCATTCAATCGAACAAAGAGTGAAACCTAATTATTTTGTACTATTATGCCCCGTGAGTGTAAATTTGAAACATATCGATGCCAACGTTCACAAGAACCAAAACCGGACCAACATTAGACTACTCAGTTGCGCCCTAACTTTATAACTTTGAAACGAGTACTTTTTCTCATACAACCGAACAAATAGTAAAACCTACTTATATTGATCTATTATGCCCCGAGAGTGTAAATTTGCAACATATCGATGCCAACGTTCACAAGAACCAAAACCGGACCAACATTAGACTACTCAATTGCGCCCTTACTTTATAACTTTGAAACGAGTACTTTTTCTCATGCAACCGAACAAAAAGTAAAACGTAATTATTTTGTTCTATTATGCCCCTAGAGTGTAAATTTGCAACGTATCGATGCCAACGTTCACAAGAACCAAAACCGGACCAATATTAGACTACTCAGTTGTGCCCTAACAGTATAACTTTTGAAACAGTACTTTTTCTCATTCAATCGAACAAAGAGTAAAACCTAATTATTTTGTTCTATTATGCCCCAAGAGTGTAAATTTGCAACGTATCGATACCAACGTTCACAAGAATCAAACCGACCAACAATGACTACTCGCTGTGCCCAAACAACTTTAATTTGAAATAATTTTTCGCATTCAATCGAACAAAGAGTAAAACCTAATTATTTTGTTCTATTATGCCCCGAGAGTGTAAATTTGCAACGTATCGATGCCAAAGTTCACAAGAACTAAAACCGGACCAACAATAGACTACTCAGTTGTGCCCAAACAATATAAATTTGGAAATAGTACTTTTTCCCATTCAATCGAACAAAGAGTAAAACCTAATTACTTTGTTCTATTATGCCCCGTGAGTGTAAATTTGAAACATATCGATGCCAACGTTCACAAGAACCAAAACCGACCAACATTAGACTACTCTTGCGCCCTAACTTTATAACTTTGAAACGAGGACTTTTTCTCATACAACCGAACAAAGAGTAAAACCTAATTATATTGATCTATTATGCCCCGAGAGTGTAAATTTGCAACATATCCATGCCAACGTTCGCAAGAACCAAAACCGGACCAACATTAGACTACTCAATTGCGCCTTACTTTATAACTTTGAAACGAGTACTTTTTCTCATGCAACCGAACAAAGAGTAAAACGTAATTATTTTGTTCTATTATGCCCCGAGAGTGTAAATTTGCAACGTATCGATGCCAACGTTCACAAGAACCAAAACCGACCAACATTAGACTACTCAGTTGTGCCCAAACAGTATTACTTTCGAAAAAGTACTTTTTCTAATTCAATTGAACAAAGTGTAAAACCTAATTATTTTGTTCTATTATGCCGCGAGATCGTAAATTTGCAACGTATCGATGCCAACGTTCACAATAACCAAACCGACCAAGAACAAACTACTACGTTGTGCCGAAACAAGATAACTCCGGGAAACAAGATTTTTCTCATTCAATCGAACAAAGAGTAAAACCTAATTATTTTGTTCTATTATGCCCCGAGAGTGTAAATTTGAAACGTATCGATGCCAACGTTCACAAGAACCAAAACCGGACCAACAATAGACTACTCAGTTGTGCCCAAACAGTATAACTTCGAAAACAGTACTTTTTCTCATTCAATCGAACAAAGAGTGAAACCTAATTATTTTGTTCTATTATGCCCCGTGAGTGTAAATTTGAAACATATCGATGCCAACGTTCACAAGAACCAAAACCGGACCAACATTAGACTACTCAGTTGCGCCCTAACTTTATAACTTTGAAACGAGTACTTTTTCTCATACAACCGAACAAAGAGTAAAACCTACTTATATTGATCTATTATGCCCCGAGAGTGTAAATTTGCAACATATCGATGCCAACGTTCACAAGAACCAAAACCGGACCAACATTAGACTACTCAATTGCGCCCTACTTTATAACTTTGAAACGAGTACTTTTTCTCATGCAACCGAACAAAAAGTAAAACGTAATTATTTTGTTCTATTATGCCCCTAGAGTGTAAATTTGCAACGTATCGATGCCAACGTTCACAAGAACCAAAACCGACCAATATTAGACTACTCATTGTGCCCTAACAAAGATAACTTTTGAAACAAGATTTTTTTCTCATTCAATAGAACAAAGAGTAAAACCTAATTATTATGTTCTATTATGCCCCGAGAGTGTAAATTTGTAACGTATCGATACCAACGTTCACAAGAACCAAAACCGGACCAACAACAGACTACTCAACAGCCCAAACATTTAATTCTGAAATGATTTTTCGCATTCAATCGAACAAAGAGTAAAACCTAATTATTTTGTTCTATTATGCCCCGAGAGTGTAAATTTGCAACGTATCGATGCCAACGTTCACAAGAACTAAAACCGGACCAACATTAGACTACTCAGTTGTGCCCTAACAGTATAACTTTGGAAACAGTACTTTTTCTCATTCAATCGAACAAAGAGTAAAACATAATTATTTTGTTCTATTATGCCCCGTGAGTGTAAATTTGAAACATATCGATGCCAACGTTCACAAGAACCAAAACCGGACCAACATTAGACTACTCAGTTGCGCCCTAACTTTATAACTTTGAAACGAGGACTTTTTCTCATACAACCGGACAAAGAGTAAAACCTAATTATATTGATCTATTATGCCCCGAGAGTGTAAATTTACAACATATCGATGCCAACGTTCCCAAGAACCAAAACCGGACCAACATTAGACTACTCTGTTGTGCCCAAACAGTATAACTTTGAAAAGAGTACTTTTTCTCATGCAACCGAACAAAGAGTAAAACGTAATTATTTTGTTCTATTATGCCCCGAGAGTGTAAATTTGCAACGTATCGATGCCAACGTTCACAAGAACCAAAACCGACCAACATTAGACTATTCAGTTGTGCCCAAACAGTATAACTTTGGAGAAAGTACTTCTTCTCATTCAATCGAACAAAAGGTAAACCTAATTATTTTGTTCTATTATGCCGCGAGACTGTAAATTTGCAACGTATCGATGCCAACGTTCACAATAACCAAACCGGACCAAGAACAAACTACTACGTTGTGCCGAAACAAGATAACTCGGAGACAGATTTTTCTCATTCAATCGAACAAAGAGTAAAACCTAATTATTTTGTTCTATTATGCCCCGAGAGTGTAAATTTGAAACGTTTCGATGCCAACGTTCACAAGAACCAAAACCGACCAACAATAGACTAATCGCTTGTGCTCAAACAAGATAACTTCGAAACAAGATTTTTCTCATTCAATCGAACAAAGAGTAAACCTAATTTTTTTGTTCTTTTATTCCCCGTGAGTGTAAATTTGAAACATATCGATGCCAACGTTCACAAGAACCAAAACCGACCAACATTAGACTACTTGCGCCTAACTTTATAACTTTGAAACGAGTACTTTTTCTCATACAACCGAACAAAGAGTAAAACCTACTTATATTGATCTATTATGCCCCGAGAGTGTAAATTTGCAACATATCGATGCCAACGTTCACAAGAACCAAAACCGGACCAACATTAGACTACTCAATTGCGCCCTTACTTTATAACTTTGAAACGAGTACTTTTTCCCATGCAACCGAACAAAAAGTAAAACGTAATTATTTTGTTCTATTATGCCCCTAGAGTGTAAATTTGCAACGTATCGATGCCAACGTTCCCAAGAACCAAAACCGGACCAACATTAGACTACTCGTGCCCAAACAGCTTTAATTTGGAAACAAGATTTTTTTTCGCATTCAATCGAACAAAGAGTAAAACCTAATTATTTTGTTCTATTATGCCCCGAGAGTGTAAATTTGCAACGTATCGATACAACGTTCACAAGAACCAAACCGGACCAACAACAGACTACTCGCTTGTGCCCAAACAACTTTAATTCTCGAAACGAGATTTTTCGCATTCAATCGAACAAAGAGTAAAACCTAATTATTTTGTTCTATTATGCCCCGAGAGTGTAAATTTGCAACGTATCGATGCCAACGTTCACAAGAACCAAAACCGACCAACAATAGACTACTTGTGCCCAAACAAAGATAAATTTGGAAACAGTACTTTTTCTCATTCAATCGAACAAAGAGTAAAACCTAATTAGTTTGTTCTATTATGCCCCGTGAGTGTAAATTTGAAACGATGCCAACGTTCACAAGAACCAAAACCGGACCAACATTAGACTACTCAGTTGTGCCCTAACTGTATAACTTTGAAACGAGGACTTTTTCTCATACAACCGAACAAAGAGTAAAACCTAATTATATTGATCTATTATGCCCCGAGAGTGTAAATTTGCAACATATCGATGCCAACGTTCGCAAGAACCAAAACCGGACCAACATTAGACTACTCAATTGCGCCCTTACTTTATAACTTTGAAACGAGTACTTTTTCTCATGCAACCGAACAAAGAGTAAAACGTAATTATTTTTTTCTATTATGCCCCGAGAGTGTAAATTTGGAACGTATCGATGCCAACGTTCACAAGAACCAAAACCGGACCAACATTAGACTATTCAGTTGTGCCCAAACAGTATAACTTTGGAGAAAGTACTTCTTCTCATTCAATCGAACAAAAGGTAAAACCTAATTATTTTGTTCTATTATTCCGCGAGAGTGTAAATTTGCAACATATCGATGCCAACGTTCACAATAACCAAACTGGACCAAGAACAAACTACTACGTTGTGCCGAAACAGTATAACTCTGGAAACAGTACTTTTTCTCATTCAATCGAACAAAGAGTAAAACCTAATTATTTTGTTCTATTATGCCCCGAGAGTGTAAATTTGAAACATATCGATGCCAACGTTCACAAGAACCAAAACCGGACCAACATTAGACTACTCGCCAGTGCCCAAACAAAGATAACTTCGAAAACAGTACTTTTTCTCATTCAATCGAACAAAGAGTGAAACCTAATTATTTTGTTCTATTATGCCCCGTGAGAGTAAATTTGAAACATATCGATGCCAACGTTCACAAGAACCAAAACCGGACCAACATTAGACTACTCAGTTGCGCCCTAACTTTATAACTTTGAAACGAGTACTTTTTCTCATACAACCGAACAAAGAGTAAAACCTACTTATATTGATCTATTATGCCCCGAGAGTGTAAATTTGCAACATATCGATGCCAACGTTCACAAGAACCAAAATCGGACCAACATTAGACTACTCAATTGCGCCCTTACTTTATAACTTTGAAACGAGTACTTTTTCTCATGCAACCGAACAAAAAGTAAAACGTAATTATTTTGTTCTATTATGCCCCTAGAGTGTAAATTTGCAACGTATCGATGCCAAAGTTCACAAGAACCAAAACCGGACCAACATTAGACTACTCATTGTGCCCTAACAGTATAACTTTTGAAACAGTACTTTCTCTCATTAACTCAAACAAAGAGTAAAACCTAATTATTTTGTTCTATTATGCCCCGAGAGTGTAAATTTGCAACGTATCGATGCCATCGTTCACAAGAACCAAACCGACCAACAACACTACTCATTGTGCCCAAACTTTAATTCGAAACAAGATTTTTTTCGCATTCAATCGAACAAAGAGTAAAACCTAATTATTTTGTTCTATTATGCCCCGAGAGTGTAAATTTGCAACGTATCGATTCCAAAGTTCACAAGAACTAAAACCGGACCAACAATAGACTACTCAGTTGTGCCCAAACAGTATAAATTTGGAAACAGTACTTTTTCTCATTCAATCGAACAAAGAGTAAAACCTAATTACTTTGTTCTATTATGCCCCGAGAGTGTAAATTTGAAACATATCGATGCCAACGTTCACAAGAACCAAACGGACCAACATTAGACTACTCAGTTGCGCCCTAACTTTATAACTTTGAAACGAGGACTTTTTCTCATACAACCGAACAAAGAGTAAAACCTAATTATATTGATCTATTATGCCCCGAGAGTGTAAATTTGCAACATATCGATGCCAACGTTCACAAGAACCAAAACCGGACCAACATTAGACTACTCAATTGCGCCCTTACTTTATAACTTTGAAACGAGTACTTTTTCTCATGCAACCGAACAAAGAGTAAAACGTAATTATTTTGTTCTATTATGCCCCGAGAGTGTAAATTTGCAACGTATCGATGCCAACGTGCACAAGAACCAAAACCGGACCAACATTAGACTATTCAGTTGTGCCCAAACAGTATAACTTTGGAGAAAGTACTTCTTCTCATTCAATCGAACAAAAGGTAAAACCTAATTATTTTGTTCTATTATGCCGCGAGACTGTAAATTTGCAACGTATCGATGCCAACGTTCACAATAACCAAACCGGACCAAGAACAAACTACTACGTTGTGCCGAAACAGTATAACTCTGGAAACAGTACTTTTTCTCATTCAATCGAACAAAGAGTAAAACCTAATTATTTTGTTCTATTATGCCCCGAGAGTGTAAATTTGAAACGTATCGATGCCAACGTTCACAAGAACCAAAACCGGACCAATATTAGACTACTCAGTTGTGCCCTAACAGTATAACTTTTGAAACAGTACTTTTTCTCATTCAATCGAACAAAGAGTAAAACCTAATTATTTTGTTCTATTATGCCCCGTGAGTGTAAATTTGAAACGTATCGATGCCAACGTTCACAAGAACCAAAACCGGACCAACATTAGACTACTCAGTTGCGCCCTAACTTTATAACTTTGAAACGAGTACTTTTTCTCATACAACCGAACAAAGAGTAAAACCTACTTATATTGTTCTATTATGCCCCGAGAGTGTAAATTTGCAACATATCGATGCCAACGTTCACAAGAACCAAAACCGGACCAACATTAGACTACTCAATTGCGCCCTTACTTTATAACTTTGAAACGAGTACTTTTTCTCATGCAACCGAACAAAAAGTAAAACGTAATTATTTTGTTCTATTATGCCCCTAGAGTGTAAATTTGCAACGTATCGATGCCAACGTTCACAAGAACCAAAACCGACCAATATTAGACTACTCTTGTGCCCTAACAAGATAACTTTTGAAACAAGATTTTTTCTCATTCAATCGTACAGAGAGTAAAACCTAATTATTTTGTTCTATTATGCCCCTAGAGTGTAAATTTGCAACGTATCGATGCCAACGTTCACAAGAACCAAAACCGGACCAACATTAGACTACTTCAACAGTGCCCAAACAAGATTTAATTCTCGGAAACAAGATTTTTCGCATTCAATCGAACAAAGAGTAAAACCTAATTATTTTGTTCTATTATGCCCCGAGAGTGTAAATTTGCAACGTATCGATGCCAAAGTTCACAGAACTAAAACCGACCAACAATAGACTACTCACTTGTGCCCAAACAAAGATAAATTTGGAAACAAGATTTTTTCTCATTCAATCGAACAAAGAGTAAAACCTAATTACTTTGTTCTATTATGCCCCGTGAGTGTAAATTTGAAACATATCGATGCCAACGTTCACAAGAACCAAAACCGGACCAACATTAGACTACTCAGTTGCGCCCTAACTTTATAACTTTGAAACGAGGACTTTTTCTCATACAACCGAACAAAGAGTAAAACCTAATTATATTGATCTATTATGCCCCGAGAGTGTAAATTTGCAACATATCGATGCCAACGTTCACAAGAACCAAAACCGGACCAACATTAGACTACTCAATTGCGCCCAAACTGTATAACTTTGAAACGAGTACTTTTTCTCATGCAACCGAACAAAGAGTAAAACGTAATTATTTTGTTCTATTATGCCCCGAGAGTGTAAATTTGCAACGTATCGATGCCAACGTTCACAAGAACCAAAACCGGACCAACATTAGACTATTCAGTTGTGCCCAAACAGTATAACTTTGGAGAAAGTACTTCTTCTCATTCAATCGAACAAAAGGTAAAACCTAATTATTTTGTTCTATTATGCCGCGAGAGTGTAAATTTGCAACGTATCGATGCCAACGTTCACAATAACCAAAACGGACCAAGAACAAACTACTACGTTGTGCCCAAACAGTATAACTCTGAAAACAGTACTTTTTCTCATGCAACCGAACAAAGAGTAAAACCTAATTATTTTGTTCTATTATGCCCCGAGAGTGTAAATTTGCAACGTATCGATGCCAACGTTCACAAGAACCAAAACCGGACCAACAATAGACTAATCTGTGCCAGCTCAAACAAAGATAACTTCGAAACAAGATTTTTCTCATTCAATCGAACAAAGAGTGAAACCTAATTATTTTGTTCTATTATGCCCCGTGAGTGTAAATTTGAAACATATCGATGCCAACGTTCACAAGAACCAAAACCGGACCAACATTAGACTACTCAGTTGCGCCCTAACTTTATAACTTTGAAACGAGTACTTTTTCTCATACAACCGAACAAAGAGTAAAACCTACTTATATTGATCTATTATGCCCCGAGAGTGTAAATTTGCAACATATCGATGCCAACGTTCACAAGAACCAAAACCGGACCAACATTAGACTACTCAATTGCGCCCTTACTTTATAACTTTGAAACGAGTACTTTTTCCCATGCAACCGAACAAAAAGTAAAACGTAATTATTTTGTTCTATTATGCCCCTAGAGTGTAAATTTGCAACGTATCGATGCCAACGTTCACAAGAACCAAAACCGGACCAATATTAGACTACTCCGCCTCAAACAGCTTTAATTTGAAACAAGATTTTTTTCGCATTCAATCGAACAAAGAGTAAAACCTAATTATTTTGTTCTATTATGCCCCGAGAGTGTAAATTTGCAACGTATCGATACCAACGTTCACAAGAACCAAAACCGGACCAACATTAGACTACTCAGTTGTGCCCAAACAAGCTTTAATTCTGGAGAAAGATTTTTCGCATTCAATCGAACAAAGAGTAAAACCTAATTATTTTGTTCTATTATGCCCGAGAGTGTAAATTTGCAACGTATCGATGCCAAAGTTCACAAGAACTAAAACCGGAGCAACAATAGACTACTCAGTTGTGCCCAAACAGTATAAATTTGGAAACAGTACTTTTTCTCATTCAATCGAACAAAGAGTAAAACCTAATTAGTTTGTTCTATTATGCCCCGTGAGTGTAAATTTGAAACGATGCCAACGTTCACAAGAACCAAAACCGGACCAACATTAGACTACCCGCTTGCGCCCTAACTTTATAACTTTGAAACGAGTACTTTTTCTCTTACAACCGAACAAAGAGTAAAACCTAATTATATTGATCTATTATGCCCCGAGAGTGTAAATTTGCAACATATCGATGCCAACGTTCAGAAGAACCAAAACCGGACCAACATTAGACTACTCAATTGCGCACTTACTTTATAACTTTGAAACGAGTACTTTTTCTCATGCAACCGAACAAAGAGTAAAACGTAATTATTTTTTTCTATTATGCCCCGAGAGTGGAAATTTGCAACGTATCGATGCCAACGTTCACAAGAACCAAAACCGGACCAACATTAGACTATTCAGTTGTGCCCAAACAGTATAACTTTGGAGAAAGTACTTCTTCTCATTCAATCGAACAAAGAGTAAAACCTAATTATTTTGTTCTATTATGCCCCGAGAGTGTAAATTTGCAACGTATCGATGCCAACGTTCACAATAACCAAACCGGACCAAGAACAAACTACTACGTTGTGCCCAAACAGTATAACTCTGAAAACAGTACTTTTTCTCATTCAATCGAACAAAGAGTAAAACCTAATTATTTTGTTCTATTATGCCCCGAGAGTGTAAATTTGCAACGTATCGATGCCAACGTTCACAATAACCAAAACCGGACCAACATTAGACTACTCAGTTGTGCCCTGACAGTATAACTTGGGAACACGTACTGTTTCTCATTCAATCGAACAAAGAGCAAAACCTAATTATTTTGTTCTATTATGCCCCGAGAGTGTAAATTTGCAACGTATCGATGCCAACGTTCACAAGAACCAAAATCGGACCAACATTAGACTACTCAGTTGTGCCCTAACAGTATAACTTTGAAACGAGTACTTTTTCTCATACAACCGAACAAAGAGTAAAACCTAATTATATTGATCTATTATGCCCCGAGAGTGTAAATTTGCAACATATCGATGCCAACGTTCACAAGAACCAAAATCGGACCAACATTAGACTACTCAATTGCGCCCTTACTTTATAACTTTGAAACGAGTACTTTTTCTCATGCAACCGAACAAAAAGTAAAACGTAATTATTTTGTTCTATTATGCCCCTAGAGTGTAAATTTGCAACGTATCGATGCCAACGTTCACAAGAACCAAAACCGGACCAATATTAGACTACTCAGTTGTGCCCTAACAGTATAACTTTTGAAACAGTACTTTTTCTCATTCAATCGAACAAAGAGTAAAGCCTAATTATTTTGTTCTATTATGCCCCGAGAGTGTAAATTTGCAACGTATCGATACCAACGTTCACAAGAATCAAACCGACCAACAATTAGACTACTCTGTGCCCAAACAAGCTTTAATTTTGAAACAAGATTTTTCGCATTCAATCGAACAAAGAGTAAAACCTAATTATTTTGTTCTATTATGCCCCGAGAGTGTAAATTTGCAACGTATCGATGCCAAAGTTCACAAGAACTAAAACCGGACCAACAATAGACTAGCCCAAACAGTATAAATTTGGAAACAGTACTTTTTCTCATTCAATCGAACAAAGAGTAAAACCTAATTAGTTTGTTCTATTATGCCCCGTGAGTGTAAATTTGAAACGATGCCAACGTTCACAAGAACCAAAACCGGACCAACATTAGACTACTCAGTTGCGCCCTAACTTTATAACTTTGAAACGAGGACTTTTTCTCATACAACCGAACAAAGAGTAAAACCTAATTATATTGATCTATTATGCCCCGAGAGTGTAAATTTGCAACATATCGATGCCAACGTTCACAAGAACCAAACCCTACCAACAATAGACTACTCAATTGCGCCTTACTTTATACCTTTGAAACGAGTACTTTTTCTCATGCAACCGAACAACGATTAAACCCTAATTATTTTGTTCTATTATGCCCCGAGAGTGAAATTTGCAACGTATCGATGCCAACGTTCACAAGAACCAAAACCGGACCAACATTAGACTATTCAGTTGTGCCCAAACAGTATAACTTTGGAGAAAGTACTTCTTCTCATTCAATCGAACAAAAGGTAAAACCTAATTATTTTGTTCTATTATTCCGCGAGAGTGTAAATTTGCAACATATCGATGCCAACGTTCACAATAACCAAACCGGACCAAGAACAAACTACTACGTTGTGCCGAAACAGTATAACTCGAAACAAGATTTTTCTCATTCAATCGAACAAAGAGTAAAACCTAATTATTTTGTTCTATTATAACCCGAGAGTGTAAATTTGCAACGTATCGATGCCAACGTTCACAAGAACCAAAATCGGACCAACAATAGACTACTCAGTTGTGCCCAAACAGTATAACTTCGAAAACAGTACTTTTTCTCATTCAATCGAACAAAGAGTGAAACCTAATTATTTTGTTCTATTATGCCCCGTGAGAGTAAATTTGAAACATATCGATGCCAACGTTCACAAGAACCAAAACCGGACCAACAATAGACTACTCATTGCGCCTAACTTGATAACTTTGAAACGAGTACTTTTTCTCATACAACCGAACAAAGAGTAAAACGTAATTATTTTGTTCTATTATGCCCCGAGAGTGTAAATTTGCAACGTATCGATGCCAACGTTCACAAGAACCAAAATCGGACCAACATTAGACTACTCAATTGCGCCCTTACTTTATAACTTTGAAACGAGTACTTTTTCTCATGCAACCGAACAAAAAGTAAAACGTAATTATTTTGTTCTATTATGCCCCTAGAGTGTAAATTTGCAACGTATCGATGCCAACGTTCACAAGAACCAAAACCGGACCAATATTAGACTACTCAGTTGTGCCCTAACAGTATAACTTTTGAAACAGTACTTTTTCTCATTCAATCGAACAAAGAGTAAAGCCTAATTATTTTGTTCTATTATGCCCCGAGAGTGTAAATTTGCAACGTATCGATACCAACGTTCACAAAAATCAAAACCGGACCAACAACAGACTACTCGCTTGTGCCCAAACAACTTTAATTCTGAAATGATTTTTCGCATTCAATCGAACAAAGAGTAAAACCTAATTATTTTGTTCTATTATGCCCCGAGAGTGTAAATTTGCAACGTATCGATGCCAAAGTTCACAAGAACTAAAACCGGACCAACAATAGACTACTCAGTTGTGCCCAAACAGTATAAATTTGGAAACAGTACTTTTTCTCATTCAATCGAACAAAGAGTAAAACCTAATTACTTTGTTCTATTATGCCCCGTGAGTGTAAATTTGAAACGATGCCAACGTTCACAAGAACCAAAACCGGACCAACATTAGACTACTCAATTGCGCCCTTACTTTATAACTTTGAAACGAGTACTTTTTCCCATGCAACCGAACAAAAAGTAAAACGTAATTATTTTGTTCTATTATGCCCCTAGAGTGTAAATTTGGAACGTATCGATGCCAACGTTCACAAGAACCAAAACCGGACCAACATTAGACTATTCAGTTGTGCCCAAACAGTATAACTTTGGAGAAAGTACTTCTTCTCATTCAATCGAACAAAGAGTAAAACCTAATTATTTTGTTCTATTATGCCGCGAGAGTGTAAATTTGCAACGTATCGATGCCAACGTTCACAATAACCAAACCGGACCAAGAACAAACTACTACGTTGTGCCGAAACAGTATAACTCTGGAAACAGTACTTTTTCTCATTCAATCGAACAAAGAGTAAAACCTAATTATTTTGTTCTATTATGCCCCGAGAGTGTAAATTTGAAACGTTTCGATGCCAACGTTCACAAGAACCAAAACCGGACCAACAATAGACTACTCAGTTGTGCCCAAACAGTATAACTTCGAAAACAGTACTTTTTCTCATTCAATCGAACAAAGAGTAAAACCTAATTATTTTGTTCTATTATGCCCCGTGAGTGTAAATTTGAAACATATCGATGCCAACGTTCACAAGAACCAAAACCGGACCAACATTAGACTACTCAGTTGCGCCCTAACTTTATAACTTTGAAACGAGTACTTTTTCTCATACAACCGAACAAAGAGTAAAACCTACTTATATTGATCTATTATGCCCCGAGAGTGTAAATTTGCAACATATCGATGCCAACGTTCACAAGAACCAAAACCGGACCAACATTAGACTACTCAATTGCGCCCTTACTTTATAACTTTGAAACGAGTACTTTTTCTCATGCAACCGAACAAAAAGTAAAACGTAATTATTTTGTTCTATTATGCCCCTAGAGTGTAAATTTGCAACGTATCGATGCCAACGTTCACAAGAACCAAAACCGGACCAATATTAGACTACTTAGTTGTGCCCTAACAGTATAACTTTTGAAACAGTACTTTTTCTCATTCAATCGAACAAAGAGTAAACCCTAATTATTTTGTTCTATTATGCCCCGAGAGTGTAAATTTGCAACGTATCGATACCAACGTTCACAAGAATCAAAACCGGACCAACAACAGACTACTCAGTTGTGCCCAAACAGTTTAATTCTGGAAACAGTACTTTTTCGCATTCAATCGAACAAAGAGTAAAACCTAATTATTTTGTTCTATTATGCCCCGAGAGTGTAAATTTGCAACGTATCGATGCCAAAGTTCACAAGAACTAAAACCGGACCAACAATAGACTACTCGCCTGTGCCCAAACAAGATAAATTTGGAAACAAGATTTTTTTCTCATTCAATCGAACAAAGAGTAAAACCTAATTACTTTGTTCTATTATGCCCCGTGAGTGTAAATTTGAAACATATCGATGCCAACGTTCACAAGAACCAAAACCGGACCAACATTAGACTACTCAGTTGCGCCCTAACTTTATAACTTTGAAAAGAGGACTTTTTCTCATACAACCGAACAAAGAGTAAAACCTAATTATTTTGTTCTATTATGCCCCGAGAGTGTAAATTTGCAACGTATCGATGCCAACGTTCACAAGAACCAAAACCGACCAACATTAGACTACTCAGTTGTGCCTAAACAGTATAACTCTGGAAACAGTACTTTTTCTCATTCAATCGAACAAAGAGTAAAACCTAATTATTTTGTTCTATTATGCCCCGAGAGTGTAAATTTGCAACGTATCGATGCCAACGTTCACAAGAACCAAAACCGGACCAACATTAGACTATTCAGTTGTGCCCAAACAGTATAACTTTGGAGAAAGTACTTCTTCTCATTCAATCGAACAAAAGGTAAAACCTAATTATTTTGTTCTATTATGCCGCGAGACTGTAAATTTGCAACGTATCGATGCCAACGTTCACAATAACCAAACCGGACCAAGAACAAACTACTACGTTGTGCCGAAACAGTATAACTCTGGAAACAGTACTTTTTCTCATTCAATCGAACAAAGAGTAAAACCTAATTATTTTGTTCTATTATGCCCCGAGAGTGTAAATTTGAAACGTATCGATGCCAACGTTCACAAGAACCAAAACCGACCAACAATAGACTACTCAACAGTGCCCAAACAAGATAACTTCGAAACAAGATTTTTATCATTCAATCGAACAAAGAGTGAAACCAAATTATTTTGTTCTATTATGCCCCGTGAGTGTAAATTTGAAACATATCGATGCCAACGTTCACAAGAACCAAAACCGGACCAACATTAGACTACTCAGTTGCGCCCTAACTTTATAACTTTGAAACGAGTACTTTTTCTCATACAACCGAACAAAGAGTAAAACCTACTTATATTGATCTATTATGCCCCGAGAGTGTAAATTTGCAACATATCGATGCCAACGTTCACAAGAACCAAAACCGGACCAACATTAGACTACTCAATTGCGCCCTTACTTTATAACTTTGAAACGAGTACTTTTTCCCATGCAACCGAACAAAAAGTAAAACGTAATTATTTTGTTCTATTATGCCCCTAGAGTGTAAATTTGCAACGTATCGATGCCAACGTTCACAAGAACCAAAACCGGACCAATATTAGACTACTCAGTTGTGCCCAAACAGTTTAATTCTCGAACAAGATTTTTCGCATTCAATCGAACAAAGAGTAAAACCTAATTATTTTGTTCTATTATGCCCCGAGAGTGTAAATTTGCAACGTATCGATACCAACGTTCACAAGAATCAAACCGACCAACAACATGTACTACTCACTTGTGCTCAAACAAGCTTTAATTCTGAAACAAGATTTCTTTTTCGCATTCAATCGAACAAAGAGTAAAACCTAATTATTTTGTTCTATTATGCCCCGAGAGTGTAAATTTGCAACGTATCGATGCCAAAGTTCACAAGAACCAAAACCGGACCAACAATAGACTACTCAGTTGTGCCCAAACAGTATAAATTTGGAAACAGTACTTTTTCTCATTCAATCGAACAAAGAGTAAAACCTAATTATTTTGTTCTATTATGCCCCGAGAGTGTAAATTTGCAACGTATCGATGCCAACGTTCACAAGAACCAAAACCGGACCAACATTAGACTACTCAGTTGCGCCCTAACTTTATAACTTTGAAACGAGTACTTTTTCTCATACAACCGAACAAAGAGTAAAACCTAATTATATTGATCTATTATGCCCCGAGAGTGTAAATTTGCAACATATCGATGCCAACGTTCGCAAGAACCAAAACCGGACCAACATTAGACTACTCAGTTGCGCCCTAACTTTATAACTTTGAAACGAGTACTTTTTCTCATGCAACCGAACAAAGAGTAAAACGTAATTATTTTGTTCTATTATGCCCCGAGAGTGGAAATTTGCAACGTATCGATGCCAACGTTCACAAGAACCAAAACCGGACCAACATTAGACTATTCAGTTGTGCCCAAACAGTATAACTTTGGAGAAAGTACTTCTTCTCATTCAATCGAACAAAAGGTAAAACCTAATTATTTTGTTCTATTATTCCGCGAGAGTGTAAATTTGCAACATATCGATGCCAACGTTCACAATAACCAAACCGGACCAAGAACAAACTACTACGTTGTGCCGTAACAGTATAACTCTGGAAACAGTACTTTTTCTCATTCAATCGAACAAAGAGTAAAACCTAATTATTTTGTTCTATTATGCCCCGAGAGTGTAAATTTGAAACGTTTCGATGCCAACGTTCACAAGAACCAAAATCGGACCAACAATAGACTACTCAGTTGTGCCCAAACAGTATAACTTCGAAAACAGTACTTTTTCTCATTCAATCGAACAAAGAGTGAAACCTAATTATTTTGTTCTATTATGCCCCGTGAGTGTAAATTTGAAACATATCGATGCCAACGTTCACAAGAACCAAAACCGGACCAACATTAGACTACTCAGTTGCGCACTAACTTTATAACTTTGAAACGAGTACTTTTTCTCATACAACCGAACAAAGAGTAAAACCTACTTATATTGATCAATTATGCCCCGAGAGTGTAAATTTGCAACATATCGATGCCAACGTTCACAAGAACCAAAACTGGACCAACAATAGACTACTCAATTGCGTCCTTACTTTATAACTTTGAAACGAGTACTTTTTCCCATGCAACCGAACAAAAAGTAAAACGTAATTATTTTGTTCTATTATGCCCCTAGAGTGTAAATTTGCAACGTATCGATGCCAACGTTCACAAGAACCAAAACCGGACCAATATTAGACTACTCAGTTGTGCCCAAACAGTTTAATTCTGGAAACAGTACTTTTTCGCATTCAATCGAACAAAGAGTAAAACCTAATTATTTTGTTCTATTATGCCCCGAGAGTGTAAATTTGCAACGTATCGATACCAACGTTCACAAGAATCAAACCGACCAACAACAGACTACTCGCAGTGCTCAAACAGCTTTAATTCTGAAATGATTTTTCGCATTCAATCGAACAAAGAGTAAAACCTAATTATTTTGTTCTATTATGCCCCGAGAGTGTAAATTTGCAACGTATCGATGCCAAAGTTCACAAGAACTAAAACCGGACCAACAATAGACTACTCAGTTGTGCCCAAACTGTATAAATTTGGAAACAGTACTTTTTCTCATTCGATCGAACAAAGAGTAAAACCTAATTACTTTGTTCTATTATGCCCCGTGAGTGTAAATTTGAAACATATCGATGCCAACGTTCACAAGAACCAAAACCGGACCAACATTAGACTACTCAGTTGCGCCCTAACTTTATAACTTTGAAACGAGGACTTTTTCTCATACAACCGAACAAAGAGTAAAACCTAATTATATTGATCTATTATGCCACGAGAGTGTAAATTTGCAACATATCGATGCCAACGTTCGCAAGAACCAAAACCGGACCAACATTAGACTACTCAATTGCGCCCTTACTTTATAACTTTGAAACGAGTACTTTTTCTCATGCAACCGAACAAAGAGTAAAACGTAATTATTTTGTTCTATTATGCCCCGAGAGTGTAAATTTGCAACGTATCGATGCCAACGTTCACAAGAACCAAAACCGACCAACATTAGACTACTCAGTTGTGCCCAAACAGTATAACTTTGGAAAAAGTACTTTTTCTCATTCAATCGAACAAAGAGTAAAACCTAATTATTTTGTTCTATTATGCCGCGAGAGTGTAAATTTGCAACGTATCGATGGCAACGTTCACAAGAACCAAAACCGGACAAAGAACAGACTACTCTGTTGTGCCCAAACAGTATAACTCTGGAAACAGTACTTTTTCTCATGCAACCGAACAAAGAGTAAAACCTAATTATTTTGTTCTATTATGCCCCGAGAGTGTAAATTTGCAACGTATCGATGCCAACGTTCACAAGAACCAAAACCGGACCAACATTAGACTATTCAGTTGTGCCCAAACAGTATAACTTTGGAGAAAGTACTTCTTCTCATTCAATCGAACAAAGAGTAAAACCTAATTATTTTGTTCTATTATGCCGCGAGAGTGTAAATTTGCAACGTATCGATGCCAACGTTCACAATAACCAAACCGGACCAAGAACAAACTACTACGTTGTGCCCAAACAGTATAACTCTGGAAACAGTACTTTTTCTCATTCAATCGAACAAAGAGTAAAACCTAATTATTTTGTTCTATTATGCCCCGAGAGTGTAAATTTGAAACGTATCGATGCCATCGTTCACAAGAACCAAAACCGGACCAACATTAGACTACTCAGTTGTGCCCAAACAGTATAACTTCGAAAACAGTACTTTTTCTCATTCAATCGAACAAAGAGTGAAACCTAATTATTTTGTTCTATTATGCCCCGTGAGTGTAAATTTGAAACATATCGATGCCAACGTTCACAAGAACCAAAACCGGACCAACATTAGACTACTCAGTTGCGCCCTAACTTTATAACTTTGAAACGAGTACTTTTTCTCATACAACCGAACAAAGAGTAAAACCTACTTATATTGATCTATTATGCCCCGAGAGTGTAAATTTGCAACATATCGATGCCAACGTTCGCAAGAACCAAAACCGGACCAACATTAGACTACTCAATTGCGCCCTTACTTTATAACTTTGAAACGAGTACTTTTTCTCATGCAACCGAACAAAGAGTAAAACGTAATTATTTTGTTCTATTATGCCCCGAGAGTGTAAATTTGCAACGTATCGATGCCAACGTTCACAAGAACCAAAACCGGACCAACATTAGACTATTCAGTTGTGCCCAAACAGTATAACTTTGGAGAAAGTACTTCTTCTCATTCAATCGAACAAAAGGTAAAACCTAATTATTTTGTTCTATTATGCCGCGAGAGTGTAAATTTGCAACGTATCGATGCCAACGTTCACAATAACCAAACCGGACCAAGAACAAACTACTACGTTGTGCCCAAACAGTATAACTCTGGAAACAGTACTTTTTCTCATTCAATCGAACAAAGTGTAAAACCTAATTATT
Source organism: Aechmea fasciata (assembly GCA_025177825.1). Taxonomy (NCBI): domain Eukaryota; kingdom Viridiplantae; phylum Streptophyta; class Magnoliopsida; order Poales; family Bromeliaceae; genus Aechmea; species Aechmea fasciata. Next base: position 5,649,725 of record CM045939.1, read on the forward strand.
TTGTTCTATTATGCCCCGAGAGTGTAAATTTGCAACGTATCGATGCCAACGTTCACAAGAACCAAAACCGGACCAACATTAGACTACTCAGTTGTGCCCAAACAGTATAACTTTGGAAAAAGTACTTTTTCTCATTCAATCGAACAAAGAGTAAAACCTAATTATTTTGTTCTATTATGCCCCGTGAGTGTAAATTTGAAACATATCGATGCCAACGTTCACAAGAACCAAAACCGGACCAACATTAGACTACTCAGTTGCGCCCTAACTTTATAACTTTGAAACGAGTACTTTTTCTCATACAACCGAACAAAGAGTAAAACCTACTTATATTGATCTATTATGCCCCGAGAGTGTAAATTTGCAACATATCGATGCCAACGTTCACAAGAACCAAAACCGGACCAACATTAGACTACTCAATTGCGCCCTTACTTTATAACTTTGAAACGAGTACTTTTTCTCATGCAACCGAACAAAAAGTAAAACGTAATTATTTTGTTCTATTATGCCCCTAGAGTGTAAATTTGCAACGTATCGATGCCAACGTTCACAAGAACCAAAACCGGACCAATATTAGACTACTCAGTTGTGCCCTAACAGTATAACTTTTGAAACAGTACTTTTTCTCATTCAATCAAACAAAGAGTAAAACCTAATTATTTTGTTCTATTATGCCCCGAGAGTGTAAATTTGCAACGTATCGATACCAACGTTCACAAGAATCAAACCGACCAACAATGTACTACTCAGTTGTGCCCAAACAGTTTAATTCTGGAAACAGTACTTTTTCGCATTCAATCGAACAAAGAGTAAAACCTAATTATTTTGTTCTATTATGCCCCGAGAGTGTGAATTTGCAACGTATCGATGCCAACGTTCACAAGAACTAAAACCGGACCAACAATAGACTACTCGCCTGTGCCCAAACAAGATAAATTTGGAAACAAGATTTTTCTCATTCAATCGAACAAAGAGTAAAACCTAATTACTTTGTTCTATTATGCCCCGTGAGTGTAAATTTGAAACATATCGATGCCAACGTTCACAAGAACCAAAACCGGACCAACATTAGACTACTCAGTTGCGCCCTAACTTTATAACTTTGAAACGAGGACTTTTTCTCATACAACCGAACAAAGAGTAAAACCTAATTATATTGATCTATTATGCCCCGAGAGTGTAAATTTGCAACATATCGATGCCAACGTTCGCAAGAACCAAAACCGGACCAACATTAGACTACTCAATTGCGCCCTTACTTTATAACTTTGAAACGAGTACTTTTTCTCATGCAACCGAACAAAGAGTAAAACGTAATTATTTTGTTCTATTATGCCCCGAGAGTGTAAATTTGCAACGTATCGATGCCAACGTTCACAAGAACCAAAACCGGACCAACATTAGACTACTCAACAGGCCCTAACAAAGATAACTTTTGAAACAAAGATTTTTTCTCATTCAATCGAATAAAAAGTAAAACCTAATTATTTTGTTCTATTATGCCCCGAGAGTGTAAATTTGCAACGTATCGATGCCAACGTTCACACGAACCAAAACCGACCAACATTAGACTACTCAGTTGTGCCCAAACAGTATAACTTTGAAAAAAGTACTTTTTCTCATTCAATCGAACAAAAAGTAAAACCTAATTATTTTGTTCTATTATGCCGCGAGAGTGTAAATTTGCAACGTATCGATGCCAACGTTCACAAGAACCAAACCCGACCAAGAATGACTACTCACAGCCCAAACAAGATAACTCGAAACAAGATTTTTCTCATGCAACCGAACAAAGAGTAAAACCTAATTATTTTGTTCTATTATGCCCCGAGAGTGTAAATTTGCAACGTATCGATGCCAACGTTCACAAGAACCAAAACCGGACCAACATTAGACTATTCAGTTGTGCCCAAACAGTATAACTTTGGAGAAAGTACTTCTTCTCATTCAATCGAACAAAGAGTAAAACCTAATTATTTTGTTCTATTATGCCGCGAGAGTGTAAATTTGCAACGTATCGATGCCAACGTTCACAATAACCAAACCGGACCAAGAACAAACTACTACGTTGTGCCCAAACAGTATAACTCTGAAAACAGTACTTTTTCTCATTCAATCGAACAAAGAGTAAAACCTAATTATTTTGTTCTATTATGCCCCGAGAGTGTATATTTGAAACGTTTCGATGCCAACGTTCACAAGAACCAAAACCGGACCAACAATAGACTACTCAGTTGTGCCCAAACAGTATAACTCCGGAAACAGTACTTTTTCTCATTCAATCGAACAAAGAGTGAAACCTAATTATTTTGTTCTATTATGCCCCGTGAGTGTAAATTTGAAACATATCGATGCCAACGTTCACAAGAACCAAAACCGGACCAACATTAGACTACTCAGTTGCGCCCTAACTTTATAACTTTGAAACGAGTACTTTTTCTCATACAACCGAACAAAGAGTAAAACCTACTTATATTGATCTATTATGCCCCGAGAGTGTAAATTTGCAACATATCGATGCCAACGTTCGCAAGAACCAAAACCGGACCAACATTAGACTACTCAATTGCGCCCTTTATAACTTTGAAACGAGTACTTTTTCTCATGCAACCGAACAAAGAGTAAAACGTAATTATTTTGTTCTATTATGCCCCGAGAGTGTAAATTTGCAACGTATCGATGCCAACGTTCACAAGAACCAAAATCGGACCAACATTAGACTATTCAGTTGTGCCCAAACAGTATAACTTTGGAGAAAGTACTTCTTCTCATTCAATCGAACAAAAGGTAAAACCTAATTATTTTGTTCTATTACGCGAGAGTGTAAATTTGCAACGTATCGATGCCAACGTTCACAATAACCAAACCGACCAAGAACAAACTACTACGTTGTGCCCAAACAAAGATAACTCGGAAACAAGATTTTTCTCATTCAATCGAACAAAGAGTAAAACCTAATTATTTTGTTCTATTATGCCCCGAGAGTGTAAATTTGAAACGTTTCGATGCCAACGTTCACAAGAACCAAAACCGGACCAACAATAGACTACTCAGTTGTGCCCAAACAGTATAACTTCGAAAACAGTACTTTTTCTCATTCAATCGAACAAAGAGTGAAACCTAATTATTTTGTTCTATTATGCCCCGTGAGTGTAAATTTGAAACATATCGATGCCAACGTTCACAAGAACCAAAACCGGACCAACATTAGACTACTCAGTTGCGCCCTAACTTTATAACTTTGTAACGAGTACTTTTTCTCATACAACCGAACAAAGAGTAAAACCTACTTATATTGATCTATTATGCCCCGAGAGTGTAAATTTGCAACATATCGATGCCAACGTTCACAAGAACCAAAACCGGACCAACATTAGACTACTCAATTGCGCCCTTTATAACTTTGAAACGAGTACTTTTTCTCATGCAACCGAACAAAAAGTAAAACGTAATTATTTTGTTCTATTATGCCCCTAGAGTGTAAATTTGCAACGTATCGATGCCAACGTTCACAAGAACCAAAACCGGACCAATATTAGACTACTCAGTTGTGCCCTAACAGTATAACTTTTGAAACAGTACTTTTTCTCATTCAATCGAACAAAGAGTAAAACCTAATTATTTTGTTCTATTATGCCCCGAGAGTGTAAATTTGCAACGTATCGATACCAACGTTCACAAGAATCAAACCGGACCAACAACAGACTACTCAGTTGTGCCCAAACAGTTTAATTCTGAAACAAGATTTTTCTCATTCAATCGAACAAAGAGTAAAACCTAATTATTTTGTTCTATTATGCCCCGAGAGTGTAAATTTGCAACGTATCGATGCCAAAGTTCACAAGAACTAAAACCGGACCAACAATAGACTACTCAGTTGTGCCCAAACAAAGATAAATTTGGAAACAAGATTTTTCTCATTCAATCGAACAAAGAGTAAAACCTAATTACTTTGTTCTATTATGCCCCGTGAGTGTAAATTTGAAACATATCGATGCCAACGTTCACAAGAACCAAAACCGGACCAACATTAGACTACTCTTGCGCCTAACTTTATAACTTTGAAACGAGGACTTTTTCTCATACAACCGAACAAAGAGTAAAACCTAATTATATTGATCTATTATGCCCCGAGAGTGTAAATTTGCAACATATCGATGCCAACGTTCGCAAGAACCAAAACCGGACCAACATTAGACTACTCAGTTGCGCCCTAACAGTATAACTTTGGAAACAGTACTTTTTCTCATGCAACCGAACAAAGAGTAAAACCTAATTATTTTGTTCTATTATGCCCCGAGAGTGTAAATTTGCAACGTATCGATGCCAACGTTCACAAGAACCAAAACCGGACCAACATTAGACTATTCAGTTGTGCCCTAACAGTATAACTTTTGAAACAGTATTTTTTCTCATTCAATCGAATAAAAAGTAAAACCTAATTATTTTGTTCTATTATGCCCCGAGAGTGTAAATTTGCAACGTATCGATGCCAACGTTCACACGAACCAAAACCGACCAACATTAGACTACTCAGTTGTGCCCAAACAGTATAACTTTGAAAAAAGTACTTTTTCTCATTCAATCGAACAAAAAGTAAAACCTAATTATTTTGTTCTATTATGCCGCGAGAGTGTAAATTTGCAACGTATCGATGGCAACGTTCACAAGAACCAAAACCGGACCAAGAATGTACTACTCACAGCTCCAAACAAGATAACTCGAAACAAGATTTTTCTCATGCAACCGAACAAAGAGTAAAACCTAATTATTTTGTTCTATTATGCCCCGAGAGTGTAAATTTGCAACGTATCGATGCCAACGTTCACAAGAACCAAAACCGGACCAACATTAGACTATTCAGTTGTGCCCAAACAGTATAACTTTGGAGAAAGTACTTCTTCTCATTCAATCGAACAAAGAGTAAAACCTAATTATTTTGTTCTATTATGCCGCGAGAGTGTAAATTTGCAACGTATCGATGCCAACGTTCACAATAACCAAACCGGACCAAGAACAAACTACTACGTTGTGCCCAAACAGTATAACTCTGAAAACAGTACTTTTTCTCATTCAATCGAACAAAGAGTAAAACCTAATTATTTTGTTCTATTATGCCCCGAGAGTGTAAATTTGAAACATTTCGATGCCAACGTTCACAAGAACCAAAACCGGACCAACAATAGACTACTCAGTTGTGCCCAAACAGTATAACTCCGGAAACAGTACTTTTTCTCATTCAATCGAACAAAGAGTAAAACCTAATTATTTTGTTCTATTATGCCCCGAGAGTGTAAATTTGCAGCCTATCGATGCCAACGTTCACAACAACCAAAACCAAGCCAACATTAGACTACTCAGTTGCGCCCTAACTTTATAACTTTGAAACGAGTACTTTTTCTCATACAACCGAACAAAGAGTAAAACCTACTTATATTCATCTATTATGCCCCGAGAGTGTAAATTTGCAACATATCGATGCCAACGTTCACAAGAACCAAAACCGGACCAACATTAGACTACTCAATTGCGCCCTTACTTTATAACTTTGAAACGAGTACTTTTTCTCATGCAACCGAACAAAAAGTAAAACGTAATTATTTTGTTCTATTATGCCCCTAGAGTGTAAATTTGCAACGTATCGATGCCAACGTTCACAAGAACCAAAACCGGACCAATATTAGACTACTCAGTTGTGCCCTAACAGTATAACTTTGGAAACAGTACTTTTTCTCATTCAATCGAATAAAGAGTAAAACCTAATTATTTTGTTCTATTATGCCCCGAGAGTATAAATTTGCAACGTATCGATGCCAACGTTCACAAGAACCGAAACCGGACCAACAACAGGCTACTCAGTTGTGCCCAAATAGTATAGTTCTGGAAACGGTACTTTTTCTCATTCAATCGAACAAAGAGTAAAACCTAATTATTTTGTTCTATTATGCCCCGAGAGTGTAAATTTGCAACGTATTGATGCCAAAGTTCACAAGAACTAAAACCGGACCAACATTAGACTACTCAGTTGTACCCAAACAGTATAACTTTGGAAACAGTACTTTTTCTCATTCAACCAAACAAAGAGTAAAACCTAATTATTTTGTTCTATTATGCCCCGTGGGTGTTAATTTGAAACGTATCGATGTCAACGTTCACAAGAACCAAAACCGGACCAACATTAGACTATTCTGTTGCGCCCTAACTTTATAACTTTGAAACGAGTATTTTTTCTCATGCAACCGAACAAAGAGTAAAACCTAATTATTTTGTTCTATTATGCCCCGAGAGTGTAAATTTGCAACGTATCGATGCCAACGTTCACAAGAACCAAAACCGACCAACAATAGACTACTCTGTGCCCAAACAAGATAACTCGGAAACAAGATTTTTCTCATTCAATCGAACAAAGAGTAAAACCTAATTATTTTGTTCTATTATGCCCCGTGAGTGTAAATTTGAAACGTATCGATGCCAACGTTCACAAGAACCAAAACCGGACCAACATTAGACAACTCAATTGCGCCCATACTTTATAACTTTGAAACGAGTACTTTTTCTCATGCAACCGAACAAAGAGTAAGACGTAATTATTTTGTTCTATTATACCCCGAGAGTGTAAATTTGCAACGTATCGATGCCAACGTTCACAAGAACCAAAACCGGACCAACATTAGACTACTCAGTTGTGCCCTAACAGTATAACTTTTGAAACAGTACTTTTTCTCATTTAATCGAACAAATAGTAAAACCTAATTATTTTGTTCTATTATGCCCCGAGAGTGTAAATTTTTAACGTATCGATGCCAACGTTCATAAGAACCAAAACTGGACCAACAACAGACTACTCAGTTGTGCCCAAACAGTATAGTTCTGGAAACAGTACTTTTTCTCATTCAATCGAACAAAAAGTAAAACCTAATTATTTTGTTCTATTATGCCCCGAGAGTGTAAATTTGCAACGTATCGATGCCAAAGTTCACAAGAACTAAAACCGGACCAAATTTAGGATCTTTCATCGCCTGAGAGTAATTTCTAGGCTCGATATCTTCATCAAGTGCAGCTACAAATGCTTTATAAGATTGAGATAAGTTATCATGACAAATAAAATTTTCTATGGGATGGACTGTACCTGAAGTCGCCGTGGAGCGGAGTGGCATGCAGGTGGGGTCTTTAGGTTCGATGGCATGGCTCACATAGTCTCGTAAGTGAGTTGGTATTTTGCGCAACCTTCTAGGTCGTGTGGTTTGGATTTCTGTCAAATCCAACCCTCTATAGGCTTCAGGTTCACTCCCCCTGTCCGGTGTAATTTCTTCGTGGCTGGGCTCCTGCATTTCTGGGTTTGGTTCGAACTGCGATTGCAAGCTGTTGGGCTCCTCACCGAGTTCATTTGTACCGGACCCAACTGGAGGAACTGGGCATGGCTGAGCTACCGGCCCGTCTATAGAGATCGGGTTGACTGCATCGGCTTCTTCAAATACCAATGGCACAACCAGTTGGCTTTCGTTGTCGGCCTCAAATCCTGCGAATTTTCCTTCGTTGAAAACTACATCTCTTGAAACAAATACTTCTTGTGTGTCAAGGTCATATAGTTTCCATCCTTTTTTAGCCTGGGGATAACCAATAAAAATACACTTTCGAGCCCTTTCATGAAATTTATCATGGACCCGCGGCTTCCAATAAGCAAAACATATAGATCCAAAAATCCGAATATGATCATAATTCGGTTTTTGCCCAAATAGCACCTCGTAAGGTGTCTTCCCGGATAACAGTCGTGTCGGAGTGTAATTGATGAGATAAACGGCAGTTAAAACACACTCGCCCCAAAACTTAACAGGTAGTCCTGCTTCGAAGCGCAAGGCTCTCGCTACATTGAGTATATGCCGGTGCTTACGTTCCACTCTCCCATTTTGTTGAGGAGTGTAGATGCAGGAAGTTTGGTGTATAAAGGCTCTCGAAGACAACGGTACGTGGACCGTGGAAGATCTACCACCAAATAAGAAACCCATCGGTTGCAAATGGGTATACAAGGTGAAGCGTAGGGCCGATGACAGTGTGGAGCGTTATAAGGCTTGTCTCGTCACAAAGGGGTTCGCTCAGATCGAGGGACTCGACTTTCATGAGACATTCGCACCAGTTGCTAAATTGGTGAGTGTACGCTGCCTTCTGATTGTTTCTATTTTTAAAAAGTGGGAACTTCATCAAATGGACGTACATAATACATTTCTACATTGTGACCTCGAAGAGGAAGTATACATGAGTATTCTATCGGGCTTTCATGTCACGGGGAGTGGCAAAGCTTGCCGTCTTCGAAAGTCACTCTATGGTCTTCGCCAAGCTCCTAAAAATTGGTTTGCGAAGCTCACTTCTGCCCTGCATGATTATGGGTTCATTCAGTCAAAGGCCAACCATTCCTTATTCACATATAGTAAGAACACTATCACGCCCCGGGCCCGCCAATTCAGTCGGATTCGGGCGTGCCGACAGACCGCCGAACGGACAGAGTTTTCCCTGTACGTCCAAGGCGTCGCAATCAGTACAATTACAAGAAGGTTCCAAACAGGAACATATATTACAATCAGATTGCATAAGAAAGTATCGAAAACATAAAAGCAGCTATTAGCTATTACAACCATTCGTCTCAAATTTAACTTTTACATTCATATTACAAACTTCCTAATACAATCTAGTTATTACAATTTAATTACAACTTGTTCTCTCCTTTCCTTGCTATACCCCTAAGCTCTGTCAACTGGGGTACTTCTATCTCTGGTCTCCTGGTAGGGCGCTATCTACTGAGCTACGCCCTTGCCACGCGCTGCTGCTGCTGCGCCGCTCACGTACATACCTGGGAAATACCCCAAAACAACGTGGGGTGAGAACTATTGTCCATAGTTCCCAGTGGGTACGGCCACCCAAGGGAAAAGCTCGACCAATAGGTCCAAGGAGGCACTGCAGATATGTTAGTCCAAAAACATCTATAGATATATAATTTGCAACTAACATAAAAACATGTCTCACAAATGCAATATGCAACTTTACATAATTCTTAGCTTTTCTTTATGTTCTTGCTATTCTTTACTTTAGCCTTTGCATTTGCTATTAGCTATCTACTTAGACTAGCTATTCTCATTCTTACTCTTTACTCTTGGCACTTATGCTACTTAGCATATACTTCTAAGGTCCACTCTACCTCAGCTCACTATGCCACCCGACTCGGTCTTGAGTCAATCAAATGCGGATAATCCACCCGCCGCCCAGCCGCAGGCGTTGGACGTCTCACAACATCACCGTCTCTCAGGATCACTCGCTAAGCGGCAAAATCGTCGCACACGCTGAACCCGGCTCGAGTCACTTGACATAACCATTCTGGTGGCGAACACGGCGTACTTACCCAGCGTGGACTAAAGTCGTGACCTTACCATCTTGCGGCGAACTATCGCATCACACACAGCAATGGATCGAGTCACTTCCCAGCCGCCTGGCAGCGCACGTATCGTACTTACCCAGCAATGGTGTCCAAACTCATGGCGGTCTGATCCTCACCCGGCTCAACCGGTATCGTACTCATCTCGGCTCACCCACCCGGCGGCGAAATCGTCGCACACTCGCCACGACGGTGGTATAGCCCTGGACGGCGAAATCGTCGCACACGCCCGACACCAACTCAGGTGTCCCAAACTCGGGATTCCATGAATCCGTTTCACCTAGCTTGAGGGCTAGCTTTGACCCTCAAGTGTCGACCCTCTGGGTCCATTGTCTTTACCTCCTAGGTCTACCTGACACTAGGGCTCATTTCTTGTCACATAACCTAGGTTATCTAACTCTAGGTTCGATGTCGTTCTAACTTGACCTATGTTTACTAACACTAGGTCCATTAGCATCCTTGTACAACCTATGTCCTCGACACTAGGTACAACGTCATTCACCTAGATCCATATTACTCTAGGTTTACTATAACCTATGTTTGCTAACACTAGGTTAGATGTCATTCTCCTAGGTCCATTTGACTCTAGGTTTACTATAACTTATGTTCCTTACACTAGGTAGATGCCACTCGATCTATATGTGCATTAGTCCATGACTCACATTCTTTATTTGGCGTTCTTACACTTACCATTTCATTTACAACATGTTCATCATGTAGTTATACAATCATCTAGCATGCACTCACTAGGCTAAGCATACATTCCTCTACTTAGCATTCTTATACTTATATTTCCATAGCATGTTCATTATGTGTTTACTATGCTAAGCATGCATTCTCACCTAATCACATTTCTAGCATTATTTACGTCATGCCATTGTCTTGTACCTACTTAGCATTTTACACTATGTTCTTTAACATGCAATTTCTATACATGGATCATACGGCAATTATATGCCTCAATATGAAACTATGTCACTCTTAGACATACAGGCGACCTAGTCGCTTCGGTAAACACAACCCACCTTGGTTTTGCTCTCCGATTGCTCGTCGACACTTGCAATCGGCCGCCCGTGGCACTCTCGACCCGGTTTGGCTCGGACTCCTGTGCGACCAACCGAACAACCACCGAATCTCGATCTGAGACTTCCCCGCATTAACTTACAACTTCACGATGCCCCAGTTCCGTTTTCATGAATTTAGGGCCTTTATCTTGCGTGCTGCGGCCATCTGTTAAAATTTAGTATTTAGTAAATAACTTCGCACTCGCTCGTCGGATTACCGAACCGAGCGCGCCAACGCATTCGTTAGACCCTCAGTTAGGTTTACATGGGGTCAAATGAGATCAATCTCATATATTTCTAAAAACCCCCTTTTTAACCCCAGGTTTTGCATTTTTGCGAAACCCGCCGTTTCGATCTCTAGAACAAGCAAAAGAAAACTTGTTCAACCTCTAGGAACTCATCTAAGAGTAATAGAACCATCCATAGGGTGCTTAGAGCAAACCCTAGAAATCCACCTTTAGAGCTCCATGAAGAACACATGGTTTTCATGAGTTTCCAAGTCTTTACAAGGTTCTAAAGCTTGCAAGAAGATCAAAACTCTATATCTAGGGTTTAGAAACCCATTCCCAAGGAATCTACCATGCATGAGAAAGAGAGAGGGCACAAGCTTACCTCTACAAGCTTGCCCCGAGCTCGTGGGAGAGGAAGAAGATGGCCAAGAGGACCTCCATCTTCATCTTCTTCATCATCTCCATCTTTTTCTTCTTCTTCTTCTTTCTTTTCTTTCTTTTCTTTCTTTCTTTCTCTCCTTGCTTTGGTCGACAGAGAAGAGAGGGAGAGAGGGTTCTGTGAGTGAGAGAGGGAGAGAAAGGGTTTTAACACCCTCTTTTCACTTAACCCCCTGCCAAATTGCACTCTAGCCCCTCAACTTTGCCATATCTGAAACAGCCCAAACTGGGCATTTTCGGGCTGCGGGGTCCGGACATTCACACAATGTCCGGACATTGGATGTCCGGTCTTGGCCCCAATGTCCGGTCTTCGCTTACGTAATCCCCTTTTGCCCATTTCCCAGCGTACAGGATCCGGTCTTCATCCGATGTCCGGACATTGGATGTCCGGACATTGGATCAATGTCCGGACCTCACAGGGTCCATCAGCCAACTTCAGGACTTAGCCAATTTTTCAGTTTTTCGCCCGTTTCTTCTCCGTTTCAACTCATTTTTGGCTCGTTTGACCTCCGATTCGTTCCAAATTGAACCGAGACTCTCCACACATGATTTAGATCATGACCACATCATCATCTCATCCGCGCAAGCGTCGGATTTAGCTTGTGGCCCCAGATAGCCTTTCGGGCTTCGTTCTCGCACCTAGTGCACCGAAAACACCCGAAAGCTTCCAGACTTCACCGGAACCATTTTTATGACCTTCTAAGCCAACATACATCGTAACTTCAAGACTTTAGAAGTTTGATATGTTACAACCACTTTCATGGTCATTTTGGTTTATGTAGATGACTTAATATTAGCATGCAATGATTCAAGTCAATGTCAAAGTTTCAAAACTTATTTGGCCACCCGGTTTCATATCAAGGATCTCGGCCCTCTGAAATATTTTCTCGGCATTGAGATCGCTCGTAGCCCATCAGGATTATTTTTGTCACAGCGCAAATATACATTGGATATATTAACTAAATGTGGCATGCTCGGAGCTAGGCCATCACCGTTCCCTATGGAACAACAGCATCGTTTATCGATAGACTCTGGTGATCCCATATTAGATCCAGGACAATATCGTTTAATTTATTTGACCATCACACGACCGAAACTCTGCTACTCAGTTCATATCCTATCTCAGTTCATGCAAAACCCCCGCACGTTACACTGGGATGCAGCGATGCGAGTCCTTCGATACCTCAAGCAAAATCCGGGACAGGGAATCTTACTTAGTGTGCCAACATCTTTGCAATTGACTGCCTATTGTGACTCGGATTGGCCGGGTTGCCCAATGACGCGCGCTCCGTCACCGGATATTTTGTCATGCTTGGTGGTTGTCCTATCTCGTGGAAGACCAAGAAGCAGACCATTGTGTCTAGGTCATCAGCAGAAGTAGAGTACAGGTCTATGGCAGCTGCCACCAGTGAACTATTATGGTTGCGTAGCCTTTTGCGGTCTCTCGGAATCGATCATGCTCAGCCTATGCAGCTCTTTTGTGATAATCAGGCTGCACTCCATATCGCCGATAATCCCGTCTTTCATGAGCGAACGAAGCACATCGAACTAGATTGTCATTTCATACGAGATCACCTTAAACTTGGCGACATCGTCACAGCTTACGTACCAACCAAACTCCAGTTAGCTGATATCTTTACAAAGGCCCTTGGACGGGACCGGTTCCGATTCTTACTCGGCAAGTTGGGCGTGATTGACATCCACGCGCCAACTTGAGGGGGAGTATTAGAGATTTGGAATAGAGAAAATAAAGGGATTTGTTAGATGTAGTTGAGGAAACTTAGGATTTTTACCTTATTTTGCTCCTTGTACATATTGACTAATATGAGCTATATACATTGTACTCAATCATAAAAAATAAATGAAACATGGAGAGATTTTATTTCAAACTCTCAAATTTTACACATAGAGAGTTGATAAAATTTATTATTATTATTATTATTATTATTATTATTATTATTATTATTATTATTTATTCTATATTAATCTCTAAAAAATTATTCCCTACCTTTATTAATTGTTGGGTATGGATTCTATCTTGCAGTAGCTAGCTTCTTTCTATTCCTGGCTTTTTTCCTTCTTTCGATCACCGTTTTCTCTACTCGATCGATGCTTTGTCATTAATTCCTTCTTCTCTCATTGTTTGCACTACCCTCCTATGTCGTTCTTAGTGCTAGATCTAAATGCATGCTACTCGATTTGCTGTCAACCGCCCAAGCATTGTTAGTTCATCGTCATTTTCTGTATCCTTCTCGCGCGCCTCTTCTCCCGCCGCCAACAGTCCTTCAACTTAATTTAGCTTTGGCTTTGGCTTCAGCTTCGAAACCATGGGCAACATGCAAGGAAAGAAGAGGCCGTAGTGGAGCGTGCAGCCGCCGAGAAGGTCACATCTAATTAACCAGTGGCAGTTAAAGCTGGCTGAGGTGAGGACGATCTGATCGAGATTACCCAAAGTGGAATCCTTAGATCGAAAATTTGTAGAGAAAGTATATATATTATGATTTGGTGGGGTTCTCTTTCTTCTTCTTTTTCTTCTTCTTCTTCTTTCTTTTCTTTTTTCGTTTTTTCTTCTCATGCATCATTATTTATCTTCTGGTTGTTGCAATTCTCTTTCTCTGCTTTCTATAACTATCTGATGTACTCGATCTATCACCATTACTCTAAAGCCGATTTGGTATTGAAGCTTACTTAAAGCAAATAGCCTGCTTGTTGTATTCATAATTCAAATTCAAATTCAAACCGACACTAAATTATTGAAATTAAATGTAAATAGCAAATTTGAATTTGAATTTGAACTTGAAAATTTAAATTTTAAATTCAAATTTCTGTCAATAATCTGAATTTATAGTTGGAACAATTTGAATTCAAATTCCAAATTGAAGTTCTTAATTAAAAATAATTTAATTTAAATTTAAATTCTATAATTCAAAGTTAAATAAAAATAAAATTTAAAAATTTAAATTTAAATATAAAGTCACAAATTTGAATCTAAAATTTTATGTTGAATTTTAATTTGCAAATAAAATTCAAAATGTGATCATAAATTTCTTTCAAATTTAAAGTAAAATTCAACTTTAAAAATAAATTTAAATATTAAAATTAAGACCAAATATAATCTCTTAGCTAAGCTCTCCACTTTCAATGACTTTCTAATTTTTTGAGCCCAAGTCATATGTTATAACTCACTTTATTATTTCACTTTCCTAAAGTAACACTTATATTCATTTTCGCAAATCAAACAACTATTAAAACGTCACTTTTTAAAAGTGCCACTTTCGATGCTTCACTTTCGGCGAAACTTTCGATGCTTCACTTTCGGCGAACCAAATATGCCCTTCGCATAAGAAAGCATGGAAGTGAAATATATGGTGACGCAAAAAAATAAAAATAAAAATAAAAAATAAATTTAAAAAATCACTTGGGCAGGGTAACGAATTGCTTTTCACTGAGCTTGGCGCCAAATTTAAATAAATTTGAATTTAACTGAAAGAAAATCACCTAAATGTATTTATTTAGCTATGAAATTCTTTGTTGATTTAAATCAGAGCTCCAACTAAAATCTATTCTATTTTGTTATTTTGTAAAAACAAAATGAGAAATCATTTCAGTACAACGACTCTTGTTAATTCGATCCCGAGTTGCATAGCAAGAAAGATATTATAAAATTATGATTAATTTACAAAGGAGTATTTCAACATTATTGATAAAGTATAACTAATAATAAAATAAATACAAACCAAAATCCAGAGTAAAACCATCGTATTTGAAAGACAGTCAAATTATATTACAAAAAACGGCATCAAATAATACCGAATGATGAATACAACTTATTAAGACCATATGACAAAAAATACTCTTTTTTTTATATATATACTTCCCTTCTTATCTATCAAAAATCTATGTTTTTTTTACCGTCTCAACATTTCAAATTGCTGCATTTTCCCTCCTTCGAAATTTCATCACTATTACACCAATTTCATATAATTTATATAAAAAATACTCATCAAAATAACGTAAACAAATTAAAAAAAAAATTTCTTATAATAAAGGCGCAATTTAGATATTTTGCCCTCTACATTAATTAATTAATTAATATTAATATCGTACATGATTTCTGAAATTTTAAGGAGACTATAAATTTTTAAAAGTCAAAAAAATAAAAAAAAACTAAATAATTACAAAAAAAAAGTTTTCACTAATTTAGGCAAATATATATATATATATATATATATATATATATATATATATATATATATATATATATATATATATATATATATATATATATATATATATATATATATATATATATATATATATATAGCTACGCTATCAATAGACGAAGCATTCCGTGCTACCAAGTTTTTCATTGTTAGATCCACCCCTTTAATTTATTTTCACCTCGATCATATCGTTTCACCAACCACCTACTTAATTCCTAGGGGGCTTCATATCATCTCTAACCACAATATCTCTCAATCCAATGGTCAGGAATCCTGGTAGCACTAAAGACTTTGTACTATTAATAGCATAGTAGCTCAATATATATATATATATATATATATATATATATATATATATATATATATATATATATATATATATATATATATATATATATATATATATATATATATATATATATATATATATATATATATATATATATAACTAGGAATACTATTAATAGCACCAATGACTTGGTGCTAGTAAGTTTTCTACCCTTGGATTAAAAGATGTGCAGCTAGGATGATGTGGGCCCCTAGGGTTGAGTGGGTGGTTGGTTGAATAGTATAATCTAACGGATAAAATTAATCAAAGGGGTTAATCCAAGGATAGAAAACTTACTAGCACCAAATTCGTCGTTATTAATAGCATACAAATTATATATATATATATATATATATATATATATATATATATATATATATATATATATATAGTAGAGTGCTATTAATAGCTTATTTGTGCTCCTAAGTTTCTAACCATCCATCAATTTTGATGGATGGTTAAGGTGAGAGAGAGAGAAGAGAATTTGGAGAGAAATTAAGATTCTCAATTTCTCATTTTTTTAAATATCTCTCCAAATTCTCTTCTCTCTCACCTTAACCATCCATCAAAATTGATAGATGGTTAAAAACTTAGGAGCACAGGGAATCTTGTGCTATTAATAGCACAAGAATCCCTACTCTATATATATATATATATATATATATATATATATATATATATATATATATATATATATATATATATATATATATATATATATAACTAGTCTACTATGCTATTAATAGCACAAAGTCATTAATGCTATCAAATTTTTGGCCGTTGGATTGAGAGATGTGCGGTTAGGATGATGTTGGCCCCCTAGGGTTAAGTGGGTGGTTGGTTGAATAGTATGATCTAACGGGTAAAAATCATCAAAGGGGTGAATCTAACGGCGGAAAACTTGGTAACACCAAATGCCAAACATTGTGTTAATGATATTGATCCACAAAGGATTAGAATGCAATCAGAATTCTACTTGGTACCATTGGGAAACATGTAGAACTAGCAGTTGTTTAGGCTAGTATAGAAATACAGTAAGTAAAGCCACTCCTAATTACACTATTAAAGTTTCAAAATTCGGAAAGCACTTCCAAACTCTCCTTTAATGCTATAAAAAAAAATTACAAAACTTCGTTTGGCTGAAAATAATAATAATAATAATAATAATTGATCCCCAAGATGTCGCCATGCATCAACCAAAGAGAAAAGTGAATATCTTTTAGTTTTCGTAACGAACGATCAGTTGGTGAAACAAAGAATAATAATAATTTACTTAATAACAAGGAACCTTGATATGATTTCCTTAATGCTTCACATTTATTTCCAAAAATTTGCGTAGAACATCAATTACTCTTGCTTAAGTTTCTGTTCCTAAAGAAAAGCACATAGAGATGAACATTATGATTTCCATTGTTTGTTTTGATTAGAACACTAGCTATGGATAAAAATACACTTAACAATGGAAACCCGAAAAGGACAACAAAGCAGACCTTCTAAAGAGTAACTAAACCCAAGCAAGGAGAAACAAAAGATGGTAGAGGGTCCCTCCTTTCCACATGAGGAGAATTCAAATGGAAAGGTGCCGCCTCCGATATGCGGCCATACGTTCCCTTTATCCCAACAAAGAAGATAAACAGTATCTATTCCCACCAGAAGTGGAAAGCACAACTGCCTATAAACATAGTGTTTATTATGATAACAAAAGATGAGAGTTAACTGCTCCTAAGCTATCCCCAGCTTGACACGGCGTGTAAATAAGGAAAAAAACACACAAGTGTGCTTCAACCAAAATTTGCAGTAGCATCAAGTACTTTTGCAGTTGGAATGTGCAGAAATATGTATTCCATTCAATTATGAAAAATAAATTGTGCAACAGTGTAACACAACGTAAATTGCTTAGTATTGACAATGTAAAACTGGACAGTGCAGTCTTGCCGGCCAAATTTCATAAACGTGTCAATATTACATAAATTAAGAAGCCTATGAATCAGAAAGTTCCTGCCATTATTCTACACGTAATGTATTGATATAGAGCACATAGGAAAGCACATAACATCACATATTCTTTTGAATTTAATTATAGGGTGAGATGGGACAGTTTTCAAGACAACAGTAGGTATGGGTTACAACATATTGAATTGGTCTTCAAAAAGCACTAACGGAAAATTAAATAAATAAATAAATAAAAATAAAAAAAAAATCGAAAAAACAAAAACAAAAGGAACAAAAGGGAAGGGGAGAAAGTAACTAAGGATTTAGATACAATTGAATATGACGACATCCTGCTAACAAATGGAGAGCCAAACAAACTTTTACAAGTAAAGCTAAGAGTATTTTAAAAGGCGACTCCAAAATAAAGTTGATAAGTCAGTTTTGTACACGTGACAGCTACTTTACCATAATAGATTAGCTTTCAAAATCTGTCAGAAAGTTCAAAATCAAATCTAATTAATAGCTATCACATGTACAAAATTAACTCATCAACATCATCTTGGATTACATTCTGATATACCCATATAGATTTAGGCCACGTTTGGATAGCTTGTTAAAAAAAACTCTAGTTTATTTTATGCGGTTTTGACCTAATTAAATCAGGAATTCCATGGAATCCTACAGGAATACTATAAACTCTATTTTTATCTCTATTTGGATGCCAACTGCAAAATTTGAAAGTAATGCTGTCAAATTTGATAAAACAACTAATAAAACTATTATATTTGCTAAGCAATTAGAGATCAAAATAACTAACTAACTAAATCAAATTGAACTACATTTAGACTAATTTATTTCTAATCAAAACATTACTTATAAAAATTCCTAACTAAAAATTAACAAACAGAGATCAAATAACTAACTAAAAAAAAATTAACAAATGACGGCAGGTGCAAAGTGGTAGGGGGGATCAGAGAGCAGGAGCGGGTGGGTTTCGGGGGTTGGGGGAGAAGAGGGAGTGAAAGGAGAGAAAAATAGGGGAGCGGGAGGACAGGCTCGATGGACAGAAGAAATATTTTTTCAAGGTTTGGATTTTAACTACACTATTTTTAGCCCCCATGTTAACTACATTTTTTTTTCTTCAAGCTTTTTATTTGAAGCATCTAAACACTTCTTAGCAAAACTTTTCCTGGGAGTATAGTATAGTTAAACTATACTATGTTTTATGATACATCCAAATAAAACCTAATTATTCTTTACAAACATGTGGATGCATCATAAAACAGAGTATAGCATAACTATATTCTTGAAAAAATTTTGCTATGAAATGTTCGGATACTTCAAAAGAACACCTAAAAAATATAGTTAACCTAAAATAAAATCCACTCAAACCTCTGAAAATAGTTTTCTCTATTTTTAGGGCCTTAACCTCAACCAACGAACCGCAACCTTATCTGCTATCTATCTCTCCCTTCTCCCCTCAAACTTAGCGCCACCTCCGTCGACCCCTCTTGCCGGCCTCCTTGCTCCGTCACTCCCTCCTCCGCCGCCCCCTCCGCCGGCACCCCTCATTTCCCCATGGCCCATCATCCACCACCGCTCTCTCCTCCTCTATACAATATGTACCCAAACAACCTAAAAAATGAATCCATAAAATCATGTAAGATCATATAGAATGCACTATTTTAGTCAAACCTAAACCACATAATAAATAATAGCTAACACACACAACCCCATTCCAAAAGTGGAAAGTACCACACTCAATTGTTGATAGGCCCAGGAGTGAACGGCCCCACAGATAATTTAGAACTTGCCAAGGAGTCGTCCAGTTGTTGCCAAAATCAAATAACTTCATATAATGGTTGTTGCAATGCAAAGGAAGAAGCTATGCTGACTTTAGCACCCATAACTTTGTATCACAGAAAAAAGAAAACTAACAAAGCCTAGCAAGTATAAGAATCTGCTAACTGACAGATAATCTAAACTTACCTTGTCTAGGAATCATATGCAATGTATAGCCCTCAGCTTTTCATGGTGTTGTCAACTAAATGAACCACAACCATAAAAATAAATAAAAATGATCAGCACTACAATCCTTCAAAATAGTAAAGAGAGTTATCTCTCTCCATTGAATCTGGTTGTAACTTATCTCTTCTCCTTGATCTACAGCAATTAAACTTCAAGTGCCTGTATGATCCATTTTCTGGAACAGCTTGACTATATAAGAAGCAAAAGCTACGTTATCGAGCAACATGAAGTCTAAAAATTTTGGTCAGAACAGTAAGAAGAAAGGCACTTCAAGATCCAAAAACAAAAGATCCAATTTGAACATTTTATTTCTAGCTTCACCAAGAGTATTAATTTCAGAGAGCCTGCAAAGGCTTCTTTGAAAAGCTAGGCTTAAACAAGACATCTCAAAAGCTACAGACAACTAGCAAGGCACCAACGACCTCTAACCACAGGATCTCTCTCTTTCACCTGCCACTCCATCCAACATTGGGATAACAAATGTACTATAATTACAGGAGTACTATCCAACAAAAGATGCATGTAATAGTCTTACAGAGTAATAAGTGACTATATGACTAATCATAGTCAACAAGCGACAGTAACCTGCGCAGTGCTGCGGACACTTACATAAAAACGTAATGTAAGAGTCAATTGAATTAGTTATTATTAATATTTAATTTTAGAACTTAATTGTTAAATATTTAATATTTAAAAAGTTTATTTAAAAAAATATGTATGCTCTCAAACACTCTAAAGGTCACAATGAACCCACTTACTCAATCCTATGCGTCTACTCCCCGAGACTTAACTATTCTGGGTACAACAATGACCAATCGACATATTGCATTTTCATGATTTCTCCTTGAATTTATCATTTTTATAAGAACCACCAAATCAGTCACACCGCACTGCAAAGAACAGTAATGGTGATTTTTAAGCCTACAGATTTGGACCTAATGATATACATTAACCTATCACTTCAATTATTATTTTATGTAAGAAACAAATAAAGAAAACTAGTATAATTTTTGCCAATAATAAAATAATGTTATTTGCTAATATCGTTTAGTTGAGGGAGTTTACATATATTTTTACCCATATTTTATATATTAATATATTTTAGTATATTTATATGGTATATAAAAACTGAAAAAAATCAAACATCAGAAATTATAAAACGGAGAAAATTCCCTACTACTCTCCCGCAATTTAGCCCAATTCATTTACATTTATGTCTAACAATTCTTTTAAATTACAGTCCGGTCCAACAGACAAAACAATAAATCCAATGAGCTTGTTGGAATGAATCAAGTCCAAATGAGCCCTAATGATCATGAAAATTAAAATATATATCAAACTCACCTATATTGTTGCATAAGTTTTCTACACTTGGTGCAAATAATATTATTCTCCACCTCCAACCTATCTCGTCCTACAGTAAGAGAGAGGTAAAGAGAATGAAAGGGAATAAACCCCTTTTATATAGGAGAGGCCCCAAACCATGTCAACATGTAGGATAAGATAGGCCTCCATTGATGGCCCATCTGTCAAGCATAGGAAAAGCAGTTTTTACACAAGTCCTATTTACATAAAATTAAATATTACTACAAATTGATTCATTTGACATCAGTTTGATCTCAAATTTAAAACACAAGACAAACTTGGGCTCATGATCAACATTAAAATCTTGGATTTAGTATTCGAAAGGTATTTTAATCTAGATTTTTATATCCAGATTCAGTTACCATTTGATACACAACGCTGCAGACATTTATATAGAAGTGCAATGTAAGAATTGATTTAGTTATTATTGATATCTACTTTTACAGCTTAAATTTTAAATAACTAAATATTAAACGATTCTATATAATCATGTCTTCAAACACTTCGTAAGTCACCATGAAGTAGGGCTCGCAATTCAGCTCATTGTTCACGAGCCAGCTCATGTTCGGCTCAAAGTAAGGTCAAGAAAGATCGCTCATTTAATAAACGAGCTGAACACGAACTAATTGTTTCAGCTGAAAACCTTAATGAGCCGAGAACATGAGCTAAAGTCAGATCACTTGTGTTCGGCTCGATATAGCTCACATATTATATATATATATATATATATATATATATATATATATATATATATATATATATATATATATATATATATATATATATATATATATATATAGAATTGAGCTAGAATACTCTCAAAAGCACCCATCCCTTGGTGCTTTTGAGTTTCTAGCCTTTGGATCTATTCCTTGATTGCTACTAACCTTTGGATCAAACATTATTCCACCTATCACCATCATCTCAATCTTATATTTCTCCATCCAATGGCTAAAAAGTCACAAGCAACACTCTCTTGGTGCTTTTGAGAGTATTCTAGCTCAACTCTATATATATATATATATATATATATATATATATATATATATAGAGAGAGAGAGAGAGAGAGAGAGAGAGAGAGAGAGAGAGAGAGAGTAGGGCTACTATACTCTTATGAGTATAGAATCCTTCGTACTCATAAGTTGTTTTTAATGATAGAGCTTCCGAATCGATGATCCACTCCATTAAATGTGATCTAAAGTATTTGAAACTTCTAAAAAATAAATTTCGTAATATTTCAAAATCATAATAAAGTCCATGTGGGCATAAAATGAACGGCCAAAATTGAACAACGTCCTAAAAAGGATGATCGGATCCTTCAATTTAAGATCAGAGTTATTGATCTTTATCTAGGTAGTGAATAGAATTTTCTATCAAAAATTCAACCAATTCCAAATCTTTTACACCGTTAAACTAGCAAGTATCCCATACCGGCCGTTAAAAATTGTCAATCTTGTAAACTTTTGATAGTAAGGTAATGATGTCAAAAAATTATAAAATTTGATTTCTAGAAGTTTTAAATGCTCTAGATAACTTTTAACGGTATGGATCGTCAATTCGGAAGCTCTATCATCGAAAATGACTTATGAGGACAAGCGCGATCGTACTCATAAGAGTATAGTAGCAGGACTATATATATAGAGAGAGAGAGAGAAAGAGAG
Source organism: Aechmea fasciata (assembly GCA_025177825.1). Lineage (NCBI taxonomy): Eukaryota > Viridiplantae > Streptophyta > Magnoliopsida > Poales > Bromeliaceae > Aechmea > Aechmea fasciata. Next base: position 5,672,421 of record CM045939.1, read on the forward strand.
AGTGAGAGAGAGTAGGCCTTGTGTGTGTGCTTTTAGGAGCATAGAGGTCGTATTCCTAAGTCGTTTTCGATGACGTAACTTTCGTATCGACGATCGGCTCCGTTAGACTTGATGTAGCGTATTTAAACTATCTAGAAAATAAATTTTGCGGTTTTTCGATATTATTTACCTAGTGATCGAAAGGACTCAAAATCAACAGTTGAAAATAAAAATCAAACAAAAAGTTATGATGTAACATTAAAAGTTTCGATTAGAGATATTGAGCTTGTTGTAGATAATATAAAGAATTTTCTATCAAAATTTCACCTGATTTGAATACTTCTACACCATTAAATTTGCAAACAGCATACATCAACCATAAAAAATTGTTGATTTTGAATTCTTTCAATCACTAGGTAAATGATATTAAAAATCCACAAAAACTATTTTCTTGATACTTCAAATACACTAGATCAAGTCTAACGGAGCCGATTATCGATTCAAAAGTCCTATCATCACACGGAGGCCTCCATGCTCCTAATAGCGCTCTCTCTCTCTCTCTCTCTCTCTCTCTCTCTCTCTCTGTATATATATATATATATATATATATATATATATATATATATATATATATATATTACAAATTTCTAGTACTTGGATTTTAGGCCAACCAAAATGTAAAGAGACCAATATTTTGTGAATTTCAATTATTATTAGATTAAGATTCTAATTTTCTACTTTTCTTTAAACTTTTCAACCATTAGTAGGGCTGACAATCTAACTTGTTTGCAAGCCAGCTCGTGTTCGGCTTGAACGAACATGAGCCGGGCCCAACTCACTCGTGTTCGACTCGTTGACAACCTAAACATGAACCCACTAACTTATGCCTATGCATCGCCGAGGTTTAACTCTTCTTAATACACTCAACCGTCATTTGCATTTTCATGATTTTTTTGAAAAAAAATCTGTCACATTCATAAAATCTATCAGATTAGTCATATCATACTATTCAATTAAAGTCACGGAATGTAGGCGTATAGGTTTGGATCCAATAGCACATATCAATTTTTCACTTTTCTCCCCTCATGTATATCATCAAATGATTTGGAAGTATTTTGAGGAAGAGCAACAAAAGAGAATCCAAATACCCAAACTTAAGGTTGGTTAATTACACTGGAAGGACATAGCATTACCTACAAACAGTTTAAAAAAGGTCCAGTGGAGTAAAAATATTTCCTGACAACACATGATGGATACCGCCAATGGAAAGCAATTTTCCTTGGGCCTAGGGCCTTCCTATCCCCCTTCCTCTATTTTTCTCTTCAGTGGTCTCCTTAGTTTCTTTTGCATCATCCTTTGCTTCTTGAATGTAATTTATTTGGCAGCCCTATTCACATCTAACTTCAATCTACTCAAATCTGACTCACATTCCCAATGATTTTAATATTTCATGAGTTGGTCACAATATCACAATTGATCTATGCATCGAGCGGTAAAAATTTGTAGCCTATATTTGTAGCTAACGTTGACAAGAAGAATACAAAAGCCAATTAACCAATTGTGTGGTACAAAATGAAAAGTGGAATGTGTCTGTAGCCATCAGTGCAAACCACTGCTCATAAAGATTTTAGTGCAGACACTACGCCTGATTATCCTGCCTCATCCTTCTCCTCGTATGTACTCTTGAAAGGCCAATAATCAACAGTAATACACTGAGTAGGTGAAGGCCTGTGAAAGGTCCATATGATACAAGAATGATATATCTTCAAAAAGCAATGACTCATATAGTTTCTATTTCACTCCCAGGCAGAACTTCCCAAATCCAAAAATATTGGAACTAATAATAAATAATCTACACAATTCTTCACCATCACAGAGGTTTTCTCATCTTTCGTCAAACATTTGGTTGAATAGTGTAGGCTGAAGTTCTCAATAGACCCTAAGCTAGTGTTTGGTTGGGGGTTCAGGGGTGGAATAACCCCTTAACCCCCAACTTATTCCCAAACACATCAAATAAGGAGTGGGGTTAGCAAACTCCACCCCAAATGGGCTATCCCGAAATAGCCCATTTAGGGTGGGGTTAACTAACCCTACCCCACCCCACTACTCCAACCAAACAAAACACTATTTTACCCACTATCCTTCTTATCCCACCTACTCCAACCAAACACTATTTTCCTTAATCCTGGACTAACTCCAATTCTCAACCAAACACAAAAAATATTCCAACCCCACCTTAACCCTGAACTTAACCCTATCCCTGGAATAACTAGTTTTTTCTTAACCCCGAACCAAACGGTAGAAGGATTTTAATTAAGGCCTAGTAGGAATTCTTTAGACAAGATAGGCAATTTTAGGAGAAAATCCTAGTCAGCTGCAATAAGCTTCAGGCTAGAGAAGTTCCAAAGGAAAACGTTTTGTATGGTAAATCAAAAGGGAGGGAAATCTAGGCACTGAAAGAGCTTAAGTTGATAGATTATAGTTTTACCAAAAGGATTTTTTATTAGTCATTCCTATCCATCTTATCTATCTCCTACGTCTTCCTCTGCAGCTCTCCTTGAAATTTTGATTCTTTACACATCTCAATTGAATCTCTGATGCAGTTAAAGTTCAAATTTGACTCCTCTTTTTGCCTAATATAATTGATAAATCAACATGAAGACACCTCTTAACTGCAGGAATGATTAAAGTATATTATCTCCAAAATTACAAATCCAGAGAGGGCGGTGTATACGAATTGATATTATTGATAAAACTTCGGTTCTTCAGAAGTCATGACCAAATAGACTGCGGCAAAATAATTGCAACAGAAATTATCATCTGGATCTAGTCTCAAACCAAAATTACGCACCATGACAAGAGAGTTTTCAATCAGATCAAAGTTGGACCTGGACCTTAATTGAGACGAGGGATAAAACTCCTGGTTGACGTCTACAATAGATTTTCCTCGCAATTCCAGTAAAAACCAGAGAAAGGCCAACGAAAGAAGTAGAGGGAGAAGAAGCAAAAGAAGAGAAGAGGTTCCTAAATCAAGCTAATTATTTATGATGCAGATGAGAGGCTCTGAACACTAAATAAGCAGAGAAATAGAAGACAAATAGAAAGAAGAAAGAAGCCAAAGGATTAAAAGGGAAAAGTTTTATAATCATAGAAGCCAGAGAAAACAAAATGACAAAGCAAAAGAAAAGAAAAAAGGATAAGAAAGGACAAGAAAATGAAGCAAATGAGTAAAGTCCAGATAAATACTTCGTTTTCACTAATATTTTACCAGTAAATGCATTCTTTTTGAACTAGTCAAGCCAAAGTTTAATATCAGTTTAACCTTGAATTGAAAAATTATGAGTTCCATAATCAACTGGCTAATGCTAAAACAGCAGAAACTAGTCACCCAACTGTTTCACCTTGAGTTAAACTCTACTTTGATCATTTTCTTTTTCATAAATATCGGTCAGTTATTCAGTTGGGTATCAACAGTCTAACTACGAAATCTTGATTGCAACACCCTGGGCTCACATAACAGTCTGCTCTATGCTATAGCTAGAGAGATGGCAAATAAAGAATTTTTGCAGAATGAGAAACCAGAGACATAAAACAACATGTTAGGCCTTTTAACTGAAAACTAGATAATTTTATGGCCTGTATGGCAGAGATAAGGCTTCTAAAGTATATAATTCAGTAGATCTCCTTGGGAAGTTAAAAATCTTTTATATCATCCCATTTAACATTGAATTACCCAACGAGTTACTACTGAAGCATATAGAAGGAGCTTCAAATTGTATATATTCAGCCATTAGGACATACACACAGTCCAGCTTCCTGTCAAGACAGAAGGCAAGCATTTTAGCCCTCAAAAACCTAGCTTTTACTACTTGAACAGAAAGAGCTCCTTAAATCAAGCTAAACAGAAACTGTTCTACTTATGGAAGACAAGCCAGAACTGAAAGAACACACAGCAAACTGAAACAATACAAAAAGCCATAACACTTATCTAACCCAGAAAATTAACAGCTGATCAACCAACTACTGCAACAGGTCTCAGTTTTGGCTTCTCCAGTATGTTTAGGACTATATTTCTTCGTTCATAACTACTAAATTATCACTTCAATGTCTTGAGCTACAACAAGAGACACCCTATCTTACTTCTATATGCATGAGATTGAACTCTATACATTAAAATAGTGATGAATTTTAAGAGTAGGTTCAGGTTTACCAAAGTCCTATCCTTCCAAGAGAAGAAGATTTTAGGCAACGCATTCTCTTGCTAAGTTAAGATAAGAATTAGAGCGCAAACAGGTCCTAATAAATGAAATCAAGGCCAAATCAATTCATTGCAAAGGAACGGGCAAGAGAGCACACCATGAACATCATCGAATTCTGAAATTCAATGAAGAGTTTTCTTTCCAAAGGCATGCTTGGCCACTAGAATAGGATATGCCACAAAATTGCTTAGGAAATCCAGCTCATAAATATATCGTTCAAAAGATAACAATTGGTAAAAAGTCAAAGAAGTCAGCTCAAATCCTTTCTTTCTCGTGCTACAGAAAAAACGTTAGCAGTGGAGGCCACTGCTGCTTCCTTCCTTGATATTGAGCTCCTTCACACTCAAATCTGAATCCAACAACTACATGAATTCAAAAGAACTGAAGTGACAATAGGTCTCTGAGGACAAGAGCTCGGTGGTGGTGGGGGGAGAGGAGACTTTGGCAGGTTTTCTCCAATCTGCCGTAATGCCAATTCCACTAATGGGATTAGCAACATGTGAGGGGGGTAAAATGATTGAACATGGTTAGATATTCCAACTCCAATCCATCCCCGCATAGGGTTACTGACACGGGACTAAAAGCCTGAAAACGGTCACAAGCCATGGGTGCCAAATATTCCCCAAGAGCTCTGTGTCCATTTTTGACAAAGTGATCTTTTCACTTTTCTTAATATCAGCCCACTGAGATGTTGATAAAAGTAACATCAGCACACCCAGATGTTGATAAAAGCAAAAAAGCGACTCCCCTTGATGGAAAAGGAGAATATATCTCCATGAAAAAAAAGGAGATTGATTCTCTCCATCCAAGAAAGATATTGCAGGACCAAGAAAACCAACAAGCAACACTCCCACAACAGATCGAAAATGAAGGATTTCAATCCCAAGCAAAGACATTTGATGAGAAAGGTCGAGGATCCTTCTACACCTAGACATACACTGCAAAATGAACCACAACTAAATAAGGCGTCTGTCACAAAGCATATGCTTATCAGTTTATTATAAACCATCAAGGCATCAATAGTTATGAAGGGTGTTGAAAATGACTTTGAACTGCTGAAAATCAAAAAACAATAGTCAAACTATTCCAATGATAAGCAAGGACATAATTTAGAATAGAAGAAGATATGAATCTATTAACACTAATGATCTTTTTCAAAGGTTTTCAGGTGGATTCAACATAGCATGCGATGTTGCTGTGATATCTTCGCCATCAAATAATCCCATTCTAACATGAGGGAACTTTTAAAGGGAAGATCCCAATCAAGGATTTAAGTGCCGTGGCACGAGGTCGTGCCAGAAACTTGCCCCGATGTGTGCCGGTCAAAAAAATTCTTGTGTGCCGACACATAATAGCATAAAATATTTATTTTCTTTAGCAACAAAATATTCTAACTATTTATTATATCTTTTTATCACATCTTTTGAACTTTATTGAAAAAATTACTTACTAATTTAAAGAATAGAGGGTTTTGAGCTGTGCCATCGGCACAAGGTCTGTATCATGCTAGTATTTTGTTGGCACAGTACGGCACAGTGAATACAGCCCGTGCCGATGGGCACTTAAAACCTTGATCCCAATAGTTGGATATCTCAAGGGAAGCTATATTCTCGAGATGCATATATAGAGCTTACAGCAAATTTCAAGGACCTAAAAACTCTTGTGAACCAACGTTTATTCATCAATAGAAAAATATACAATCCAAAGAGGCCTCCTCCGCTAAAAGCGACGCGTTCCAAGGTGAGTTTTCCCTTCGCAAGTGGAGAGGAAATCATTAGAAAGTAACTGTCTTGAAATTATGATCATGCCAGAAGCTTTTTTCTTTATCATCAAAATAAGTGTCAAAGCCAAAACAAAAAACCCTATTTCTATTAAGTAAATGTTTCAGCTGGGATTTCGTGAAAAAAAAAATGAAATCCTCAAGGCTAACATAATGGCACCTAAGGTTTAACCATAGTTAGCGCCAATCGCAAACCCCCCTCCGAACTACAATCTGAATCACACATTCTTTTTCGCGGTGGGTTCTCGATCCGGATCACAAAAAGTGGTGGTGAACCGATATAGAGGATAAGCAGTTCGATTTCCTAGATGTAATTTGTTTAGTTATCTGAAAGAAATCTGTTTTATTAGATAAAATAATACAAAAGGGTAAAGCTCGTATAAAAAAAGTTGAGGCAGTTTACGTTAGAAGAAAGAATACCCAATCTGACCTTACTGAAAGAAATTGTCCGGTAACAAAGAAATGTTACTGACCTTTTTATACATGTCGATCTGTATTGACATTCTAAACGAACCACATTCCGGAAAAAAGTTTCAACTAATCCTAACCCCCTCCTAACACGTTCTTAAGAAACTAGCGAACCACACTCCCATACATGTACCACGCGCCACAGCATATCCCCTTCTAGATAACATTCGGTTTAACATTAGGCCAGAGCTCATCCCCATGTAGGTGCTGACCAAGCTAGGCCCTGATAGTTGTCTAACTTTGGTTGAAATCAGACCCAAGCACAACAAGGCCTACTATAACCCCCAGTGAAAAGCATAGCTTTCGCTATTCGCGTAATTAAATTGTTCATGAATCAGTCAAGCTAGACAACCAGTATAAGATAAGACTTTATTTTGAAACTAATGATAAAGTCAATTCATCTAGAAGTCTTGATCAATTAGTAGGCAGAAACATTAAGTTCTGTCAAGTTCCAAGTAAAAGAAAGTTTTTTAAGTCATGGAAATGATAACTTGATATTCTTGAGAGTAAACATTTAAACATTAACGAGATTATCCTATAACGAAACATAGGATAAATGCATAACCAAATAATGATGACTACCAAACTAAGGCCTTGTTTGGTATTATTGCCTTTTTCTTTGATTATTTAGACACAGATCTATGCATTGAAATGTAGGGGTGGATAATAGAGTGCTTGCAGTCAATACATCTACTGGGGTTGTTTGGCAAGGAAAAACAAATACATAGTAGCAACTTCTTTTCACGTCTTTGGGTTTATGAATGCTTTTTGGTATCCAGCAGCGTTCCATTGCAAGCTAGCCGACAATAACAAGAGTAGGAAATTCCAATTGCTGACACATCCTATCAAACAGAAGTTTGGTTTATGAAAAGAAAAAAAGGGTAACCATACCAAACAAGGTCTAAGCCGATCTTCATTAATTAGTGAAGCAAAGTGATTTCTGCATTATCTAGCAAACGATTCTAATAGATTAAATTACTATGAAATGAGCAAACCATATTATATTCAAACATATCCAAAATGAGATATGCTAGAAAGATGTTGTTGAACAAAACACTTTCAATGTTTCTATACAAAAAGAAGAACAAAAGAAGAAAACAGCAGTTTAAATAGTTACCAAGGAAATCTTGATTTGTATTAACTTTTTATAAAATTTTGAATTGTAAAATACCAGGAATTGACGAAGAGATAGGATGCAAACTTACTGAATCTCGTACAATTGATCAAACACCTAAGAGGGAAAAGAAAGTGTCATTTGCGACCAACATGTAAAACTAACCTACTAATGTAGAGAATTTTGCTCAAGGAAAAAAAAGTAAAGAAGATAAAGGGCACACAAAAAAACAAGATAATAATTGAAGGAAAGCATAAGTGGACCTAGAGAAAATTTTACCATGCTAAATTTCACGGCAACGATGATGCATCCAGCAATCTCCATTCCAAAAGCCTCGAGAACACAAAGCAAATATTAGATGCGGTAAAATATTAAGACAGAAGAACAGAGAAAAATGCAGACATGATTTAGTGAAAGAAAAAAAATGAAAAAAAAAAAGAATTATTATGTCTGTTAGCGTCTGTTAGCTCATCTAACTCATCACTAAAAAGTACAAATTGAAGCCTGCAATCTTTTTTCTGCAAGCAAAGCTTGCAGTTCTTAACTAGGAAAAAAGACTACACTATAGGTTAAGAGTACATTTTTTAGACCCAAGAAATGTTAGATTTCAACTAATATTCAACCCCACAATTTTTGAAAAAAAATAAAGAAGATATAATAGTTGACTGCAAATGCACATATTAAGGAAAAATTCGGAGTTCATTTAATGTCAAGAAAAATAGGAAAACACAAACTTTGGTTTAAGAGACAGTTAGTATCAAGTGTTCCAAACACATTAATCTGCCCAACAATCAACCCAGGGTACCTTCTTTTATGCCCTGTAGCATCTAAAACATTGTTTGTTGTTCCAGAGCCCTGGCATAGACCCTGAATGAGAAACAGAATTAGACTCTCCAAATCAAAAACACCGTTGCCAAACAAACAAATTAATAAAATTTATGTTTAAAGAGGGGATGCAAGATTATAATTCTGAAACAGAATGCACAGGATGGTTAGCCTTGAAACAGTAAGTTCAACAGTATAATGGATCTGAACAAGCATATACTGCATAGATCCAGGTAGCAGTAATCAGCAAAGCAACAAGTTGTTTCAAACTATAAATAAGGCCTATAAAAGGCCCACAAACCACTGATACTCTAAATGTCAGAAAATATTCCTTCAGTACGACAGCACACATTTCCAGATTGCAATTCTGATAGCAATAAGACCAAATAACTGGTATTTGAAATGAACAAAGTAGTCTATAGATCTCAAAGCCCACAAGCAATAATGATTTACAAGATATGAAACGCCTTCGGCGAGTTGTCTTACAAGAAACAGAACACATCCAACTGATAAGAACTGCAATGAAGGGCGGTCCCTAAGTCAATCATCTCTTCCATGTTTTCTCCACGGTGTTGCAAAGTTACAGCTCCAAGGTACAGGAAAAAGACATAAATGCCGAAGAATTAGAGAGGAAAAATAATAATTTTGGTTTACAAGGAAGATGCAAAGCTCAACAGCAGTGTCAGAAAAATCAGCATCTTAATTCACTTGCCAGTGATAAACGGATGACTCAATGCTTGAGATACTGTCATCCTCTTTTCCGGATCCAAAACAAATATTCGTTCAAGGAGATCTTTGAAACTTGCTAACATTTTAGGGTCCTCCCCAGGGAAGGTTGAAATTAGTGCACCAATGTCCTTAGGCTTTATGTTCAACAATAGCCTCTTCACCGTCTATTAAAGGAGATAACAGAAGAAAACATAAGCACTGACCATTCAAGAATACAAATATTTGTCAAAAGAGTAACATAATAAAGAAAATGATTCAAGAAAATCAGAACATGAGAAACACCGACCTTCTTTGTAACAGGATCCTCCTCTGTAGCATGAAAATTTAAATCTTGATCAAAATGCTGATCTGTGAAGGCACCCTATATTAAGAACAACTATGTCAGCAGAACAGATTATGAACTTATTTCAATCATTAAGTTGTACAACATAATTAAAATCAATAATTGCTAAGCTAAAACACAAATGAGAGCTGTAATCGTGCAACAGAAACAAACTGACAGTATTGATATAGGGAGCTGCAAACTTACAAATGATTAAGAAGAAGAGCAACTAGCAGATAATTTTATGCTTCATACAGACTATTGTCACTGAAGAGGCTCAGTATATACGGAAGAAGCGAGCACTTGGATTAAAAAAAGAATCACCATTTTTTATTATTCTCTCACCTTTCGAAGCATCTTCTTTGGGAAGGGACCTTTTAATTCCATGTGAAGCCGAAGCATGTCATTGTTCGATGGACCAGGAAACAAGACTTTTCCAGAATAAAGTTCATATAAGCAGCAGCCAACTGACCAAATGTCCAACGGATGATCGTAAGGCAACCCAAGAACTGAAAAATAGGAATCTCATCGTTACATGGGATGCCTACTAACAAATAAAATAGCAAACTTAACAAGGATAATTCACAGTGAACAAATAGTGTGTGAAAAGTAAAGGACAAAAATAATGGTAGACTTGAAACTTACTTATTTCTGGGGCACGATAAAAGCGGCTGACAAGGTATGGGGTGATCTCATTCTTACCAGCAAACATAGCATTGCCAAAATCACAAAGCTTTAACACATTTTTAGCCTCATTTACCTACAAAAGAGAAAATGACAACAAAAGGAAAACATCAAACAAGTAAGAAGTCTAAGAAGTTGCCAACCAAAACAAACCCAAAAAATACAAAAGTGTGGTTTTTTCTCCTACAAGCCAATACTAAATTAGTATAAAAGTTTGTACATACAGAAAAACAGGTGTGCTTACTCAAAAGCGGAAAAATGTAAAAAAAAAAAGGCCTCATGTATGAGGACATACCAGCATATTATCTGGCTTTATGTCACAATGAAGGATGCCGCAATTTCTCAGATGCTTCAACGCAATGAAAAGCTGCTTTCCATATGCCCTCACAGCAGTCAGCTTAAGTCCAATATTACGACCAAATTTCTTTAGAACCTCACGAAGATTCATATGAAGAGATTCAAAAACTAAACAAAGATGATTCCTATACTTGAAACTTGAAATAAACCTAACACAATGGCGCTTGTCCTCAGGATCAGCACCCGCCAATTTCTTCAATATGACCAGCTCTTCCAGTCCAGCCTTGTACCTTTATCAAAGAGCATTGCCAAACAATTTTACCAACAATCAAATTTAACCTTACTAGGATAATAATAAGTCAGCCAAAAGACATTATATAGTTACTCACATGGTCTCATTGTTACGTATAATTTTTATGGCTACTTCTTCAGGATCACCTTTCCCAGCTTTAAGATCTTTTGCACGGACAACAGTTGAAAAAACACCCTTCCCATGAGCAGCGATAACTTCATAACGACCATCAAGCACTTCTCCAAATCGGTAGCCTATATGTGAAGGGGTAAAAGCTCAGGAAACGACAATGTGTATGATATCAAGCATAGACAAATAACAGGAGAAGAAAAATAAAAGACAAAACAGCCTCTAGATGTTAAAACTTACTATAGTAGCCCTCGGCATCATCCCAATTGTCATGCAGACCACTTCTCTCAATCTGCAAACCATCACCCTTGCCCTGAACAGTGAATATATCACAAGTAATGAATTTCCATACGAAGAATAAATGGCAAAAACAAGTAGCCAACTGATCATATAGTTAGCTCAGTATGCACAGTGTACTATATTATTTGACCTTCATCTCAACCACTTCGTTAGCTTGCATATGTATAAAAAGCTTTCTCCACAACATTGTCGCATTAGTTATTCCAAAGCAACAGATGACGTCAGCTGTTTGTCAAACAAACCTATTACATTATTAGGTAAACACAATTTTCACCAGAGAAATTTTCAAAATCAACAGAAAAGCTCTGAAAGGTTTCAAAATTTCCAGAGTTCATTTTAGAGCTTACTGTAAGAAAGAAAATATTTTTACTCAAATTGTCTACAGTAACTTCAAATATAACTAGAGTAACAGCATTTCATGAAAAAGAAATTAGATTGTGACAGATGAAAAATTAACAATCTGGTGTCAAACTGTCAACATTGCTTTGGAAGTCCAAATTTTCGTTTATCAATACGTATGTAAAAAATGATTTTAAACAATCACTGGCACTTCAAACAAAGTAATTGCGGAAACTAGGCAATTCGCAAGTTTACTCTGAATAATTATTAAAATAAGACTTTATACGCAAGTTTTGTCATTTGTGTGCATCACTACTTAAAAATTGTTTACTTGATTAGATGATTTATCCTAGTCAGGATTCACATAGTTACTGATAAAATTCATCTGGTAAGAGCTTTAACTCGCTTGCTGTATATATCAATAAGCTAGCATAATAATATTTCTAATTTTATACTAACTAAATTCATCCATTCAGATAACATAGGAGATTCAAGCACCCAGCAAACAGAACGAGAAAACTTATTATTTTATTTACAGTAGCTCTAAACTGACGCCTTAATCAGAAACCTTTTTTCTGTTAAACAACGATCATAAATCACAAGCTACTTCATTATACACCAAATGGTTTTGACAAAGTAAATGCCGAGGATGGCCATGTGAGATGTTAGCAACTTGCCAGCAAGGTAAGCACCCCCGTGAAACTATAAGCTACTATTCCGTGTGGTGCCGCAGCATGTGCTGAGAGTGCCAAACTTTTTTATTATTATTTTTTTGTGTTTATACCCGTGGAACCATTGGCTCAGTACATAACACAGTACTTACCATGCCGGAGCCAAACCCTCATAGTGCGTGCGGCCAATGAGTAAAAAATAAATACGCTTCTCCAACAACTTAAAATGGAGCATCACCACAGCAAACAAAAAAGACAAATACATGAAATAATACAATTTTCAATCTGACAGAAAACATATATTCCCAAGTGGATGAAAAATCAAGAGAATAATTAAAGGTCTAGATGGAGATACATTACCATTTTAAGAACTCGAGCAGGTGATTCTCCAAAGATGTCATCACAAAACATATCAGCAGATCTCTCACTCTATAGAATAAAAGATCAATTCATAAGAAACTTCTATAAGAACCCAATAGTTGTATTTTATATAATTATGGTAATTACTTATCATAATCCGAAGGATAACTTGGAAAACAAGTGACGTGAAAAAGAAATAGCTAATACAAGGATTTAGGTTATGATCAAACCTTGGGAGAACCCTGCCCAAGCCCTACAGCAACAGCCATCTTATTAGCAGGAGCACCATTTTGGGTAGGCGACTTTCCAACAGCAAAAGATGGTTCAGCAACATATACATCCGAAGAGTCACGCTTACTCTCTAACTCCTCACAAAAGGCCTGGTTGTTGGCATTGCCGTCATTCACTACAGTTGTGTCATTCACAATGGATGGCTTTTCTTCTGCATTCAATATATTGTCTACAAATAGTCAGCGTATCAAGAGAAGCCAATTTCTGAGGAAATACAAAAGTTTCAACAAATAAAGAGTCATTACATAATAACAGAAAGGAAATACCTTTCTCACTGATACTAGGTAAAGATTCAGGCTGTTGCTTCTGCAATTGCTGCTGCTTATACTTTTCTAAAATTGCTTGTCTCCTTTTCCTACTTTCCTCCTTAATTTTGTCAACATCTTCTTCCTCCTGTTTTGCTAGCTGTTGTTCAATTTTCTCCTGATAATCCTCTTCTTCCTCCTCCCTATCAACATAGAATGTCAAAACAATGATGATACTGATGAAATAACTATTAGAAAAGTAAAGCGTCATTATGAGAATGATTTGATCTTACCTGATAGAATTTGCTTTGCCTTCTTCAAGTTTTTGACTACTGGAATAAGCTTCTTTACTCATGTCCTTATATCTCAGCCTCTCCTGATCATCATACCTTGAATGCCTAGAATCCCTATGCCTATCCCTACTGTTAACTCTATCTCTTCCACTCTGGCCACTTTGGTCTCTATCCCTATCCCGGTTCCTATCTCTATCGTCAATTTCTCTCTCCCTTTCACGCTCACTCCTAGTCCTCTCCCTTTCCCTTCTGTCTCTGTCATCTCTCTCCCTTTCACGCTCACTCTTACCTCTCTCCCTTTCCTTGTACCTCTCCTTACTCCTGTCCCTTTGCTTCTCTGAATCTCTGTCCCTTGCACTGCTACTGCATCTCTCCCCCTGGCTATCTCTCTCTCTACTGTAGTGCCTGCTCTCCTTTCTGTCATATCTACTATGACTGCTACTCCTCTCTCTTTCCCTACGAGTAACTTCATCTACATCCATACTTTTTTTATCTCTATCTCTTTCACGGCTGTCATGCCTACCACTACGTCCATCATGCCTGCTAAAACTGCTGCTTCTCTCTCTTTCGCGGTAGGCACCTCTCTCACTTTCTCGACTTCTAACCAGATTCCTATCAGAATCATGTCTATCACCATCTTCACGTTCAGAACCATGTTTCCTAGCTTGGGAACCGCCATCTTCATGCGATTTCAAACTCCTTTCGTAGGATTTCTCTCTATAATTGCCTATGGACCTTGCCTGATCCCTATAATGGACTACATCATTCCTTTTATGATGTGAAGATTCTTTGGAGACAGGAGATCTCGACCTCACTCGAGTCTTTGGATGGCTTGCATCAAAATCCCTGTCCCTCTTTCCCTTCTCATCTCTTCTATGCAAAGATTTACTAATCATGTCTCTATTCTCCCCATCACTCAATGAACTCCGCCCGTTTCTCTGATCGCGAGTCTTTCTGTCTGACCCTTCTCCCTTAACCCAAGCTACCTCTTTCTCAGCAGAATCCTCGGATTGTTGAAAAATATCCAACTTGGCCACATCTCTCTTTGGATCCTCAATATCATCATCTCTAGAAGCTACCTGAAATTAACCATCATACCAGGAGCAAAATTAAAAGATGGAAAAGAATAAAAGAAGAACAAAAATTACAAGGATAGTTTTGTCTAAAGTGATTTACTGAGTTCCATGATTCTATTCTTGACAAATTTCCCATTACTTCAAAGAAATTCACCAATATATATATCACATAAATTTCCAACTTTGAAAGAAGAATTCGAGGGTAATGATGATAACCTATAAACACGCAAATTAAAAGCATCAAGATCGATCGGAACAGACCAGAGTGGGATCTTTATTAGCAGCGTCTCGCCCGATCTCACCGGATTCAACATCGGAGCACCCGCCGACCACCAAACCGGAGCCTTTACAGCCCCCGACCTCCTCTTCCTCCTCGACGATCTCCCCCTCCTCGCGCTCGTCGTCGCCGACCTTCGCTAGGACAGAAGAAGCCACCTCCGCTGCCCCCGTATCCATGGAGGGAGGGGGATCGTCGACCTCGTCCTCCTCCTTCGCCCGCCCGTTCTTGCTCTGATTGCGGTGGCGGCGGTGGTGGTGGTGGCGGCGGTGGTGGTGCTTCCGCCGCTTCGGCGACTCCTCCTCATGCGCTGGGTCCTCCGGCGAGCGGCGATGCTTACCCCCCGAGGAGGGGGAGAGAGGCGAGCGGGGCTCTTCGGTGGCCATGGCGAGGGTCGAATTTGGGTGGGTAGAGAGAGGAGAAGAGATTTGGGGAACTAGGGTTAGGGTTTCGAAGGAAAGAAGGGGCCGAGAATAGTTTATTGACGGGAGGGAAAAGGAAGAGTCTAATAAAAATAAAAATAATACTAATTGGAATATAATATTTATAATATAATATATAAATAAATAAATATATACAACTTTTATTTGGCTGTTTAATAATACGCGCCTCGGCTCAGGTTGTTCGTTCCGTATCTTTCTCCCTCTCATCCAGAAGCTGCTGATACTAAATTTTAAATTACAAAATTTATAATTTGTAATTTTAAAATTAATTTATAAATTTAAAATTTAAATTATTATTTTTAATTTTTTAAATTCAAATTTTGATATTTGATATTTTTAAATTTAGACTTGATCTTAAATTTTAAATTTTAAATTTAAATTTTAGAACTTCAAATTTTTAAATTGGAGATTTAAAAATTTTAATTTTAATTTTAATTTTAAAAGTTATATATTTAAGTTTAAAATTTTAAATTCAAGTATAATATAAGGGGTAATATCATTATTTTCTTTTTATAAACTCGACATGATCGATTCGGGATCTTGTCTGATACATACTTTTCGGACATGTTAGAGAATTTGATGAGGATACGACGGGGGGATCGCACAGTGCAGGAATACGTTCGGGAGTTTACGCGGCTCCTGAACTGTGTGCCGTTTGCAGCCAGAGATGAGGCACACCGAGTCTACCTCTTCGAGCAGGGTTTGAGGCCGGAGCTGTACAGATTTGTTCGAGCGCGGAGGTCGAGGACTTTGGATGCGTCCATCGAGCAGACAATGTGGGAGGAGAGAGGTGAGGCGACACAGCGAGAGCGAGCCCCGGGGTCGGGCCAGGGACAAGACAGGAAGCGCCCCGCTCCATACGACGGTGGACAGTCGACCAGCAGGCGTCCGCCGAGGCCTCCACGATCACGTTCTCTGGGTCGTGGGTTCTCGGGGCGTCAGCGTACCAGGGATACCCGTCAGCGGGGGCAGCCATAGAGGGCACAGCAGTGTGTGATCTGCGAAGGACCACAAGGGCCCCGACAGTGTGAGCAGCGGGAGGGCCGGTGTTACGGATGCGGTCAGCCGGGACACTTTAGGGCAGCTTGCCCACGAGCAGCATCTCCCGCACCATCGTCAGCATCAGCTCAGACTGGATTGCAGCAGTCGTATGGGGCATCGCCGAGCTACCGCCGGGAGGATAGGGAGTCCATGCCGCGACAGGTTGAGCAGCGGCAACGAACTCCGGCGGCGGGATGTCGCGACCAGTTGGAGGACTCTACAAGTATCACTTTACTTTCTGGTGTTAGAGCACGTAATTTATTTGATACCGGCGCATCACATTCTTTCATTAGTCTAAGAATCAGATAACTCTTATTGACGCATGTTCAATAATGCATGATTAGAAATGCATGCTAGTGATATAAAGTAAAATGCTAAGTAGATACAAGTAAATGAATGAAATGCATGATAATAGCATAAAGTGCAATGTTAGAAGAGTAAAAGAATGCATGCTTAGTATAGTGAATACTCGTGGAACATGACCATAGCATAATATAGAAATGCTAGTGAACAAGTAAGCATGAGATAAATGAAATGATTAAGTAGAGAATGTAAAGTAAAGAATGCTAAGTAGAGAACGCTGCAAGAACATGTACTTAGCATAATAGAAACATGCATGTAAATGAACTGGTAGACATAAGACAGCCAAGTAAGTAATGTGAGTGTAAGGTACCGGACTTCTGAAATCATGAAGTTGCGGTGGAATGTAACATACCGGATTTTTAATTTAAAAATAAATATAAATAAAAATAGTGTGAGACACTACTTTTTATTGGACTTAGAGAAGTAAGGTATAAGTCGAAAATGACACATCTTTGAAATCGGAGCGAAAACGAAGACTCGAATTTTCTACGAGAAACGGGGATTGATAATGTCACGCCCGGGTTGCTCGGAGCAGCCGCACGCTGTGCCATTAAACATCGAAAATTTTTCCTTGTATACGAAGCGTAGACTGTATAGAAACACAACGCTACAAGCGAGCGTAGAGGTAAACATACTATAAATATAAGCAGGTAGTACAAAAGAACTATACACATACAAGTTCACAAAGACTACTACTCGCTCCAGCGAGTTCACGACTGTATGTACAAAAGAGTAACCCAAAAGTCACTACCTGCAGTAGAGGAAGACGGCTAACACGACACCAGTCGGGAAGGGCTCTAGCTCGCGACGCCTTACCACGGTCCCCCTCGAAGCAGACGGCGGACGCCGAAGGCCCAGCAAGGGTGGAAGAAACGGGCGTGAGAACTACGTAAGAAACGGGTAGTCCTCGGTGGGTGCCGCCCAAAACAACATCGGTCCACCCACTAAGTCTACGGGGTAAGTAAGAGTAGGAAAAAGGAAAGCGGAAACCTTCTACGGCTATAAGTCACTACTCGAACATTCAAGACTAACCACCGTAGT
This sequence comes from Aechmea fasciata, assembly GCA_025177825.1. Lineage (NCBI taxonomy): Eukaryota > Viridiplantae > Streptophyta > Magnoliopsida > Poales > Bromeliaceae > Aechmea > Aechmea fasciata. The sequence continues at coordinate 5,690,039 of CM045939.1, forward strand.
ACCAACCACACGACCCAATTTCACCGGGACCGTGAAACACCGTCCCACTGTCGAAGCAACACTACAACTACCCCCAGGTAGCTAGCGGAGAGCAACCCACACGAGGGCGCAGCGATACCAACGCAAAAGCACAAAGCCAGACTCCGGAGCGGCACTCGTGGGCGCGAACCAACCGAGTATGCAAGCGTATCTCTGTCGAGCTCAATCTGGCTCTCACAGGCATAGTCAAGTAACTGGGTCTAACCACTAACACACCACGTGCCCCTGGCACACACATTGTAACCGAACAGAAAACTGGGCCCACCGTCAGCCCCCGACGGTCCCCGACGACTCTACAGAACTAAGCTCGGCATCCACAGCGCGAGCGTCAAACAAACTACACCACTCTGAGTATCCGTCGCACTCCCGACGATACGACACACACACGGCTCCTAGAGCTAAATGCGGTAGTGTAATATATGACGATTGATCGTAGTTTTCTCCTAAGTCAAGTCCAAGTCCAACATGTATAAAAATACTACTTGTGAACATGCTCCAAAATTCAGATTTAATACTAGCAGATATTCATGAATTCGAGCTAAGGTCTAAACATTAAAACCGAATTATACATGCCGACTACTTAAACTTAGGAATGACCGATGGATGCCCACCTCTGTGGCGAATCCCTGGCAGCAAGGAGTGCCCTGGGTCCCTCGATCACCTCCGCTGATCCGTCACCGTCCAAAAGACAACCTGCTGCGAAGAGATACATCAAAAACTCGATTTCATCGAAATCTGTCCGGAAAACTGCGGCTGAGAAAAGCTTAAAGTTAACTAAGCTAACCTTGTCCAAATTCAGCGAGCAAGGGCTCGAAATCTTCGCCTCGCGATCGGGAATCCAACGGCTCCGGTTTCGCTGGATTCCGCCTCTCCTGCCGAGTTCTAGGCGAAACACCGACGTCGATCTTTGGAAAACGACAAATCGATTGTCGGTTGCTCGCGGGACGCTCGGTAAAACGGCACTTCGACTGGGCTAACCTGCTCCAAATCCAGCGAGTAAGGTATCGCTGGAATCGTCTCGAAGTCGCGGATCCAATGCCCCAGATTTCGTCGCGATCCGAGTTCCCTACACGGAGAAAAGGCAAAACACCGCGGAGTGTCGCTGCATCGGCGATTCGAGGAGGAAAAGCAAGGAGAAAAGCGGGATTTCGACTGAGCTAACCTTCACCAAAAATTCCAAATAAATGCTCGTTGGATTCCTCTCGTCGACACGGTTCCAACGAGTCTAGGCACAGCGAAATCCGTCGCTTCTACGTCGCGTACGACCCGAAATACGGCGAGTCGACGCCGATTTCCTGCACAGCTCGGACTTAGCTCGAGAATCGTTGAAGTAGAAGCAATGGAGGTGCTCTAGATGGATCACTCACCTCCTAAAATCCTGTAGAATCGCTGCAGAGTCGAAGATGGCGAAACCCCGAGCTCGCCTAGCTCCCTCGCAGCACCTCGGCGTCGGAAACGCTTGCCGGCTTCGCGGCGCGTCGTCGGCGAAGTATCAACCACCCAAGCTCTTCTACTCCAACCAAGGAAATCTAGAGAGAGAGAGAGAGAGAAAGAGATGAAGTAGGGAGAGTGGAGTGCTGCAAATGAGGCCTCCCACCCTCTCCCATGACGTGTAGGCATGCATGGGAGGGGGTGACAAAACCAAAGTGGAGTTGACCATTCTGCCCCCAGCTCACCTACCACACTGTATCGGTACAAACGGCTCCTTGTACCGGTATAAACAGGCAACCCGAGAGCAGTTCAGCGCGGCACCATACCGGTATATCTCTGGTGGCTATACCGGTATAGCCATCATTCTTGTACCGGTACAAACCAAGATTTGTACCGGTATAGCTCACTGAAAATCCGCTATTTCGCAGATTTTCAGGATTCAAGCTGCTATCGCGTTCCCACAAGGCCCGTTTGGCGTCCCATTGGCGCCAACGCGCCCCGGACTTGTCCCGACGCTCGCCTGAGCCGTCGACAAGTTCCAGCAGAAGATCCAGGTCACTACACCCTCCCCCACTACCAAAAGTTTCGTCCGCGAAACTAAAGCATACCTCAGCTCTGAGCATCAAACAAGTAGGGGTAAGACTCTCTCATCACCACCTCCGGCTCCCAAGTCGCCTCCCGCTCCTCGTGATTACTCCACTGTACTTTCACATACGGGACGACCCGATTGCGCAATTCTTTCGCCTCGCGTGCAAGAATCCGCAACGGTCGCTCCTCGTATCGCAGGTCCTCGCTGATCTCCAACGGAGTGAAGTCAATCACGTGAGAAGGATCGAATACGTACTTCCTCAATGCCGAGACGTGGAAGATGTCGTGGACGCCTGTAAGTCGTGGGGGTAGAGCAACTCTGTAAGCAACTGGCCCAACTCGCTCCAAAACCTCGAAAGAGCCAATATAGCGTGGACTAAGCTTTCCACGCACTCCAAATCTGCGTATCCTCGGATGGCGAGACTTTAAGGAATACATGGTCTCCAACCCGGAACTCTAAGTCTCGCTTCCCGGTGCTCGCGTAGCTCCTCCGGCGCTCCGTCAAAAGGTGTCGTCGAATCATCTTCACCTTTTCCTCAGCCTCCAACAGAATCTCTGGCCCGAGCGTCTTCCTCTCACCCACATCGCTCCAAAACAAAGGGGATCGGCATCTGCGTCCATACACCGCCTCAAACGGAGCCATCCGAATGCTCGCTTGATAGGCGTTGTTGTACGCAAACTCAACCGATCTCGGATCGATGCCATCCTCCACCAAACTCCAAGACGCATGCCCGCAGCATGTCCTCTAGCGTCTGAGTGGTCCTCTCTGACTGGCCATCTGTCTGTGGGTGCAACGCTGGGCTGAAGTGCGGCTGAGTACCCAAAGCTGTCTGCAAGCTCCTCCAGAAGTGTGATACAAACCTCGGGTCTCTGTCTGATACAATCGACACTGGCACGCCATGCAGCCTGACGACCTCATCCAAGTATAGCTGCGCGAGTCTCTCTCTGGACCAGGTGGTCTGAACTGGTAGGAAGTGGGCAGACTTGGTCAATCTGTCCACTATCACCCAAATGGCATCGAAACCACCCTGAGCTCTAGGTAATCCCACGACAAAGTCCATCGTGATCTGCTCCCATCTCCACTCTGGCACTGACAGACTCTGAAGCTTGCCAGCAGGCACCTGATGCTCGGCCTTCACCTGTTGGCAAGTTAAACACTGAGCCACATATCTGCCAATGTCTCATTTCATTCCATTCCACCAGAACTGGGTCTTCAAATCCTTATACATTTTGGTTCCACCAGGATGTACTGTATAAGGAGAACAGTGAACCTCTCTCAATATCTCCGCTCGGACCTCTGAATCCACGGGTACACACAGTCGGTCCCTGTACCTCAGTACTCCCGAACTGTACACTGTGAAGCCCTCTGCCTGTCCCCTCTCCAACTGCTCTCTAATCCTCAACAAGTGTGGGTCCCCACTCTGTTTCTCTCGGATCCTCTCCAACAGAGTGGGCTGCAAAACCATAGACATTAGTATTGCAGTAGACCCAGGGGACACGACCTCTAAACTCAACCGCTGTAGCTCCTCGAGTAACGGCCTCTGCTGCGTGATCATCAGGCACGAGCCCTGCACTGCCTTCCTGCTCAACGCATCTGCCACCACGTTCGCCTTGCCGGGATGATACTGAATGCTAATATCATAATCCTTCAATAATTCTAACCACCGGCGTTGCCTCAGGTTCAATTCCTTTTGTGTGAACAGATACTTGAGACTTTTATGATCCGTGAAAATCTCACAGTGCTCGCCATACAGGTAATGCCGCCACAACTTCAAAGCAAAAACCACTGCGGCAAGCTCCAAGTCATGCGTAGGGTAATTCTTCTCGAAATCCTTTAATTGCCGTGAAGCATAAGCAATTACCCTACCATGCCGCATCAACACACAACCTAGTCCACCGTGTGATGCATCACTGAAGATCACATATCCTTCCCCCATAACCGGGAGGGCAAGGATAGGAGCTGACATCAACCTCTGTCTCAACTCATCAAAGCTCCTCTGACAGTCCTCACTCCAGATGAACTTGATTCCTTTACGAGTCAATCGAGTGAGGGGTGTGGAAAGCTTCGCAAAGCCTTCCACAAACCGACGGTAATATCCTGCAAGTCCTAGGAAGCTCCGCACCTCAGTCACCGTCGTCGGTCTGGGCCAGTCCCGAATAGCACCAATCTTCTTCGGGTCCACTGCCACTCCAACTGCAGAAATCACGTGGCCCAAGAAAGCAACCTCTCGTAACCAGAACTCGCACTTCTTTAACTTGGCATACAACTCCTTCTCTCGCAGAAGCTGTAGCACTATCCTCAAGTGCTCTTCATGCTCAGCATCGCTCCGGGAGTATATCAAAATATCATCGATGAAGACTACTACGAATCTGTCCAAGAACGGCTTGAATACTCTATTCATCAGATCCATGAACGCGGCAGGGGCATTCGTCAATCCAAAAGGCATCACTGTAAACTCGTAATGCCCGTACCGGGTCCTGAAAGCCGTCTTGGGAACATCCTCGGCCCTCACCCTCAACTGGTGGTAACCTGAATGGAGATCAATCTTCGAAAATACACAAGATCCCTGCAGCTGATCAAACAAATCATCTATATTATCCGCTCAAATTCGCGGTGTTGGCGGAGAACGATCCTGCGAACGCGTTGGAGGCGACGGATCGAGCTTTCGTGTGCCCGTTTGTGCGGCGTGCCTTCGACCCGGCGTTCACAATTATGGTAAGTGTTTAGGGTTTGGTTTATATGCTCTAAAAATAGATTTAGAGGAATCCTAGCATGCTAATTAGAGCTTTATTGCCTAAATCATAGGTTAATTTAATGATTTTTGCAATAGTAAACCTATAGGGTTTAGAAATGCGATTTTCGCAAATAGATGGGTTTGATCTAAATTGAACCTATGTAAACCTAATTGCTAGGTAACGAAACGCGCTGGCGAAGTCGGTTCGACGATTCGTCGAGCCGACGCGAAGTTATTAAAGAAACGGACGTTAGGCTTCATTTCCGCCGAGAGGGTCGAGGCGACGTCCAAAAATCACGAAATTGGATCCCGGGCATCGTAATAACAAAACGAAGACCCTTTTTGCCCGAGACTGCGAAGCGATGTGCGGTTGGTGAGCAATTCCAAGTTCGGGTCAAACCGGGTGCCGGGTGTCGCAGGAGGCCGATTGCAAGTGAGTACAAGCAATCGGAGTGCGAATTGAGGTGGGTTGTGCTCACCGAAGCGACTAGGTCGCCTATATGTCTAAGAGTAATGTTTACTATTGATGCATACATGTGTAGTGGTAGGTTGCACGAGATGATATAGATGTATGAATCTTGTTATATATGCTTGATGTTTAATGCCTACCAATGAGATATGTATGTTAATGCATTGAGAAAACTATCATGGAATACATGATGAGCATGTTATAGAGATGCTAGATGAATGTATGATTACATGATGCTAGGAGGAGCATGATGACATATTGCGAATTAACATATTATGGATTATGTTAAATAGAAACATATACATGATGACATATTGTATATGATAGATGAACTATGCATGTTGAACTTGGTCGATTAGAGAACTCGACATTGGAAAACTAGTATAATACTCGATGTGGACAAAGTAGGATGTCAATAGATCGAGTGGCATCTAATGTTAAAGAACTTAGATCGAGTGGCATCTAATGTTAATGAATGAGATGAGTGGCATTAAAGTAGTGTATTGACACTAGAGGTCTTTGGACTTAGGGATAGTGGATTCCGTAGAAAGAATGCCTTGTGAACAACTTAGTAAAGCTAAGCACATGTGAAATGTTGGCCCTAGTTCGTAGGGTATCCTCACGTGGAGAGGATAGATCAAGCTCACGGTCTGTATTCGGGATGGTATAGCCATCCATGTCGTCGAGTACCCCGGAGTGTCGTACGATCGGGACCACATGGAGGTCCACAAACAATCCCAGGTTGGAGTGCACATGGAGCCTCCTATCCAAAAAGGGATTTATATGTGAGTCGTAGGCGAACCTTCTGGTTAGCCAATGGATTGGGTGACAAACATATGAGTTGTAGTTGCATCCCAGTTGAGTGGATTTAAGGCTGAGGTGGAAGTGAGACGTCCTTCACCTTGAGTCTGACTTCGTGCGGTACTCCGCAGATGATTGACTCAAGACTGAGTCGGGTGGATAGCTTGTAAAAGCAGGTTAAACCTTATGAGCAGAACTGTAATTAACATGAATCTAAGATTGAGAAAAACTTAGAAGTCAATTGGATGAAATGTGAATAACGAGAATAAAAGTAGAATCAATTGATCTCGCTAGTTGGTTGCCTAGTTGCATAAAGCGCAAGAATTTCATATTGCATATTGTGAGGCATAACATGTATTTCAATACCTGAATATATATATCTTTTGGATATCTGTTGGACTAACATGTTGCAGTGCCTCCTTGGACCTATTGGTCGAGCTCTTCCCTTGGGTGGTCGTACCCACTGGGAACTATATTTATATAGTTCTCACCCCCGTGTTGTTTTTGGGGGTATAGGTTTGCACGTGAGCGGCGCGGCGGCGCGAGGCAAGGGCGTAGCTCCATAGATAGCGCCCTACCCAGAGACCAGAGATAGTGGTACCCCGAGTCGGCATAGCCTAGGGGTAGAGGGAAACGAAAAGATCAAGATGTACTGAAACTTGTAAATTAATAATTGTAATCAATGGTTGTATTTGGAAGTCGAATGTAAAGTGGGAATCGTGATGTAAAAGCTATGAATGTGAATGCTTGTAATAACATAGAATGTGTTTATGTTTTTGATACTTCCTTATGCAATCAGTGTATGAATACTGTTCCTGTTTGGAACCATTTGTATTGTACCGATTGTTGTGCCTTGGACGTACAGGGGAAACTCTGTCCGTTCGGCGCTGTCGGCGGCGCCGCGACCTTGGCCAAATTGGCGGGTGGTCGCGGGTCGTGACAGTGAGTCTTGGACATAAACAAACACGTAGATCGAGTAGCATTTAACCTAGTGTAAAGAACATAGGTTATAGTAAACCTAGAGTCGATGGACCTAGGAGTGTGGCATCTAACCTAGTGTTGTTAATGAACATAGGTTATAGTAAACTTAGAGTCAATGGATCTAGGTGAGTGGCATTGAACCTAGAGTTAAGACAACCTAGGTTATGTGACAGAGAATGAACCCTAGAGTCAAGTAGACCTAGGATGTAAAGAACAATGGACCCAGTGGGTCGACTCTTGAGGGTTAAGGCCAACCCTCAAGCAAAGTGGAATGGATTCCGGGAATCCCGTGTTATGCACCACTGAGGGTGTTGGGCGTGTGCGACGATTTCGCCGTCCAGGGCTATACCACCATCGTGGCGTGTGTGCGACGATTTCGCCGCCGGGTGGGTGAGCCGAGTTGAGTTCTATACCGGTTGAGCCGGGTTGAGGATCAGACCGCCAGGATTAACTGAAACCATTACTGGGGTAAGTGCGATACGGATGCCGCCAGGTGGCTGAGTTGTGACTGAAACCATTGTTGGGTGAGGTGCGATTAGTTCGCCGCCAGATGATCAAGTCATGGTTTGTGCCCTCTCGGGGTAAGTGCAACGTGTTCGCCACCAGAATGGTTATGTCAAATGACTCGAGCCGGGTTTAGCGTGTGCGACGATTTCGCCGCTTGACGCTGAGTCACAGAGGGCGGCAGGCTGTTGACAGCTGGGGTGGTTGTGAGACATCCAACACCTCGGGCTAGACAGCGGGCAGATTATCCGCAATTGATTGACTCAAGACCGAGTCGGGTGGCATAGTGAGCTAAGGTAGAGTGGACCTTAGATGTATTTGCTAAATAGCATATGTGCCAAGGATAAGGGATAAAGAATATGAATAGCTAGCTTGATAAGTAGCTAATGAGGATAAAGGATAAAGAATATGAATAGCTAACTTAGTAAATAGATAAGTTAAGAATGAAACGGCTAAAGTAAAGAATAGCAATAATGTAAAGGAAAGCTAAGAGCTAAGTAATAATTTGCATAGTGCATCTTGTGAGGCAGGTTTTTATGTTAGTTGCAAATTATATATCTGTGGATGTTTTTGGACTAACATATTTGCAGTGCCTCCTTGGACCTATTGGTCGAGCTTTGCCCTTGGGTGGCCGTACCCACTGGGAACTGTATTTATATAGTTCTCACCCCACGTGGTTCGGGGTATTTTTCAGGTGCATACGAGAGTGGCGCAGTAGCAGCACGAGGCAAGGGCGTAGCTCAGTAGATAGCGCCCTACCAGGATGTTACGGATTTTATGTTGGCATATTTCGTGAAGTGAGTCCGGAGTCTTGAAGGTTTAAAGAAGAAGGGATAAATCGAAGAATCGAAGACTCAAAACATGAATCCACATTGCTCGGTAAGTTCAAATATTATTGATGATGATTTATAAATATTTAAAAGTGTTTGGAAGACTTAGGATGTTTTAAATTGAATATATGGACAAAATTGAGTTTTTCAAATCCTAGTTTATCTCTATGTTTTCTAATTGATTTTAAACAGGTTTTCAAATCCTAATCTATCTCTATGTTTTCTAATTGATTTTAAACAGGTTTTCAAATCCTAGTCTATCTCTAAGTCTTCTAAATCTATAAATAAGCGATGGGGGTTCCATTAATTCGTATGCTTAGAGTTTAGACCATTATGAAACCCTAGAAACTTGTTGGGTGCTCTATTTCTTTCTTCAACAATAAGTTTCTATCGGATCAATTCTTGAAACCCTAATTTCTCGTTCTTCATGGAGAATTGATCCGGCTATTGCTTAGAAACATCTTCTACGGTTCTTTAATGATTATCTAAGAAATAAATCATCATCGATCAAAGTATTCTTGCTCCGGACGGAGTGCGCTCGTGGATTCGAGTGGGCGTCGTGGATTCGGCGTGATCGGAGGCTTCGTGGATTCGAAGTGGAGGCGTTCGTAGATTCGAACGTGGGGCGTGGACAACCCGGCGGCGTGCGCGAGATCCGAAGAAGATAAAGAGAGGTTTGAGTCTGTGGATTCGGTAAATCACCTTGTAATCTTTTATCTTAGCGGATTGTTATCGCATGTTGGTCCCGTGGGTTTTTAACTCCGAGTTGGAGTTTTCCCACGTAAATCTCGGTGTGCTTTTTATTTTCCGCATTTATTTTTATTGCATCGAGATTTGTGGTTTTCGGCCGTTACACCTATTCACTCCCCTCTAGGTGTTGTTTGATACAATGTAGATAGATCCTTGGGCACCCCTAAACTCACAATTGGTATCAGAGAAGGAATCTAGATATATTGTTATCTAATGGCCGAAGAGTTAGTAGGTGCGTTGCAAACTTATGAGATGACTTTTCCTACTGATCAATCTTTTTCCAAGTTTTTTTTTCTAAAAGTACAGAGGTTGCGTTGAAAACATCAAAGGAAGAAGACGTGAACTCGGATTCTGGCGAGGAGGAATCAAATGACGAGGATTTAGCGGAAGCGTATCATCAACTCCTCGTCGAATCTAAAAAGATGGCGAAGCATAACAAAAGGTTGAGGAAGCGTCTACTTGAACTTGAAGAGGAAAACAACAAGTTGAAGAATACGAATAAAACTCTTGAGGAGGAAAGGGAATCAATATTGAAAAATAATACAATCCTCCAAGAGAAGCTTGATGAAGCGGATTCAACGATCAAATCCTATAAAGACAAGGTTGGATTTTTGGAGCATCAATTTAAGGAATCGCACACATCCAATCAAGTCTTAACAAATCAAGTTCGTCAACTCAAATTCGATATTCAAAAAATTTCTTCCGGATCGAAGAAATTGGATCACATACTCGGATTGGGTAAAACGAACAAGCTTGGTCTCGGATATGAAAGAACATATGTTGAGAAGGATTTAAAGTCGACATCGAAAGTCTCAACAACTTTGAAGGAGAAGGTGTGTCATCGATGTGGCATCAAAGGACACATCAAAAAGAGTTGCCCAATTAAAGAAAAGAAGAATCTATCGGCAACTTCGAAACAAGTGGCATCCTCTACTACTCGGCATTCCCCACGGAATCAAAAGAAAAATCAAGTTAGTCGAGTACCACAACCGAACCGGATTTCTAAACCAAGGCCACAAGAAAATCGGGTTTCTAAGCCTCAACAACAAGTTCAACCAAAGATTCAAGTAACGAAACGACCTATGGTGGATCAAAAATCAAAACGAATTGTGCTTAACGTCGACAAGCCAAGACAACACAAAATTCGACAAGTTTGGATTCGAAAAGGTGATATCTTTCCTTGTCCTAAGTCTTAATTTGTTTAACTTCATGATTTGCTATGATCGGTTTTATTGCATATCTTTTGATTATTGTATATGCTTCGAATTTTTGAGAATAATTAGATGATTAAACATTAAATATTGTGTTGAACGTCGATAATTTACAATTCATTCATTTTGAATTAATTTCATATTAATTATCGGTTTCATTTCATTATCACTATTGATGAAGATAATTTATTATAGGATATCTTAATTCTTATATTCATCAAATTTGAGTAATCATGTGTGATCTTTTGGCACATAACCTATCTCGGTTGTGTGTGTTGAATTTAATGAATGAAAATTTGTTAATCGACTAAAACTTGTCAAATTTTCTTTCATATAAGAGATTGCATAATTAAGGGGGAGTTATATATATATAAAAAAAAAGAAAAACAAAACACTCCAAGTGATTAAAGTTCAAGTACTTAAAAGATGTGGAAAGAGTTGCATCCCAAAGGGAGTGTGAAAACTACCACCACATGTAGGAAAGAGCTACCACCCCGGTCGTCCGGTAAGTGTGTGAAGCTACCACATGGGAATTGATTGAATAACCGAAAAAGTTGAAAATTTTATATAAATTTTTTTTTCGGTGTAATAAAGTGGTTTAGTAAAAAGATGCTCAAAGAGCCACCCTCATACATTATTGTTTAATCTCGAATTTGAACGTTTATGCGACAAATTTCTATCTTTTAGTGAATCTTCATAAATCATCTTTATAATACATTACATCTTGATAGATTTTAAGCTTTTAGATTATTTTTTATGACTTGATTTTGAAGTATATATGGGTAAAGAAATTTTATCATATTTTATTTACATCTTGGTGATCTTATAGTGAAATTCTTAATTTCCATGAAATTGATGTGAATCGAAAAAAATCTATATGAATTTATAATGTTCATTCACTAACATTTGATTAACTCTCTCATTTTTTTGATACTTTCTTTTGACAATTTTTGACTAAAAGGGGGAGAAGAAGAGAAAATTTGAAAAAATTTGAATTTAAGATCAAAGGGGGAGAGCGCGTGATAATTTTCGATTTTCGAGTTTGAATTTCAATCTTTTAATACATGAACAAAGGGGGAGAGATTTTTATTTCCATATTTTTACTACTAACTTTGTTTGTGATCTTTCACGTGGAAAAAGTAACTTAATTGCAGATCATTGAAAACTTCAAGAATCCTAGTTGCGTCTAAGTCATAGAGTTTGTTTAGGAGTTGCTAAATTGTAATTTTGTATTTCTTTAGATCTTTCATGCGAGAAGTTCATTGTTTTGGAGATGGCAATGAATTTCATTTTTTTGTGAGTTGAGCGTTGTGATGTAATTTTGGGTTTTGTCACGAAATTGCCAAAGGGGGTGTCACGCCCCGGGGTCCCTTTGGTACATAAACACAGCGGAAATTTTTTTTTTTTTGAAACTTGACTCCCCAAGGACATGACAGACCTGCCACAAATACAGAGAGACCACTGTACACACGGACAGAGTCTCCCCTGTATTTGTACGGCATCGCATAAATACAATGAGTTTTTTTTTACAATCATACAACCACAACAAAGTGTACATGTAAAGAATTTAACTTACATCCATACACAAATTACACCATTCACCACAGGTTACATTCACTAGTATATAATCACAAATCCACATCTATCAGTTGAAATGTTCCCTACTCGGGAACTGGTTTTGAAACTCTAAGTTATAAAATCCCCTTTTAAAATCTTTTACAAACTGTTTCCCACACGGAAACCCTTTCTTTGAAAACACTACCACGAGGGGTAGAAATCCTTTTCCTTTGAAATGCTACCACGAAGGGTAGGAGACAGTTTAATTTACAAAACATGAGTTCTTTCATAAACCACCAAAAACCATTATAAGTCTCAATCCACCACTAAAATGAAGCTAGAACTGAACCATGATGTACTCTAAGTAATAAAACGAGAAAGGTAAGGAAGTAGCAAATCTTGGTAGGAGCTAAGCGTACTCTAGACCAGCTCCTCCTTTCTTTGTCCCACTAGGACTGTAACGTCACACGAAAAAGAAGAGGCGAGGGTGAGAACATGTAAACATGTCTCCCCTCCCGGTGGGTATCCACTAGTAACGGAGTAAAACAAAGGAAAGGCGGTAAGTAGATACGGTAGCCAAAGTAAACGGAGAGAGATATATGTAGTATAAACAAGCTCTCGTATGTATGCATCGAAAAGCTGAGAAAGTAAATACCCAATCCATAACCGCCAATATTGGTCCGCAGATCTCATGCAATGCCCCCTGTCTCTAAGCCTGCACTCTATCCATATCAACCTATGGTTGCCTATGGGCTCACGGGTTGGGCAAAGTCCCGTAGACAGTCCCAAACCACTTTTCCGGAAAAGAACACCCAATGCCGGTGGATCAGACCGCTGGTGTTCGTGAACTGCGCTCGAGTCCTGGGCGATCGATGCTATTATGCTCAAGGGCCAAACGTCAGCAACTAGCTGACAATCCTGTCCCTAAAGGGACATCGACCCCTTTTTGGGTCATCAAGTAAACTCGCCGACCACGTAGGTCACAGAAGCACTGAAACAAACCGACCGAACAGGTCACTGAGAAACTGTAAACAAGCCGACCGAATAGGTCAGCAAATCAAGCAAACGACCGAATAGGCCAAGGAGAAACTGTAAACAAGCCGACCGAATAGGTCACTGAAACTGAAGCAAACAGACCGAATAGGTCACTGAGAAACTGTAAAGGATCGACCAAGTAGGTCGCTGAAGAGCTGTAAACTCAAACCACTCTACTCCTATCAAGTATACTGAGCATGCATATAATTGAGTAGGGAATAGAAACGACGGTAAGGTGCAAGTAAGAAAAATAAAGTAGAGTAGAGTAAAGTGAAGGAGTGTCACCAAGCGTGTACCACTGTACCGACGACAACCCGGATACCCACCTGTACGACTGTAGAAGATCAGATCTGTCGTCTGAGGAAACGAAGAAACCGGACCTACGAAAAGGTCCACTGAGTTAGCGTCTAATCCACCAACACAAGTACTGACTCCACATCCCACAAACTAATCCCACGGAGATTGGTTTTTCGAAACCAATTACCGTAACTCGCCGGAAGTCCCGTAAACCACACCGGGACTCCGCCGGGACCCACGAACCGTCCCGAAAAGCACCAACTCGTGTCACGAGTCACCCGCTGCCATAAAACACTCCTATTTGGATGTTTTGGCAGCAAATATAAGATAACACTACAATACAATTATCGTCGGATAATTATACGAATACGGGTTCCCGAAAGTGTCTATTTCGACACCGGACCCAACCGTCGCTCACCCGTCATTTTCCGTAATAAACCAACTTATTAACATATATACTTTATATATGTAAAATCGTTCGGGACCCTTTTCCTCAACAACCGTGCATCAGAATCTGATTCTGTCAGTGCCATTGGTTCCAGAATAGTCGAGCCGTTCGAAACGAGCTATTGAAGTCATATTATCGGAGTTCTGTACACACCTGAACCCATCCTCTATTCCCGGCTCACCCGGAAAACTATTTATCAATAGGAGTGTCAATGGGTTTGCAATTGTGCATCTGAAATCGTTCCAAAATTTTTCTTAAATAATTTTCTTGAGACAGACATAAAAGGTTCTTCGAACGATCTCGTAGGATCTTAAGTCCGAGCACACAATTCGCTTCACCCATGTCCTTCATCTTAAAATTAGAGGACAGCCACGTCTGAGCGGCGACAATAATCTCCTTATTATTCTCGGCCAATAGAATGTCACCAACATATAAGGAAAGGATTAGAAAAAAAATCCTTTGGACCGTTCAACATACACACAGTAATCTTCTTAAATCATCGTAAACCCATCTTCAGTGACGGCTCGATGAAATAGAATATACCATTGTCTGGATGACTGCTTCAATCCATAAATGGATCGTCGGAGCTTACAAACTTTATGTCCCTCACCCTTTACAAAGAAGCCAGCAGGCTGATCCATATAGATCTCATCATCCAATTCTCCATTGAGAAATGCAGTTTTAACGTCCATTTGGTAAAGTTCCAAATCCAAATATGCGACAATGGCCAAGATTAGGCGGATCGAAGCAAACCTTACAACTGGAGAGAAGGTTTCCTCATAATCAACGCCTTCTCGTTGGGTAAAACCCTTTGCTACCAGGGGAGCCTTGTACCTATCGATAGAACCGGCTGCCTTGCGGCAAGTCAACCAAGTCCCAGACCTGATTTGACTTCATCGATTCTATTTCTTCTACCATTGCATCCAACCTTTCCTTATGAGTGGGTAATGAGAGAGCCTCTTGGAAAAATCCAGGCTCATCATCATGTGCAGCAACCATGAATGCTTCCCCTCAATCTCAAAATGACGACGGGGAACTCCCACACGTGTGCACCTACGAAGTTGAGGTTTCTCATCTAAAGGTAAGTCGCTCCCACTATCCCCAGGAGGTATCGGAGTTGCCTCTTCTGCCTCAACTGAGCGAATAGAAGCGCCATTACCAGAGTCATCCATCTCATGGAACTCAATTTCATTTCGAACCTCACTTCTATAAGGAAAATCCTCCTCGAGTAATTCAATATCTCGCGACTCAATCTCAATCAAACTTCCATCTAGTTGCTTTCCGACGAACACGTGTCCCTTAGAGTGTTCCGGGTATCTTATAAAGATACACTTCTTTCCTCTAGGACACAACTTCCCATACTTATGAGAAGTTTTGTGTACATAAGCTGCCGAATCCCAAGGACGCAGGTGCTCCAAATTTGCTTTGCTGCCTGTCCATGATTCGGAAGGGATGGAAGGTACTGATTTGGAGGGTACAAGATTAAGAATATAGGCAGCAGTTAACAATGCATCTCCCCAAAAAGAGATAGGCAAATTTGCCTGCGCCATCATTGACCTAACCATGTCAAGCAAGGTGCTATTTCTTCTCTCCGCTACACCATTTTGCTGCGGAGTGTCAGGAATTGTCAGCTATCTGATTATTCCCTTTTCATCACACAATTCCTTGAATTGTTCAGATAGATACTCGCGGCCTCGATTAGTTTTTAAAATTTTAATTTTCAAATTTAACTGATTCTCAACCTCATTAATATAACGTCTAAAACAATCCAATGCTTCAGGCTTATGGGATATCAGTTAGATATGACCGAAGCGCGTATAGTCATCTATAAATGTGATGAAATAAAAAATACCATGTCTTGCCCTCACACTCATTGGGTCACAAATGTCGGAATGGATCAATTGTAAAGGAAATTCTGCCCTAGAAGCTTTATTAAAAGGTTCCAAGATGAATCTTAACAACATCATTCTCAAAACGAAAAGAAAAAGCCTAACGATAGCATAGCAAGAACAGGAAAACAAGTTCCGCCGAATTCCTGGAGCATAAAGTACATCATGTAGGTACAAAGTTCGACCACCTTCCATGATCAACTTGTATGTGCCAACGCCTAATACATCGACACTAGAATCGTTCCTCATATATACTCTTCTGCTCCAAGCAGGCATACGACGGTACTCGACGAATCCCATCCGATCCCTCGCTACGTGCTCTGTTGCTCCTAAGTCTACTATCCACACAGGGAGAGATTTAGCAACAAACGAGTTAGAGCGAGAATCGGAATACAGTGGTACCTTCGTCGGCTCAGTGCAATCACGAGCGAAGTGTACCTGCTGGTTACAAATAAAACAGGTCATTTTCGACTTGTCCTTCTTGCCACTTTGTTAGCTTCGTTTTCTTTTAGTGCTCTTCGCATTCTTAGGCACGGATCCACTATGATTTTAAAACCCAGTAGTCCTCTTTCGCTTGAACCCAGATGTTCTGCAAAAAAATTGACTCAGCAACATTGGCAGTTGGAGTTTTAACAGCCTCAAGGCGCTCCCCCTCCAACTCCAAATGCGATGCAATATCCTCAAAAAATTTGATATTTTCATTATGGGTCAAATTTACTCGCATATGTTCCCACGAATTGGAAAGTAAGCGAATCATAGCCTGGATCTGCTGCTCATCAGTTAAGGTGCCGCCAACCGACTGTAACTCACGAATCATGTTTGACATTATTCTCACGTGCTGTTTCATAGTCTGATCGGCTCGTTTCTTATAACTGTCAAACCACATAGTCAGGTTGCGCAACCTTATAACCGAAGTTGCACCAAATTTAGTTTTGAGAACCTCCCACATCTCATACGTAGTCAGGTACTGCTCATACTTGCACAAGAGATCATCCAGCATACCGCTCAGCAACTTAATGCGAGCAATGCGATCCTTCTTAAGCCAATTATTATAGGCTTCCATATCTCGGCGAGCCTAGGCATGGGTGCTCTTTGTGGGTCGGTCCATTTCATTACTCAAGTTCACACAATGCGCAGAAAAGAAGATGTTTAAAAATTTCCACACGATACATGTATTCTATTTTGCCGCATCTCTAATTAAATAAATTAAAAATTAGATCATAATGCGTAAAGGAAAACATCGCTGTGCTCATAATCACATCACACACTATGTCTAAATTTTTTAATTATTTAATTAAGTTGTGCAAAATAAATATTTAGGAGTAAAGACATTTTACTCTACTAAAATAAAATTCCCACTTAACTAGACATGCATGAGAATTTATATTATGCCACAAAACACATCTAGATATTATAATAGGCATTATAATATTTTAAATACATGCTAATATGTCACATAAGCATATAGAACCATTGACTATGCATAATATAACATGAAAACATATTATTCAAATACATGCAATAACCATTAAATATGCAGTATAATGTTTGGTGCAGAAATAAAAATATGAAGCCGTACGATTGTCTTGGCGGCTCGCGGCCCGGCTTTCGCGAGTTGGCCCGCGTATGCGCGGCCCTCGGGCGACCTACGCGCGCCGGTGCGGCGTGTGGCTAGCGCGCGGCCAAGCGGGCTGCGGCGCGCGCGGCCCGCGCGGGCCCGCTCGGCCGCGGTGCGCGCGACCCTCGCCACGCGCGGACCGCGGCGCGCGTGGCTCGAGTGACCCGCGCGGCCGTGGCGCGCGGCTGCCGCGAGGGCGGCTTTGCGGCGCGCACGGCCGAATGGCTGCGGCGCGCGGCGGCTGCGCAACGGCGTGCCCTGGGCGGCCGTGAGGGCTGTCCGCGTGGCTCGCGCGCGCGGCTGCGCGCGGGACGAGGCGTGGCTGCGAGGCCCGCCGCACGCATGGCCCGTAGGCGCGGCCCGCGCGCCCGCATGGCCTCGCGTGAGGCGCCGTGGCCCGAGGGCCCGGCGTGCGGCCCGCGCAACGTGCGCGGCCCGCGTGGCCCGCGGCGCGCGGCCCCCGAGTGGCGGCGCTGGCGCGCCCCCACTCGGCCTTCGACGGCCCGCGGCCTACGCGCGGCTCTCGTGGGCTGCGGCGGTCGGCAAGCACGTGGCTGCGAGGCCGTGAGCGGCTTGCGGCTGCGAGCGGCTCGCCGCCGTGTGGCCGTCGCGGCGCGCGGCAGCATGGCCCGCGTGCACGCGGTCTGCACGCGCGCGCCCCGGAGCCGTGGTCGGCCCACTCGCGCGACTGCTACCTGCGGGGCCGGCCCGCGTGAGCGGCGGGCGACTGCGGGTGGCGCGCGCGGCCGCACGTCGGCCGCGCGCGTGGCCCTCGCGCGACTGCGGGTCGCGCGCCTTCGTGCGGCTCGCGACTGCGTCTTTGTGCGCGCGCCTTCCGCGCGGCGTGCGGCTTGCGTGGCGGCTGCGCGAGGCTTGCGCGCGGCCGTGTGGCCGGCGCGGTCCGCGCCGCCCGTGTGGCGGCGCGGTCCGCGGCCGCTCGGCCTAGTCGGCCGCATGCGCGCGCTTGAGCGGCGATAGCTCGCACGGTTTATACGCGGCCTACTCGTCCGGGTTCGCGCGACTAAACCCACCGGCGCGCGGCCCGCAAGCCCTTCGAGAGGGCCCGCGTGCGCGCGGCCCGCGAGGGCTGCTCGCGGCCCGCATGCGGGTAGCAAGTGGCCGCGCGGCGCACGCGGCGCGCGCGACACGCGGCCCGCATGGCTGCGCGTCTCGCGTGGTCTGTCGCCCATGTGGCTTACGTGCGTGCGGCGTGCGGCGTGCGGCGAGTCCTTGTGCCCCCACGCGTCTCCAAGCCCGCACAGTATTTATTGATTTATTTATATATATAAAAATAGCGAATCTTCAAGAAAAATCATAACTCATGATTTTGAACTCCAAATCTTGCAAGAAATATTTCAATAGAAAGCTCGTGAGGAGCTCTTCCAAATCATGCAAGTTTTACAATGGGATATGCATCACACATCAAACAAGCTACACCTTAAGTTCCAATTTAAGGTTTCGTTTTTCTCATAAAATACAAAACCAAATAAAATCAAACATTGTAAATCCAATCTACAACATAGGTGCGCAAAGATGTGTCAATATCATGCAAAGATATCCACCCTAGAAAAATCCGCAATTAACCCCCACAAGCATTCAAGAAAAAATCTAAACTATAATAGATTTAATTTTACGCATGCAATCTCGTTAAAGAGTTGATCTAGGGCACGAAATCAACTTAATAAGGCTCTGATACCAATGTAGAACGCAGCGGAAGTATTCGTTCGTACCTTTTTGCGGAAGCGATTAGCGTTACAACGCCCGGATCGTAGAAGTTGATTTACGTGTCCTTGGATCGTCCTTGATCAATCTTCTTGCACTCCGAACTCGCGGTGGATCAAACTACAAACGAGCACGATCGCAAATCCACCGTTCAAGTCCCTCTCCCTCTAGAATAATATGTTAATGGAGGATGTGGAAAACTTTCGTTTTTCCGTATCTTATTTAATGTGGGATCGCCCGTATATTTATAGGGGATTATGAGAATCCTAATCGCGTTAGGAATAAGGCCAAATCGGTTATGATTTGTTATCCTAAGATGATTAGAACTTATCTCTAACTAGCTTTTCAATTTAAAAGCGAGATTAATTCTAATCCAATTAGACAACATAATAACCGTCGGATCGAGCCCGATCATGGGCGCACCCGATTCGATTTAACCGAATGCCAACATTCAAAGCCCACTAAAGCTCTTTAACCTTAACCCATTAACCCTTTAACCTTAACCCTATCCAAAGCCCATTTAATCTAAGCCCATCTACCTAAACTCATAACCCAAAATCCATTAACTTTAATCCTATAATCCTATAACCAAAACCCATTTAAACCCATTACCCAAGGCCCACTAATTTAAACCCAATTGAAACCCATATGAACCAAAATCTTGGACCAAACCATACACCAAGTCCATGAACTATGAACCAAAATCATGGACCAAACCATACACCAAGTCCATGAACTTTGAACCAAAATCATGGACCAAACCATACACCAAGTCCATGAACTATGAACCAAAACCATGAACCATAAATCCATACACCAAGTCCATGAACTTTGAACCAAAATTATGGACCAAACCATACACCAAGTCCATGAACTATGAACCAAAACTATGGACTAAACCATACACCAAACTTCATACACCATAAACCAAACCTCATATACTAAACTTCATAAACCATACATCAAATCCCATAAACCATGAACCAAGACCATGAACCATATCTAAGTCCATGAACCAAATCTCACATACCCAATCCCATAAACCTTATGAACCAACCCTAACTCAGTTGACCGAAATGTCGTTAAACTAAACCCAAGTCCAAAACCTTCGACCGAAACGTCGTTAAACTAAACCTAAACCCGATATCGATCGAAACGTCGTTAAACTAAACTCGAGTTCAATTTTCACGAACATCCCAATTTTCAAATCATCTGATCCTCTAGCATATAAAACTAGAGTCAAATCTCAACCATATTCAAATGCGATCAAATTCTAATTATATGCTTAGAATTGATCAAACCATTTAATCAAATTAAATTTGTTGGACTCTAATACATTTACTCGGAGTTCAAATAAATAAAATTAAGTTAGATTCCAATACATATACTTGGAGTTTAATTTAAATCAAATTTGACTAATTCTAATACATATAATTAGGATTCAGTTAACATTTCACCCTATGATGAACCCAAAGCAAATATGATTAAGCTCAACACATAAGCCTAGAGCCTAATTACACTGGACTCTAAATATAAAATTAGAGTCTAATTCAAAATATTTGGGCTAATCCTAACACATATATTTAGGATGAGAGCTCAAATTGAATATCGAATCAAATTCTATTGGACTTTATCACATACATTTAAAGTTCAATTAACCAAATTGAACTCTAATACATATAATTAGGGTTTAATTAAATTTGATTAAATCCCAATGCATATATATGGAATTTAATCAATCTTTCATCTTAGGGTGAACAATGTTGAGCTCCAAAACATATAGGGCCCAACAAAATTAATTTGATAATACCTTTTGGGTATCTTAGAACATATAACTAAGATGCAACCAAAATTAAACTTTTATTTTCTTTTTCTGATCCATTTATGTACACCGAGGGTATGCACTTGGTTAAAGCCATGTAACTGGACGATATATTATAAAATTTTCTTTTGTTCAATTCCAGCATTTCAGAGGTCTCTTAATCGAAGGTACCCTAACATTTTATAGGGGTAATTAACAATAGATGCTTGCGTTTATTGGAAGCCATGGATCCACAATACCTGATAACCATACATATTTAAATATTAATCTGAATCGTGAATACTACCCTACGGGAAAGAAAGATAAATTTCACCGTGCGAGGTACGTCATTCGTGGTGGCAGACAGACCCGTGAGCCCTTGGAGCTTTGAGCTGGGGTATATGCTTGGGAGAGTAGTAGGGGCATTGGCTTGAGGTCTGTGGTGCTGACCAAGAGAGCTGGCTTGAGGTCTGCTGTGCTGACCAAGAGAGCATTGGTTCAGATTGGGTACTTTTGAGCTTCTATACCTGTTGACGCATACTTACAATAGCTGTTGTTTCATATCTGTATATCTCTTCCGTTTATTTGTTTATAATAGCTACTGTACTACTATTATCTCCTCTTGTGTCTATCTCCGCGAGGTATCCACTGGGAGGGGGAGACATGTTTACATGTTCTCACCCCTCGTGGCATTGCAGGTGACATTGCAGGAGTTAGTGGGACAGCTGGTGAGGAGCGAGTCTAGTTCGCAACATAGCTCCGTCCCTTTGTCGGTTATTTCTTTACCCTTCCTGTTTATTTTGTTTACGACTTAGATTTATACTTTATGGTTCATGTTCTCTGTTTTACACTGGCATAATAACTTATCATGTAATATGGTTTTGAATTTATGTTATAAAAAGATTTTCTACCCATCGTGGTAGTGTTTTAAAAAGAAAAGATTTCCGTGTGGGAAATAGATTTCAAAAGCTTTCCTTGTGGATTTTATAACTTAGCATTTCAAAATCAGTTTCCGAGTAGGAAACATTTTAAAAGATAGATGTTGTTTATATGCAAAGGTAACTGTGAATGAACCTGTGGTGAATGGTGTGGGTATGTGTATGTTGATTGGAATAAATATCTGTACACTTGGTTGTGGTTGTTTGGCTATATTTCAGACTCTATGTACTTGTGCGATGCCGTGCAAATACAGGGGAGACTCCGTCCTTGTGTACAGTGGTCTCTTTGTATTTGTGGCAGGTCTGACATGTCCTTGGGGGTCAAGGTTTATAAAAAAAAAAAATTCCGCTGTTTTTATACTCTAAAATGACCCGGGGCGTGACAGATTAAAGTGGTATCAGAGCCAGGTAACAACCACAACACCATTCACAGGTTGTTTTGAAAAATATGAAAGAGAACTGAACAATTGGTTAGGTTAACCCTAGAAAGACCTACGCTTTATAGGCACGTGAGAGTGCGGGGTTGGGCTGGTGTCCCGGTGTGCATGTCGAGTTAGGTAAACTCTGAGTGCACTATTATTTCCGTCTGTGTTACGGTTCCCGCACGAGCTCGTGTCGCAGTCGGGAATAGTGGTGGAGCTTCCTTTGGACAGTGAGTGGTGGGGCGGTGTTCCCCAGGTGTAGCCACTCCTGTCAGATGGGGCCTGGAAGGGCCAGTGATTGTGAGCAGAGGCAGATGTCCTTACTGCCGACGCCTGTACCACTGTTCCTACTTAGACACGAGGGCTGCTGCGAATGTCTCTACGGAGACGGTTCTTAGACTTATTACGATTGTGACTTTTGTGGGGCTACTTGGGTGTAGTCCAGGGCTTTGGTTAGCAGCTGACTGCTATCGTGACAACTGCAACGTTGGTGTTGCCTTCGCAGGTATTTTGAGTAGGGTTGTGACGCCTACTCCTTTTCGTTTGCTGATGGAATCAGCAGTTCGGGTCTTTTGACCTTTAATTACATATACGTCAAACTGACATGTACTAGAATCGAATTGACACAATTTAGTGTCAAGTTTCTGTTGATGAATACATCGTATGCGGTTATAGGTGTGTCGTGGTTACTCTGTGGTTAGCGATAGGAGTCGAATTGACTCAAGATATCCAATGTAATGACGGAGTTCTCGGAGTTTCGAGTATAGCTCGGTTGTGGTGCGGAAATTGGTTTGAGAAACCGTTTCCTAAAGCTTCAGTTCATGCGGTTCGTGACTTAGTGTCGTTAGTAGCTTTCGGATGTTGAAAGCTATGGGACTCCTAGTGAGTCGATTCAGGGTCGATCTGTTTTCGAATGTCGGCTTGCAAAGCCGATGTTTCGACGGATTTGGTTCAGTGATGAGGTATCAAATGGTTTGATACTTTGACGTGTCACGCTTCCAACTCGATGTTGGTAGTGGATCTCGGATATTTCGCCTTTCTTTTGATAAGTACATTGGCTGCAGACAATGCACTGTCGAAAGTCGGACGAAATACCATTTCCCTGTTTGGGACTTATGGATTGGGTCAGTGTCCTCTCTCTTGCGAGACAATCGCTATAGATGATCTTGTGAGAAATCTTGAGTGTTGGTCATCTCTGACCACGTAGTGAGCATGGGTTATTCCTTGGCAGGTTTTGCGAAGTTGACTGATCGTCACTGCTGGTGGTTTTGACTCTAGTTCGAGTCTAGGTGACTCTAGTTCGAGTCTAGGTGCTTATTAGTTCTTGAGTTGTGCCTTCCGCAACTAAAAGGGTTTGTTTGGTTAGTAGCCTCGGTCTGTTTGTCGAGAAGTTTGGAGTCACAGTTGTTGAGTGACTTGAGCTTGGTGGTTGGCTTCGTTTGTCACTGTAAGTGATAGCACATAAGGTTTGCGACTTGGCTTAATGTGCAACCACTGGAATGGTATGCTTGTCCAGTCAAGGTGGTGACAGGTCCGCCTGGGTCTCAATGAGACAGATATTTGGGTGATGCTGGGAACATCGATCGCTAGGGTTCTGATATGGACGACAGCGACAGAGTCTCGTGGAGACGGATGTTGAGCATCACCTATGGCTAGTATCGCATATGCGATTGGTAATCCTGTGCATCAAGTGATGGACTTGCATGGACCATGTGTTGGTTGGATTTCGAAATCGAGCGAACAAATCGTTTAGCTCAATGGGTATTGTCAAGCCCCAAGCTTTGGACCTTTTGGTCAGGTGGAAAGTGAGGTCTTGGACCTAGGATTGTCGAATGCCACAAGTGGCTTTCTGTTGATGAGGTTTTGACTTCGACAGTGTGTCTAGTGACTGGTGTGAGTGAGTCTGTGATCTCCAAGGTGAGTGTTTTGACTCAGGTTTTGGACAACGATAAGTTTAGCTTGTCGTGAGCTAATCGAGGTTGTGGACGAGTCGAAGTATGATGTTTCGGCCTTTGAGATTACACTCCGGACTTGTGGTGTTGTCCCGTGAACTTTCGACGTAGCCGAGTCGGCTTCGGCTATGTGGACCAAGGTTGAGTGGACCTAGTAATTCTGAGGGATAAATTATTATCTCAAAATTGGCAAGTTGGGATCGGATATCTGGTCGCGGGAATTTGTCTTTGTCGCAAGTTATAAGATGGTATTGATTCCAGTGAGTCTTGGTTAGTAGTTTTGGAGTTAGTACATTCTTCCCCTCGTCCTGTCCAGGTGTAACGATAGTTGAGCTGTCGTGAATTATGGAAATGTAATTGACCAGTACTCAGGTGATACAGCATTGGTGGAGCAATATTTTATTGCAATTTTAGTGGGTACGTGGTCAAGTTTCGAGGACGAAACTTCTTATAAAGAGGGGATAATGTGAAGACTGAAATTTTGACTGTGCCATTTGACTCTCTGTTGACGATGTTTATGTGTGTAATTTAATTACATAAGCACTCGTCAAGTTTCAGGAGAAAATGAGCTAAAACGGAGAAGATACGCCATTATGAAGTTTGACTTAAGTGAATAGTAACTTCAGTTTTTCGGTGAAGCCGCGGAGGAGAGTTGGCTTCTGGAATGTATCAGATTCCGATCATCACGGTCCAATAGCTCGTTTTGAACTGTTCAGATATTCTGGAACCAATGGCACTGACGGATTTCTGATCCGATGCACGGTTTTCGAGAAAAAGGAGTTTTATCGAAATGAGGGTTTTCGCACTTTGCTATTCTAGCATTGTGAAACCCGTCGGACTCCATGCAGGTGATCTAGAGTTAGGAGGAGGATGTTTGAGATCCCTACAAGTGGTAGGGAAGTCAAATACAGAGGCGAAATCGAGATTTCGCGGGTTTACACATTTATATATGTGTGGTATATGCGTTAGTGGAGAGCAGATGGGTTCCGTCGCAAATCGGCGACCAAACTGGATGAAACAAATTGGTAGTTTCGATGCCCTCGACGTGCTGAACGCGATGGCGCAATCCGTTTGCAAATCCGACGAGCGGATCGCCGAATATTGCAAGATGATCGAAGAGGGGTCAATGTTGGCAAATGGGATTGCTGGAGAGAGGATGGATTCATCGCGAATCCGTGACCGATCGAGGTGAAGTAAAATCGTAGGTTTGTTGCCTTCGATGTACTGATCGCGCTGGCGCAATCCGTTCGGAAATCCGACGAACGGATCTGCGGAAATCGTACGTTGAACGAGGAGAGGTCGGGAGTGGCAAAACGGTATTTTCGCGAAAGTCGCGACATTTTATGCGCCGTTTCGCATGAGATCGCACGTGGAGGGGTGTTCGTGCGTATTACACGCGCTGTGAGGGACTTGGATCAAAATATCCAGCTTCGGGGGTCTAACTTGCAATTATGTATCCTAGGTATATAGAGCTAACTAGGGTTTTTCTCCAAGGAACCCTAACCTAGCAATGAGCCTCTTCACCTGACCCATAGACGCAGCCAAAGACACCCCCGCCTTCCTGTGCGCACGCCCCCGCCGCCGGCGACCACCCCCGGCAGCCGGAAAAAGCCCCTGCAACACCTCCTTCTCCATGTCTCTCTCTCTCTTTCCCTCAGGTGGAGACCTGGCCGAGGCTATATAGCCTCCAGGCCCTTAGCCGGCGTCGCCCAGATCCTGTCGGAGGGTTCCCCGCCGGCCGCCGCCGTCCTCTTGCATCGCCGCCGCACAGGTGACCCACAACCACCCTCGGTTAGATCTGGCCGAGCCCAACTGAGATCAAGGCTCACGCGCTGCCGCCGCCTCCAATCGGCCGTACCATAATCCCGTGGTCTCCGGCGACCTCCGCGCGTCGTCGCCGCCACCTCCGCTAGTCGCCGGCCGCCACCGTTGCTCCGTACGGCCACCCAGCGATCTGCGCGGGCCAAACTTGGGTGATCTCCGCCGCCGCGCGCGCCGCCGCTCCCTGCCGGCCGAGCCCACTCACGGGTCGTCGCCGAGGCCTTCTCGATCGGCCACCGTCGTCGTCATTGCCGTACCCGTTGGCCGCCGCCGCTCTCGTGACCGGCGAGCCCATGCGGGCTCGGGATGCTCCTCCGGCGCCACCACCGCCCTCCGCCGCCGGCCGGTGGCGTGCGTCGGACCTCCGGTCCGGCCGCACTCCTCCCTGCCGTCACCCCGTCCCCGGAGCTCCCGTTGGCGGAGATAAACCCGAGCTCCTCTCGGGTTTGACTAACTAGGGCATCCTGGCCCGCCGGCGTCGCCGCCTTCCGGCCGCCTCCCGACGCGAGCCCCGGCCTCCTCGACCTCCCGTACATCCACGGCCGCCCGCCGTCCGGCCGCTGCCGGCCACCCCGCTCTCCACCAATCTCCGGTAAGCTTTTAAATAGGGCTTTATTGGGCGATTTCTTGTTCTGACCTTCCCGGGCCTCCCCGATCCCAACGGAAGGGAGCACGGTGATCAGGACTCATTGCTGATCACCATGCTCACCTCGGTTTTGGTCGGGAAGACCCCGATCTGCTGATTTAGCAAAGTCGGTCCTTTCCGGCCTTTTGAGTCTTGTTTCGCTTGCGCGCGCTATTCCGGACCCGAGGCATTCGGTGCCTCCGGAGGAGCACGGTGATCGTCTGTCAGTGAAGATCACAGTGCTCACCTTATTTAGGGTCAGCGGATCCCTGGTTAGCGAGATATACGTATTTTTCGTGCAGTGCGCGCTGTTTTTAGATTTTCGTGTCGCTCCCGCACCCTCTACAGTGTCCGGAATTGCTCCGAAGGGTGAGCACGGCCTCCGGCACGCCGAGACCTATCAGCGGGTGTCTCGGTTTGGCTGAGTGACTTTTAGTTTGCGTAGTCGGGCCATAAAAGCCCCAAAATCACATGAAATAATGTGATTTTGGATTATCGGGAGGGCTTTTATGCAATTGTGCTTATCGTGGCTGCTGTGGACAGCAAGTGTGAGTTGTGGGTAACCTTGGGACTGATTGTCCAAGGCCCCAGGCCATTGCGAAGATCGAAAATGCATTTTCGATGCGTTTCTCGGCGAAATCCGCCGACGGAACGCGGGTTCGGTTCGGAATTATTCCGACGGTGCTTCGTGAACTATTGTGTGGTCACTGAGCCTTGTTGGCTGGTCACTCGCGTCATTTCGATGGTTCGGAAATGACGGGTGAGCGACGGTGGGTTCCGGTGTCGAAGTAGACATTTTCGAAAACCCGTAGTCGTACAATTATCCGACGATAATTGTATTATAGTGTTACTTTATGTTTGCTGCCAAAACATCCGAATAAGAGTGTTTGGGCAGCGAGTGACTCTTGGTATGAGTCGTTGCGTTCCGGGACAGTTCGTGGGTCCCGACGGAGTCCCGGTGAGGTTTACGGGACTTCCGGCTCAGTACGGCAATTGGTTTTGGGAAACCGATTCCCGTGGGTTTAATTATGGAGTTATGTGTTCGGTGTTTAGTATTTGTGGGTTAGACACTAACCTGGTGGACCTCCTTAGGTCCAGTTGATACTTCTTCTTCAGGAGACAGAGCGACAGTTGTACAGGTGGGTATCTCGACTCCACGTCCGTTCAGTGGTGCAAGCTTGGTGACGATTCCTTCACCCCTTGCCTTTACTTTGCTTATTTCATACTCGTGCATCGTATTACTTTTATTCTTACTATATACTCTTACATCAGATTACTCTAGCTTTACTCTGCTCAGTAGCTTCCTGGTTTTGCACTACCTGTAGGAGTAGAGTAGCTTCCATCAGTTACATTCTTACTTGGGACCTGGTTGGTCAGTTACTTTGCATATTTGGGGACCTGGTTGGTCAGTTTTCTTTCTCTACTCAGGACCTGGTTGGTCAGTTACTTTGCATACTTTGAGACCTGGTTGGTCAGTCACTTTCTGTACTTGGGACCTATTTGGTCAGTCACACTCAGTACTTGGTACCTGGTTGGTTCTTCTGGTTACTTGACGACCCACGTGGTCGATGGGCCCTGGGGGGCAGGATTGTCGGCTAGTTGCCGATGGATGATCTTTGAGCATATCTACATTGATCGCCCGATACGTACTCATCGCATTTCACGAACACCAGCGGCCTGATCCACCGCAAGTGAGGGTGTTCTTTTCCGGAAAAGTGGTTCGACAGCGGATCGACCCGTGAGCCCTTGGAGCTTTGAGCTGGGGTATATGCTTGGGAGAGTAGTTGGGGCATTGGCTTGAGGTCTGCGGTGCAGACCAAGAGAGCTGGCTTGAGGTCTGCGGTGCTGACCAAGAGAGCATTGGTTCAGATTGGGTACTCTTGAGCTTCTATACCTGTTGACGCATACTTACAGTAGCTGTTGTTTCATATCTGTATATCTCTCCCGTTTATTTGTTTATCATAGCTACTGTACTACTATTATCTCCTCTTGTGTCTATCTCCGCGAGGTCTCCACTGGGAGGGGGAGACATGCTTACATGTTCTCACCCCTCGCCTTCTTTTTTAGGTGACATTGCAGGAGTTAGTGGGACAGCTGGTGAGGAGCGAGTCTAGTTCGCGACATAGCTCCGTCCCTTTGTTGGTTATTTCTTTACCCTTCCTGTTTATTTTGTTTATGACTTAGACTTATACTTTATGGTTCATGTTCTCTGTTTTAAACTGGCATAATAACTTATCATGTAATATGGTTTTGATTTTATGTTATAAAAAGGTTTTCTACCCCTCGTGGTAGTGTTTTAAAAAGAAAAGGTTTCCGTGTGGGAAATAGATTTCAAAAGCTTTCCTTGTGGATTTTATAACTTAGCATTTCAAAATCAGTTTCCGAGTAGGAAACATTTTAAAAGATAGATGTTGTTTATATGCAAAGGTAAATGTGAATGAACCTGTGGTGAATGGTGTGGATATGTGTATGTTGATTGGAATAAATATCTGTACACTTGGTTGTGGTTGTTTGGCTGTATTTCAGACTCTATGTACTTGTGCGAAGCCGTGCAAATACAGGGGAGACTCTGTCCGTGTGTACAGTGGTCTCTCTATATTTGTGGCAGGTCTGACATGTCCTTGGGGGTCAAGGTTTATAAAAAAAAAAAATTCCGCTGTTTTTATACTCTAAAATGACCCGGGGCGTGACACATACAAATTATTTTCTAGAATTTCAAATATGCTAGATTAAGTCTAACGGAGCCGATCATCGATTCGAGAGTCCCATCATCGAAAACGGCTCAGGAGCACAGAGGGCTCTGTGCTCCTGAGAGCATAGCAGACCTGCTCTCTCTCTCTCTCTCTCTCTCTTTCTCTCTCTCTCTCTCTCTCTCTCTCTCTATATATATATATATATATAATTTTATTTTATTTTTTATATTAATATATTGTTATATAATATTTTATTTATAAATGTATAATAATTTATTTTGGGAATCAATAAAAATAGTGCTTTCATTTCAATTAATTTTTTATTTTTGGAGACTTTAAGGACAAAAAATAGTACTTTAGTTTTCTTTTGCATATTGTAATAACCGACATTTTTATCATAATAAATATACCCTTTTTGTTGATGATGTTATTGTGTGTAATTTCATTACAAATGCACTCGTCAAATTTCAGGTGAAAATGAGCTAAAACGGAAAAGTTACGCGACCCGGACTTCTGACTAAAAGTGAATAGTAACTCCGGATTTTCGGCGAGTCACGGAGTAGAGAATGGTCCTGGTGCGTACCGAACTCCGAACATAGGACTTCAATAGGTCGTTTCGAACTGCTCGACTATTTTGAATCCAATGGCACAGACGAAATTGGATTCTGATGCACGGTTGTCGCGAAAAAGGGGTTTGAACGGTTATACGTATATAGTTAAATAAATGGAACTTATGGAGGAAATAAAGAGGGATTGGTTCGTCGCGAATCGGAGACCAAATCGAGCGAAACAAAATGCTAGATTCGATGTTCCCGTCGTACTGAACGCGCTGGTGCGATCCGATCGGAAATCCGACGGACGGATCTTCGGCAATTGCAAAATCTTCGCTGAGGGGTGAGATTGGCAAATAGGAAAATCGCAAAAAGGCCCAATATTTTATGTGCCGAATTGGGAGATTTCGGATGTTGGGGGTCCTACGCGCATGTTACTTACACTGGCAGGGGCTGGATTGAAAATAATGGACTGTGGAGGGCTTATTTGCAATTACACAAATTGTATATAAGAGTGGTTTTAGGGTTTCATTTAAGAAACCCTAACCTAAGCCTTCTCATCTCCCTCCAGCACCCCAAATCGCCTCCAGCAGCACCCTGCCACCTCGTGCTTGTGCTCTGGCCGCCGGCAGGTTGCTCCGGCCGCCGGAAAACCTTTCCGAGCCCTCTCTCTATCTTCCTCTCCCCCCATTGATGCTC
This sequence comes from Aechmea fasciata, assembly GCA_025177825.1. NCBI lineage: Eukaryota > Viridiplantae > Streptophyta > Magnoliopsida > Poales > Bromeliaceae > Aechmea > Aechmea fasciata. The sequence goes on from CM045939.1 coordinate 5,720,446, forward strand.
CATCTTGGCCGTGGAACACAGAGACAGTAAGGGAAGTCTTGCTAACCCTTGGATCAACTTCCCTCGGCCAGATCTCTCTCCGCCGCGCTACTCCGGCCATCCCCGCGCGTCGCCGGAGTCGCTGCAGCAAGTTGCGGCCAGATTAGTCCACCCAGGCCGAGCTCGGGAGGGAGCAAGATCCGCCCGCCGCCATCGCCTAAGGAGGGTGGGCTGCCCTTCCCCGACCTCAGGCAACCTCCGGCGCACCTCCCCCGACATTCCCGTACGCCGCCGGCAGCCGCTGGAAGCCCCCGCGGCCGCCAGTTTTGGTGCAGACCGAGGTTGGCCCTCCTCGGCCGCAGCGCGCCGCCACTACCCAAGGAGGGGAGCATCACCATCTCCTCGACCTCCGGCGCCGATCCATCGCCGTCCGATCATCTCCGCCGCCACGCCGCCGGGAGACTCTAAACCCGAGAGCCGTGGCGATTTAGATCGCCGCCGCCGCGCTCTGGCCACCTTCCGCCGCCGCCGGTGGGTGCCCGGACATCCCGACTGCCGCACCCATCACCGGCCGGACCGACCGCCGCCTGGCCGCCGGCGACCTGCCCTAGCCACTGGTTCAGGTAAGCAGTGCTAATTTGTTATCCTGCATGCTGTCTAGGGTTCCAATCACTGTTCTGGTGATACGATAGGTCTTTCTGACCTCGTGAGGTGAGCACGACCATCGGGGGTTCGTGCTGAATGCGATGCTCACCTCCGTTCAGAATTTTGATTCCCCGATTAGCGGGATAGTCGCACTTATGCGCTGTGCGCGATATTTTGCAGATTTTACGTCGCTCGTGCGCGTGCTACGAAGGCCGACAGTGCTCCGAAAGGTGAGCACGGTCTTCAGCACGTCGAAACCTTTCAGCGAGTGTGATCGTGCGATTTATTGAACATTGATTTGCGTGCACGGTCCATAAAAGCCGTAAAATCGCATGAAATAATGCGATTTTATGTAACGATAGGGGCTTTTATGCAATTGTGAATTTTGCGGACGCTGTAGATAGCGTATACATGCTGTGGGTAACCTCTGGACTGATCGTCCAAGGCCCCAAGTCCTTACAGAAAATCAAAAGTGATTTTCGGAGCGTTTTGCGGCGAAATTCGCCGACGGAACGTGATTTCGGTTCGGATTTCTTCCGACGATACGTAGAGGGTATTTGCGATGTCGCTGAGCCTTGTTGGTTGGTCACCCACGTCGTTTTTAGGGTTCGAAAATGACGGGTGAGCGACAGTGGGTTCCGGTGTCAAATCTGACGCTTCCGGGAACTCAGATCGGAACGGTTGTTCAACATCGATCGTTTCGAGGTGCGATGGCACCACCGCTGCCAGGTTGCACTAAAATTGACAATTAGTGGCAGCGGGAGACTCATATTATGATTCGAGATGTTTCGGGATAGTCTGTGGGTCCCGACGAAGTTCCGGTGCGGTTTTCGGAACTTCCGGACGTTTCGGCAATCGGTTTTGGGAAACCGATTTCCGTGGAATTGTTAGCGGGACCTTATGATTAGTGATACATAAGTTGAGGGGTTGGATTCTAACCCGAGGGACCTTTCGTAGGTTCAGGTGCTTCGTAGTCAGCAGATCGACTTCCACATATATATACAGGTGGGTATCACAGGTTGCCGTCGGTACAGTGGTGCAAGCTTGGTGATGTTCCTTCCACCCTTACTGTTTATATTGCTTACCATTTACATATTGAGCCTTGAACCCGTATTTACTCTTTACTATACTCAGTAGTTTCCTTGGTTAGTACTACATGTAGGAGTAGAGTAACTTTTATCAGCTTATATCTATACTTGGGACCTGGTTGGTCAGTTGCATATCCTATACTTGTAACCTGGTTGGTCGATTTGCATATCCTACACTTGTGACTTGGTTGGTCGATTTGCATATCCTATACTTGTGACTCGGTTGGTTGAGCTTCCTACCTTTCTACCCGTGTCACGCCCCGGGCCCAGCGGAAGCCCGCCGGCACGTGCACAGACCCGCCGTGTACATCAAACAAACACAATGTACACAAGGCGTCTACTGAAACAAAGAAGGAAAAGAGAGAAATCCTACAAGGCTATCAGAGCGAGTAATATAAAACCACTAAATTCTAACATAAAAGATCCACAAAAACGATACAACAATAAAGAGCTAAATCCAGAATCTGATACAAATCTCTAAAACAGATACATAATACATTTTTTCTAAAGGTACAAAAAGAAAAGATGTTGACGGGTCCACTATAGTAACTCCGTAGGGCTCTAGCTAGCCGCAAAACCCTTGCCTCGATCCCTAGCCACTCCCGATGCGGATGGCTCTGAAAATTAACAACAAACAGAGGGCGTGAGAACTATCAAAAATAGTTCCCAGTGGGCAATTACTGATCTCAGTGAAATGCTCCACTAGGCTAAAGTAAGCATGCTAAAAGAAAGTAAGAAGCAATAAACAAGAAACGAGTACATAACTGAAATTAAACATATTCATGCTTCTACTACGAGCTCAACAATCATAATCATGATATTCTACTTTTAATGGCACAAACATATGTCCAAATCAATTAACGTGCATAATTAAAGTAAGCTAACATTTAATTACATGCACAACCATAAAAACCATATTACTACATAAAGTAAATTATGCATTCCCTTATTCTCTACCAAGCATACATGATAATCCATAATAGCATAAGTGTACTACCACTAGTGATAACGATTACATAATGTTCCAAAGTTTTCAACTACTATACATGCATCAAGTAGTGATCTAAGGCAACAATCATAAGTATGGATATCTACTATGTATGCACAAACCATGACTATATATTAAGTCAAAAGAAGTCTCAAAACCCAATCCATAAGGAATGTACCCAAGGTAACATCCCGGCTCGTGCCATGCCTAGGTGGCCCCGTGGAGGTCGTCGACTTTCCCCGCAAGAAAGGAGACACGAGAACACGGCAACCCACTTTCGGCGCTCAGTCCCGCACGGCGAGTGCATCGCCAAGGCCCACTCCGAAGTGCGCTTGTAGGGAGCGACCCTCACAAGCAAGGCGAACGAATCGCAAAGGCCCACTTGAGTGCCTTGGCTTGGTTATGACCCTCCCAAGCGAGTGCGAATGAGCATAAGGGCAACGAGCATAATCATAACATAGGGTCCCTACTTGGGATACTCAGTCATCAAGTCTAAAACTTGGAATCTCACTCGTCGACTCTACAGTCGGAATTTAGCTCAACATGTCACAACTTGTTTACATCTATTGGGTGGTATGTCTCTACCAAACACATAATGTTCACGACATGTACAACTCAATTGCCACTATCCTATTTGGGATAATTCATTACTTTAAACAAGATTTCCAAGGAATTTATGACATACAATTCCACTAATTATCGAATAGATACTTATCAAGACCATAAGCAAGAGAATTATGAATTATTCACAAGTATAATAATACTAGAATACACATGTCTTTTCCCACGATAGAGTGTACAAATATCACATTGCAATTAGTTTAAAAACACTTATATTACATGCCAATAACTCACATAAGAATGCCCTAAGGGCTTAACATTACCTTCCTCATGTCTAGAACATGGAATAGTCCATCGATCCATAGATCGAATACAAGTTCGCAAATGCCAACGCTAGTCATATTACTAGGATTAAAGTGCCAACTAAACTCATAGTGCTCTTGTCTATATTATGTTACATTATGACAATTATCTTGTCTACAACAAGTATTAGGCCAAAACATGCTAAGTCTCATGCATGCATATATCTCACTCAATTAGAATGTCATTAACATCAAGGTCAACACCTTTTACTTACCAAGTCACAAAGCCACATACTTTATCTACCAAAGCATAAGGTAAGAACACTAAGTTCTATTTACTTGTCTCTAACAAGGGTCAAGATATAAACATGTGTGATACTATAAAAGTAATCCAAACACTAAGTACCCTCAACGATTCACCTCAACAATCGTACTCTAACATGTTTCATATGGTGGCACAAACAATAGTCTCAACTATAGTTGACTATGCCCAACACAACATATAAGTCTCTACTACATAGAGCATAAGATTTTCACTATACATAACGTAGTCCTTTTATGTTCTCATAAATTCTAGCATGTCTTAGAGAGCATAAATTATCATATAAACATATCTTAAAACCCAAAGGAAGATACAGAAGGAGTTCACCCATTTCGGTGAGATCAAACCCACCGGATACGCTTCGAATCCTTTTCGTTTCGTCGAACGAAGTTGCCCCCTAAGCTCCTAGTACCCTAAGATAAATATTTGAAGGGATACAAGCTTCGAATAAACATCTAAGAAAATTCACCAAAATTCACATAGAAAAGAGGTGGAAATTACCTTTGATCAAGAAGATCTTGTCCAAAGCTCAAATTGACCCAATGGATCTTCAAATCCAACCTAAAGGAGAGTTCTACACCCATCAATTAGGTTCTAAAAGCTCCGAATCGAAAATCCCCAATTCTAACCCTAGAATCCCATTTCTAGGGTTCCTACACAAAGAAAGCTCCCAAATCTAAATCTAGAGGGAAGGATTGGTTGCTTACCTTCCAAAAGCTCCAAATCAAGGATAATAACCCTCTAGAAGTGAAGATCTTCCCCCCAACAAGCTCCTCTCCAAGCTTCAAGTCCTCAACAATGGTGAAAGTACCACCAAGGAGCAAAAGAGAACAAAAGAGAAGGGTTTAATCTTCAAAAACCAACCAAAATCCATACAAAACCAAAGAGGACTAAGGAAAAGCTCCCTACCTCCTCTCTCCCTGGTTCACAGCACAAAAGGACCCTCAATGGGCGTGGGTGCTGTTATAGAAAGACACAAACGCACAAAAGTCCCTGCAGTTTCCAAGTTTCGAAAACTGCCAGGCTGTACCGGTACAGACCCAACCTGTACCGGTACAAGCCCCACGAAACCGCCAAACCCGAGGCTCGGGTTGGTGTCCAATAGCCATCCCATACCGGTACAGAATCCCCCCTGTACCGGTATAGCAACAATTGTCTTTTCTGCGGCAGACACCTGCAAGCAACCTAAAATTCAACTTTTTGGACTTTAGTGCTTGGGATTCATCCACTAACCTCGGTACACGTGCCATAGGTCGGAACACAGTCAGCGACCCTCCAGAAAATCTGGAAAAGCTCAGATCTCACATCTAACACTCGAACCTTGCTATTTGCAAAAGTTCAGTGCGTCACAACCCGGGACCTGGTTGGTCGGGTAGCGTACTGGATGACCTATACGGTCGATGGGCCCTGGGGGGCAGGATTGTCGGCTGGTTGCCGATGGATGATCTTTGAGCATATTTACATTGATCGCCCGATACTCGTCGCATTTCACGAACACAGGCGGTCTGATCCACCGCAAGTGGGTGTTCTTTTTCGGAAAAGTGGTTGCAGAAGCCGACCCGTGAGCCCTAGGAGCTTTAGGTTAGGGTTATATGCACTGGAGAGTAGCAAGGGCACTGGCTTGAGGTCTGCGGTGCTGACCAAGAGAGCATTGGTTCAGATTGGGTACTTTTGAGCTTGTCGTTCTATTGACGGATACATACAGTAGCTGTAGTGGTTCATACTTATATATCTCCTTACTTGTGTATCTTAGCTACTGTACTACTATCATCTCTACTTTTTGTTTATCTCCGTGACTAGTGAGTACCCCTCGCCCACGTCAGTTTGGGGTACCCACTGGGAGGGGAGACATGTTTACATGTTCTCACCCCCCGCCTTCTTTTTCAGGTGATATAGCAGGTCCTAGTGGGACAGCTGGTGAGGAGCGTGTCTAGCGTGCGATATTGTCACGCTCCGGGGTCTCTTTTAGGATAAAAAGAGAGCAAAATTTTTTTTTTTTTTTTTTTCAAAACCTGACCCCCAGGGTATGCCAGATCCGCCACAAATACAGGGAGTCCACTGTTCACACGGACAGAGTCTCCCCTGTATTTGCACGGCGTCGCACAAGTACAGAATATATAATCATACAACCAGGAAACAACCACAACTGAATATACGAACATTTACATCTAAATATCCATACACCATTCACCACAGATTCACATTCATAAAACCACAAGGAGATTCCATTGAAAACTGTTTTGTATAATAAAACTCTTTTTTTTTAAAACACGCTACCACGAGGGGTAGAAAACCTTTTATCTTTTACAAGAATTCAGAAATCCTTTTATTATATTCATGAAAATCCACATATTCAAATGTAATAAAAACACTGAACCATAAAAACTGACTAAGCGATGTCAACAGAAATAATAAGAGTAGAAACTAAACTGAATAACCTGGGTCAGAAGCTCTAACGGCCGCTACGAACGTGTCTCACGTCTCGTCTCAACTCTCACCGCCCGCAATACATGAAGAATGGTGGGCGGGGGGTGAGAACATGTAAACATGTCTCCCCCTTCCAGTGGGTACCGCAAGCCGATGAAGGCGAGTACTCACCGGATCAGGAAGAGATAAACAATTATAGGGGTAAGTGAAATACTAGATACAGTAGCGACAATAATACATGAACAAGATGTATAAGAACAATTACCGCTACTGTAAAGAAGAACTGAATATAAAGCATACATGAGTATCAGAGACTATAGTAGCAAGACAGACTGTAAAGAAGGAACTGTAAGTATGTATGCAACAACCGCTACTATAGTAATATGCGTCAACCGGGCGACAAGTCCAAAGTATACCCAATCTAACCTGCTATATTGGTCCGCAGACCTCAAGCGTGTGCCCACTGCCACTCTACCTGCATATTACCCAGTACTGACCGCTGGGCTCACGGGTCGAACCTCTGCAACCACTTTTCCGGAAAAGAACACCCTCTTGCGGTGGCCAAACCGCTGGTGTTCGTGAAATGCGAACGAGTCGGGCGATCGATGCTCATATGCTCAAAGGTCAACCGTCGACAACCAGCCGACAATCCCGCCCCTCAGGGCTCACCGACTGTATAGGTCATCAACTGTATGGAAGCACAAGAACCGACCACTCAGGTCAACTAGGATGGAACAACTCAACATCCTGTCAACAGTATGCAATTACTACTCAAGAAAATACGAGAACTGACAACTCGGTCAACTAGGATGGAACAACTCTACATCGTACCGAAGGTACACAAGTACTGACTACTCAAGTCAACTAGAATATATGCACAATGAATAAACGAATAGGTCATCAGAGTGTATCAACAGAATCCAGAACTACCGTCAGCCACTAGCCGACAATCCAACCCCTTAGGGTATACCGACCACAACGGTCATCAACGACAGAAGTCAAAGAAACGACCGAATAGGTGACAGATACAAGATACCAGAACTGACCAACCAGGTCACTGAATAGATGCAATGCACGGATCGACTAGGTCACAATCTCATAGATAGTCACGAAACCGCTCTACTCTAGACATGATACAGGATATGTAGAACAATCAAGTAGAGTTACGAGGAAACATAATATCACATACAGGTATACTACTCTACTCCTACACATGATACTAAACATGGATAATAATAAGAGTGCAAGGGTAAGAAACCATCACCGAGCGTGCACTACGCTGTGCCGACGTCGGATCGAAGTACCTACCTCTCGGTCAACTTTGAACCACGGACACTTGTTTCGCTCGGATCTCTCAAACCGCTCGTCGGATCGACGAACCGTCGCCTCCAACGCGTTCAGGTGCCTAACAACATGTTAGAAATGCGACTACATTAGATCAAAACCCACTACTTACAAAAAACCCCATTTTTGGAGCCCTAGATGCCGTTAGTGTTAAATACCCCAAATCGATCCGAGATTTGGGTAATAGTAATTTCATTAGCATCCTAGGATTCCAAAAATATCACTTCTAGAGATCAAAACCCATGATCTACCAAGAAACCCATTTTAAACCCTAGATTTGCTACTAGGTAAAAATCTGCCATTAGAGCTTTGGATTCATGCAACAAACCTCTAATTAGCATGCTAGAACACCTCTAAATCCATTCATAGAGCTTAAAACCCAAGCTATAGAGAGATGCCATTAAAGCTCTTAAAGCTTACCTCTCTAAATTTGCTCCAAGCACAAGGAGAAGAAGATGAAGATGAAGCTTCACTTCCTTGCCTTATTCGCCATCAAATTCCTCTCTTTGATCCACCCTTGTAGAGAGAGAGAGGGAGAGAAATCTAGAGAGAAGGAAGAGCTTCTCTCTCTAGCTCATGTGTGTGTGTGTGTTGCTTAAAGGCCAAGTAATGGCTGTGGGAGGGAGATAAAGACCAAAAGTCAACACTCCACCACTTAATTATAAGTTTGCCACTCAACAGGGCATTTTCGGGTCTCTGAGACCGGACATCCCCATGGAGACCGGTCTCCAAGTACTTAGCCAAATTTTCAGCCTTTTACACTTTTCAGCTTTTGGGTCCGTTTTCGCTCGTTTGACCTCTGATTCATTTCAAATCGAACCGAGACCTTCCAAACATGTTTTCAAACATGTTTTCATCATATTCTCATCCACGCTAATGCCGGATTTAGCTCACGGCCCAACATAGCCTTTCGGGTTCCGTTTCCACGCCTACGCGCATCGAAACGCCCAAATGCTCCCGAACTTCACCGGAACTTCACCGGGACCATTCCAATGGCTTTCCAACCAAGTGTACACCGTAAATTCATGATTTTAGAAGTCCGGTACCTTACACACCCGTCCCGCCTAGTTAGGTAACACCGTAGCTCAAGAGCATCTGGCGGAGAAAGCTCTCTCGAGACTGGGAATGCACCCGTCTCGCCTATCAAGGTTACACCATATCTCAAGAGTAGCTAGCGGAAAAAACTCTCTAGAGACTGTGAACACACCCGTCTCGCTCAACTAGGCTCTACTCACGTCACAACCTCACTGAAGGTAGAACAAAAGGGTTCACTGACTATCTCACCCGGACTGCCCAAACGGACCCATCCTGCCTGTATCTACCTACGCCGTACACTACCCCGAAGGTGGCCGGCTCAGGAACTGTCCCAAACAGAAACTGCGAATCACATCGCACTGAAACCTCATTCCGAAATGGCATTCGCGGGGCGTGACCCACGCAAGTATACATGTGTCTATGACATATTCATTCTAGCTGTCACATGCAAAAGTCAAGGTAACTGGGTCTAACAACCAACAAGTCACGTGCCCTCGGCACAATCTGAAACCAAAACAAGAACCTGGGCCCACCATCAACCTCGACGGTACCCGACAACACGAAACAGCCTAGCCTCTGCTGTAAACTAAGCTCGGCATCCCAGCACGAGCGTAAATGCAAGCTACACTACCCTCGGTATCCATCGCACTCACACCGCGACGATACGACTCCTAGAGCTAAATCTGGTAGTGTATGCATATGTCGATCAAATCGTGGTTTTCTCCTAAGTCAAATCCAAGTCCAACATGTATGAAATAAACTTGCTAAACATGCTCCCAATTCAGATAACAAACATGCTATAATCCATGAATTCGAGCTAAGGTTTAACATTCAATAACTAAACTTTACATATCGACTACTTGCACTTAGGAGTAAATCGATGAAAACCCACCTCTAAAATTAATTCTTTGGCAGCAAAGAGGTCCACGAACCCGCAGCAACCCTTGCTGGACTTAATCGAACTCCTCCAAGACCAACAAGCGGCTCGACAAAGCTCTAAACAGGGGAAATCCATCACTTAGTACCTATTTCAACACTTAAGCATAATTTAACTAAATTGGAATGTTTACCATACCTTTTAGACTTCAATTTAGTTACATTAAGGATCCACAATAGGGTACTAAGCTAGGGTATCAAGCTCTGGTCCAAATCCAGGTCCTTCCATGAAGTGCACCAAAGAAAGACTCAAAACCCACAAATCTGTTCACTAAACCAGCAGCAAAGTAGAACTGGGTTTCTAATAGGCAAATCTTCTCCAAAAATTGAAATCTTCTTGAAGTCCCGAATCCAACAAACCAAGTTTCGTCGCGATCCGACCTTCCTACGTCACACACGAGCCGAAACGCCTCAGGTCGACGCTGGAAATCTGCAAATCCGCACCTCAAAAATCTGTTTGACATAACAGCAGCATAGTAAAACTGGGGTTCGACCGAGGTAACCTTCTCCAAATTTAGAAATTTCAGATTCTGTGGATTTCTCTCGAAGTTCCGAATCCAACGAACCAACTCTCGCAGCAATCCGACGCTCCTACGTCGAGCTCGAGCCAAAACACTGCGAGTCGACGCTGGAATCCAGTAATAATTCAGCATACGGGCTTGAAGTTGAAAAATCAAGTAGTAAATGGTAGAAATGTCGGAAACCCACCTCGGCAACAGCTCCGGCACCGGCATGGTGTTGAGAACGACGAAGGTCCGCACTCACCTGGTCTCCTCGCAACAACACGATGTTGACAATATGCTCGAACGGCTCCGCGGCACGACGTCGACGAAGCTTCACTCCACAAGAGCTCCACCACCTCCAACCGGCCAAGCTTAGAGAGGGAGAGGGAAGAAGAAATTCAGCACAAGTCCCTCTTAGTCTCTCTCTCTCTACGTGTACTCATGTAGGGAAAGGTGGGGTGACACAATCAAGGTGTGAGGGAAATTACCAAAAAGCCCATCACCTACCAAAGTGTACCGGTACACGGGCACTTGTACCAGTACAAATGGGCAACCCGTGAGCAGCTTTGCGCAGGTCTATACCGGTATACCCCGGGTGGTTGTACCGATATAGCCATCAAGCTTGTACCGGTACACTCCCACATTTGTACCGGTACAGCTCACCGAAAAGTCTACTATTTTGCGGATTTTTCAGATTCCAGCTGCTCTCGCGTTCCCACAAGGTCCGCTTGGCGTCCATTTCGCGCCAACGCGACTCGAACTTATCCCGACACTTACTAGAGCTGTCGACAAGCCTCAGCTGGTAACCTCCAGGTGACTACACAATCGAGACTTATAGACACTGTGTTTGTACGTGTAATGACCCAGCCCACTAGCAACAATAACTCGTTGGGCCCAACCACTGGCCCAAAATGCTTAAGCCCAGTTATTATTACTAGTCTCCAAGTCTCATATAAACCCAATGACAAACCCATTCCCATCCGATGTGGGACTATTGGGGTGTCACAAACTTCCCCCGTTAAGGCCCTGACGTCCTCGTTGGTCCAATCACACACACATAGCCCAAGAACACCAGGCGATGTGAGACTCGTCTCGCTAGCCTTGTCATCCAGACCCTGGCTCAGCCGAGACTCGCCACACATGTCCAACTGGTGAACCGGCTCTGATACCAAATGTGACGACCCAGCCCACTAGCAACAATAACTCGTTGGGCCTAACCACCGGCCCAAAATGCTTAAGCCTAGTTATTATTACTAGTGTCCAAGTCTCATATAAACCCAATGACAAACCCATTCCCATCCGATGTGGGACTATTGGGGTGTCACAGTACGCTTTAAGTAATTGACTATCTTTTTAACTGCTTAAACTTTTGAAATTAATGATTAGCATCACCAATCCGATAGAAAAGTGAAGTATACATCGAGTCTAAGTTGGGGAAGGGAAAAAAAATAAAAAAGATAGGCTCTAAATTTTGCATCATTTATATGCTAATTTTGATTGAAATATATAAATTCTGAACAGATTAATCGTCAATAACAGCTTTTCATTAGTGTAGTGTCTTTAATTCAGATAATTGGATCTTTTGAAGTAAAAAAGAAGTTCGCATTTGGGTTTGGGGGGCTATTTTCAGCTTCCACTAAAACCTGCAAATGTTGGGTGTCAAATAACCTTCTGAAGTCTTAAGAAATACAGTTGAACAAATCATTTTCAAGGGTCTCCTACAGATTTTTTTTTTTTTTTTTTTTTTTTTGTAATCTTGCAATAACATCTTGCAACAACTAGAAAGAAGTTTTAAATTGAAGTTTTTGCTTTCAGGAGCTCCTGAACTTTTATTCTCAAAACTTTTCCTCTCAAAAGCTGTTTTGAAAGCAAGTCTTTGAATAGAGAAGCTAAGAAGGCGCTAAAAGTTCTGCAGCATTTCTTCTTTATACATGTGAAACAATAACATCAACCTCACTACATTTACAAGCTAAAACTAAAATTTGGAGCTTCTCTTGTGATTTGTTATGCTCCTTTGCCTTATCTAAGTGAGCCACACAAACTCTTATGCATGCAGCATGCTTCAATGATGCCCAAAGGCAGGCCACCAAGGATGCAGGCACCATAGCAGGGCTCAATGCGGTGAGGATCATCAACGAGCCCACAGCTGCGGCCATCGCCTACTGGCTCGACACGAAGGGCCCCGAGATGAAGAACATCCTCGTCTACGACCTCGGTGGAGGCACCTTTGACGTTAGTATCCTCACCGTCGACAATTAATGGCGTCTTTGAGGTTCTTGCCACCAGTGGAGACACCCACTTAGGGGGAGAGGATTTTGATCAAAGGCTCATGGATTACTTCATCAAGCTCATCAAGAAGAAGTACAACAAGGATATTTCTAAAGATGGTAATAAATGTTCTACCACGCTGTTAAGATACTAGAGAATGATTTTCGTTTTTCACCAACATAAATGAGAGCATAAAAATTTAAGCTATTAGAGAACGGTGTTATTAATATTTTACGCTCAACAGGTAAGGCACTTGGAATGTTGAGAAGAGGGTGTGAGAGGGCTAAGAGGGCTCTCAGTAGTCAACATCAGGTTCGGGTTGAGATTGAGTTGCTTTTCGACGATGTCGACTTCTCCGAGCCCTTGACGAGGGCTCGGTTCGAGGAGCTGAACATGGATTTCTTTCGAAAGACGCTCGCGGTGGTCAAGAAAGCGATGGACAATGCAGGGTTGACGAAAAGCGACATTGATGAGATCGTGCTTGTGGGAAGGAGCACGAGAATCCCGAAGGTGCAGCAACTCATGAAGGAGATGTTCGACGGCAAAGAGCCCAACAAGGGGATCAATCCGGATGAGGCCGTCGCTTACGGTGCAGCTGTGCAGGGTGGAATTCTTAGTGGCGAAGGCGGTGAGGAAACGAAAGGTAAATGTTGGATTTAAACTTTATAGGATAAAATACATAGAATGTAAACTTAGTCTGACATGATAGTTACCCCTCAGAATGAACGTGATTCTATTTGCAAAGCAAAACAAAAATGAGCATTTACGAGTTAGGCTTAAAAATTTTGGTTGTATGGTTATGTAACCATTCTCTGTAACATAGTTGAGCTGATCACTAATTTCTTTTTCTTTTTCTTTCCTGTAATAGATATTCTGTTGCTCGATGTTACGCCGCTTAGTCTAGGAATCGAGATAGCCGGAGGAGTCATAACGAAGTTGATCCCGAGGAACACGAGGATTCCGGTTAAGAAGTCTCAGATTTTCACAACATATGAAGATAACCAAACCACGGTCTCGACTGAGGTACATAAAGAATTTTTATTTTCATTTCCTCTCGAATTATCTTTTCAAATATATCCCTCTAATTTCACAAAATATCTTCAGGTCTACGAGGGTGAAAGAAGTCTAACAAAGGATTGTCGCGAGCTCGGGAGATTCGACTTATCCGGCATTCCGCCAGCTCCAAGGTATACAGTGTCCATAGATCGGATATCTGTAATTTCTTTAATTCTTATTTGGTTTTAAATCTCACAAACATTGTTCTCATGAGGAACACTGCAAATAGAAGTCACATTCGAAATCAATGCCAATGGAATACTACATGTGACCGCAGAGGACAAGGCCATGAAGAAGTCGAAATCGATCACCATTACGAATTACAAAGGGCGACTGAGCCAGAAGGAGATCGACAGGATGGTGCGGGAGGCCGAGGAGCTCGCCGAGGAGGACATGAAGATCAAGGAGAAGATTGATGCAAGAAACAGGCTTGAGAATTACATATACAACATTGTTGGAAGCGTGATTTTCACTGATACCAATTATTGGAACCAATATTTAGATAATATGGAGAAGAGATATTGGAGGAGGAAGATAACTAAACTAACACTTTATTAATAGAAAGCAAATAATTATATTCAAGACGACACTCTCAGCCATGTCTATTATGGCTTATTCATCTAATTAACCCATGCCTAACTATATATAGCCATCAAATCATAACAGATGATAAATCCAAATTTACTTTGGATAACTACAAATCTTAACCATAATCAAATAAAATATTTAAACTTATTTTTAACTATATTTTAATTAGGGATAATTGCCTATATACCCCTCATGCGTCTGAAAATATCCGATCTACCCCTACTTTTTTTTTCTTTCTAAAATGCCCCTCATACGTTCCACCGTTATTGCAAAATACCCCCGCAGTTATCTCCTGTTAAGTTAATCTGGGTTAAACATGAGTTAAATATCTACCACAGTTAAAAAAAATTAAAATACTAATTTTGCCCTTAACTTAAGGGCAAATAAGAAAGGTTGGTGACGGTAGAGGAGTATATTGGAAAAAACCAAAAGTCGAAATACTTTTGTGCCCTTGACTTTAAGGGCAAATAAGAAAGACAATGGTGGTAGAAGGGTATATTTGAAAAGGGCAAAATAGTAATTTTACAGAGATAACAGAGTTACTTAATAGATTTTAACTCTAAGGGTATATTAGAAATAGGTTGGAACGTAGGAGGGGTATTTTTAATATTAGCCTTCTAAGAGGGGTAAATCAAAAAATCGGGAACTTTTCAGGGGTATATAAGCAATTGCCCCTTTTAATTAAGTTTGGATTATTATTTTCAACATCCTCCCATAATCCAAACTTTATCTTCAAGTTGCGAACTCCGTGAAAAGCGCACTTTGAATTTGCAATCTCTGTTGCTGTTGTTGTCGTCGTCTTTGAGTTGTGCAGCATGATGCCTGTCCAATGATGTTGCCATGCACGGAATCTTTGCCATCTGTAATCCTGATTATCCACATTATCCTTAAAGATTTGCGAATTCCTGCAAATATCTTGGAAAACATGTAATTTTGAAAAAATTGGATCGATATGAATTTAATTTGTAATTTTGTGGTAGCCGAGGAAAGTTGGATTGACACGGATGTTTGTTCGGTGCATTGGTCGTGATTTGTGCATTTTCATGTGCTTTCTGTTTTCGTAAATCTAATTTGTAATCTGCATCTTCGATCACATCAAAATAATGGTAAACTCCCTCCTTACTTTGCTGCATAATTTCTTCATCAATAGAAATTTCTTCAATCATATTACCATTGTGAACTTTCTCGTCAGCCTGAATCGCATCATTTAGATCATCAACAAACCCTTCATGAATCTGATCTTCTTTATGATTTTTATCAGAATTTTCTTTCCAAATTGGGACTTCCGTATTTTCGTTGTTGGATTGAATTTCATTCTCTTCCTGCAAATCTTCTCCTTCAATTTTCGATAACATTCTCCACGCTTCTCGTGCCGTCTTTATCGTTGAGATTTTTTCAACCAACGATAGATTCACTGCTTGAAAAATATGTGATAGAACTTCTCTATCTCTCTTTATAAATTCATCTTTACCAAATTCTTTTTCATAATTACAATTCTCCACTACATCCCACAAATCTTGGGATTCTAAAAAACATCGAATGATGATTTTCCATCGTTTAAAGTTCGTTCCATCAAACTTTGGTAAGCTAGGTTGAATAAACCAATCATCTAAATTCATAACAAAACTTGAAAATCCAATAAATTTCAGATTTGTACCTTTCTGTTTGGATGACGTCCTTAATTCATCGAGATCTCACCGAATTTTCTGTATTTCGGTTTGCTTGCCTAGCCCTCCTGGTTATTTAGTCAAGTCTTCTTAGATCTCTTCACGGACTCTCCTCGCTCTCTTTTCCTAAAGTGTCACTACCTGCTGCTGTGTGTTGTGCAGAGGCCAATTTCTTCAAAGCGATTCCTTCGCTTTGGTTTCACCTAAACGTCACCTTCATCAATCTGCTACGAGTCGCTTGACTTTGACGTAGCTATCCGGTACATTACATCTATATTCTTTTCGAATATCTTATGATCTGGTTTATATGTCGCATGGTACTTTCCGGCTCTGATACCAATTGTTGGAAGCGTGATTTTCACTGATACCAATTACTGGAACCGATATTTAAATAATATGGAGAAGAGATATTGGAGGAGGAAGATAACTAAACTAATACTTTATTAATACAAAGCAAATAATTACATTCGAGACGACACCCTCAGCCATGTCTATTATGGTTTATTCATGTAATTAACCCATGCCTAACTATATATAGCCATCAAATCATAACAGATGATAAATCCAAATTTACTTTGGATAACTACAAATCTTAACCATAATCAAATAAAATATTTAAACTTATTTGTAACTATATTTTAATTAAGTTTGGATTATTATTTTCAACATGAGAAGTACTATCCAGGATGGGGAAAAGCAAGCTCGCGGACAAGATCGACGGAGATGACAAGGAGAAGATCGAGGACGCGCTGAAAGAAGCAATGGAGTGGATGGATGAGAATCAGTTGTTGGAAAAATAACTTGTCTTTCTAAAATCTTTAGTAAAATATTTTGTAAACAATTTTAACAGAAAATGATTAAGCTTCGGTTTTGAAAACCTTGATCAAATAATTAACTATATGATGATGCTATAGAGATTAAGAGTTTGGACGAAGCCTGTGAATAGTCGAGGCGTGCGAATGCACTGTCCTAGAAGCAAGATTGCCCCTCCACGTATGAGGCTTCCGGCAATCACTCCTAGCGATACAACGACCTCCGTCCACCCCGTCGGTACGTCTTCAGGGTGGCGCAAAACGAACCGCAACAACTTTCAGAGATCCAGCGACAGTAGTAAAAACTCAGTGTAGAATATAGGTATGCACTGTACTGTAGAGAAGGAGAAGAAGTAGAGAGAAAGGATTTTCGGGTTAAGGGAAGCTTGCTTTGAGCTCTGTGTGTACTACTACAGCAGCTCAGCTCACTCCTCCTCTCCATATATAGAGGAGAGGGATCCAACGGGCACTGACAGGGCAAGATCCTAAACCAGGATCTTGCCTTGTTCCAATGCTGTCAGAGATCTGGTCAAGATACTGCAGACGGGCGGCTTCCGAGATAAGACCGTTGGACCAGATCTTGGACGATCTGAGCCAAATTTGGGATAATCCAGGTAAGGCCAGGGTTAAGCAAAAAGATAAAAAGAAAAGTCTAACAAAAATAAAAGGAACCGGTCACACGCGCGCCACCGCCCGGCCCGGCACGGCTCGTGCTCGTGCTCGTGCTCGTGCCGTGCGCGCGTGTGTGTGTTTAGTCGAGAGCTCCACTCTCATGTTTTCCCAAGTAATTACAATGGGAAAGAGAGAGTATATAAAGCAAAGCAACAAGTGTTTGCTTTCCAATGTGGGACTAAACATCCACATGTAAAGAGCAAGGTTTGGGCTCCCAGGCAAGGCCCATACAGAGAGTGGGCTGCCCAGAAAGCCCAAAGGCCAAATACAAGTTTTAAATCACCAAATAACATATAATACGAACATTCCCCCACATGATTTAAAACTTCAAATAAAGAAATGAAATAAAACTAAAATTCAAAATATAACTCAAAAATAATGCTGGATCTCTTATACCACGTATTCGGCGAAGGTACCTTTCGGGTTTGAACCTTCACTTAGTGCTTGTCTATGTACATCCGAGGGCACAATGGTGGACTTCGCCTTGAACCAAGGCCGGTGAATCGGATTTCCACAAACCGCACACATGGTACAGTCGTTTAGGTTCTAAGCGGGTGAGCGCTATCATGGCCATGCGCTAATATCGCTTCATGTGTGTTTTAGGGAACCGCCCTCTTCCCACAGTTGCGGCCTCACAACTCCACACATATAGTAGGTCCTTAGAAGGGTGTCTGCAAGGTCACACCCTGCCTCATGGGTTTCGGAACCATTCAGGGCTAATGCCCTTCCTATCCACTTGCAGATATGAGCACTGTCGCCAGAGGGATGAGGATACAAAAACAGTGCTCCTCACAGCTACCTGTTCGACTTGTTTCTACCCATTGAACCTGCAACAGGTTGGGTTGCCGTCGCCGGTAACTACTATTGTGGGCTAAGCCCCATCCCCCTCGACGATTCTAGCATCACAGACCTAGATAATCCCTTGGTGAGCTGATCAGCCAAGTTCTTCGTAGATCTCACAAATTCCAAAGCAATTACATTCTCCTTCATATTCTGTCGAATGAACTTATGTTTCACTTTCATAAATCTATTCATCTTAGTCTCCACATTCTCTTGGGCACACTTATTGTAATATACCGAAACCACGAAGGGTGACAGTCGAACTTTAGTCAAAATGATCAAAGTTCGATGATGAAAGGCTTTGTAAAGGCCGAGGGCCTCTACAATGCAAAAAGTGCATTGTAGGTGACCTTCGAGAGCTAAACGGAAAGGAGATCGAAGAAATCTGCAATTCTGCAAAATTCTGCTTGCTGAGACCGGACAATGTGGTTGAGACCGGTCTCAGTACACGCAGGGGATTTTGAGGGTAGAAAATTTGGCTAAGTCCTGGAAACCACGCAGGATCCGGACAATGGTTGGAGACCGGTTGCCACGCGCGGTTGAACCCGGGTGAAGACACTGTGAGACCGGACAACAAGGTTGAGACCGGTCTCAGCACCCGAAATTTGCCCAGTTCAGGCTGATTTAATTAGATGGAAGTTGAGGGGCTTAATTGCATTTCTGCAGTATATGTGTTAAGTGTGAGGGGGTATGAGCTTGTTTGCTCATTTCTTCAAGCCCAAGCAACCTTGTGAAGTGCTCTCTCTCTCTCTAGGATCTTCTCTCTCTCAAAGAAGAAGGAGAAGAAGGAAAAGAAAGGAGAAAGGAAGTAGAGGAAGTGAAGTAGCTCCCTCTCCTTCACCTCTAGAGCAAGAAAGGAGGAAAGCTGAGGTAGGCTTTTCCCTCTTTTGTAGTTAAACCCTAAGTAGGGATTAGAACGGTTTGAGAATGGTTTTTATGGACTCTCTTGATGCTAGGGAGTTCTCTAGAGTGTTTCGTCGAGATCGAAACCAAGGTTTTGATGGTTTTGCCGAGCTAGGGCACCAAATTGGGGTTCTTGCTCGTGAGGGCTTTCTAAGTGAATTGACCCTACAGAAATGTAATTGGGGACGTTACTGACTCGCTCGAGCGAACGGTTCGTTTAAACGAAAAGTCTATAGAAAGTTATGTGCAAAAAGCCTAATTCGGCTTGTTTTTGCCGCAGATCAAGAAATTGGCGGTCGAGGATCGCAGTAACTGAACTAGAGCATCCTACTGAACTCACAAGGTGGGGGGTGCTTCCACTAACTCTGAAATTCCTCTTATGTCTATATGTCAATTCTTGAGCATATATGTGATAGTGCTATTGTGCATGATAGGGTAAAGGAATATGAATTGCATGTGTAAAGTACCTAGTGGTTAACCATATATATATGCATGTGTTAAGAACAAAGAACCTAGTGGTTAACCCTATGTATGCACGAGATGAGACAAAGAACCTAGTGGTTAAAGAATGTGAACAAAAATGACATATAGATCGAGTGGCATGTGAAAGTTGTTAATGAACACTAGAGTTAGTGTAACGACATGATCAAGAATGTTATAGAATAAAGAACCTAATGGTTAAAGAACCTAGGGGCTAAAGAATAAGAATGCTAGAGAATAAAGAATGCTAAAGAACAAAGAGCACTAGAGATAGTGTTAAAACCTGGTCACGATCTCGTAGAACAAGAATGTAAAGAATAAGAACAAACGACAAAAGCCTTAAAGTTAAGGGTCATTGTGCAAAGTCTTCCTTAAAGTTAAGGAACGGATTTGGATTCAATCCTTGGAGCAAGGATTTGATCATACTCGCCTATAAGTCCTTGCTCGGGGCGGGTAGCTCCCCCTCGAGCGGTGCGCTTCGGAGTAGGTCACCACTGGGATGAGCGTCTCAGAGGACGGTCCCGTCGGGTCGTAGTAGTCTCCCCGATACTGGGATTTGAGTTGGTGAGTTCTTGAGCGGCTACGAGCTAGCCATGAGAGATTGGGTATCGAGATTGGGTAACGAGATCAGTAGATTGCATTCGTCATACTTATTATATGAACATAAGCATGTTAAATGTGGTTCAGGCATATTAGTGGTTTGCATGTAGCTTGGTTACTATCTGCTATTTCTTTCAAATTATGCCTGAAATAGACCTAGTGGGAACGTCGGTGTGATTGGGGGCCGAGCCCACTGGGAACTTCGTTGTAGTTCTCACCCCACTATTTCTACAGGGCCGAGCTCCAGCGAGCCAGCTGGCGATCGTGGTAAGGGTCTCGCGCCTTAGCTAGCGACTGCCACAGCAGAGTGTGTTTTTTTGTAGCTACTTACCACTCATGTGTATGTCTTTTGGAAAGTTGAACATGGACAAGTGTATTTTATTTATGGAAGTTAAATGCCAATGAATGTAAAGAGAAGAAATGATGTTATGGGAAAGAATGAACACGTGAATGTAAATGATGTTTTGAACGTTGAATGAAGATGTGGAATTATGTGTAGTTTAGTATTTTCTTTCACTTGGCTGTTGCTTACCTTCGTGTAAGCCTATGTTTATGCTTTCGCCTGTGCTTTTCATATCTTATTGAACTGTACTTGTGTTGAGCCTTGGGCGGGCAGGGGAAACTATGTCCGTTCGGCGTCTGTTGGACGGGCCCGGGCCGGCCAAAGGGATCGGTCCCGGGGCGTGACAGATGTTTTGGTATCAGAGCCTAAAGTGAAAGAAAACTAGGAACGGACCTAGAGAACTCTAGGATGGATAAGCCATAAGGATCTAGGAAACGTGAGTGACGCGGAATCTAAGTTAGCGAAGGCACTTGATTGGGTTAAAGTGTGTCGTCTCTAATGTAATTAGAGGCTAAGTTGCTAAGTTAAGATGGAATCGGTTCTGTATACCTTGAGTAATGTTGGGTGGCCAACAACATTACGCTTGGGACGAGAACAAATATAGGTGTTGCTTTCGCCGAATTGGGTGTGTTTGAGTAAAGTTGTCTGTGTAGCTGATGAATACGCTACCTTTCAGGTACGATGCCTCGTGGTCGGCCCCGAACGCGGTCGATGCCGGAGGAGCCGAGTGTGGCTCCTGAGCAACCCAGAGCAGGTGGCGATGGGGGGCTTCAGGAGCAATTGTCTGCACTAATCGGAGTAGTGCGACAGCAGGCGGAATCAGTGCATGCTCAGGGTGAGCAGATCCGGCAGCTTCACGAGACGGTGGAGCGGCAACAGGCGGCGACGGCTCAGGCTAGTGGAGGGCCTTCTGTGCCCCCTGTTGTGGTGCCAGGCGCGACCGAGGGAGTGCCCGTGGCGGCCGTGCCAGTTACGGTTGTACCGGCCGGGTCGGGGACTTCGGATCCCGACAGTGCGGCGGTAGAGGCGGAGCGGGAGCGTGCCTTGGCGGCTCTCGTCCAGTTTCAGAAGTTCAACCCCCCGTTACTCGAAGGAGAGTTGACGGAGCCCGATGTGGTGGAATCGTGGGTCGACTCCATGGAGACGCTGTTCGGAGACCTTGGTACCTCGGAGAAGGATAAGGTTTACATCGCCACTCGATGCCTTGGTAAGGCGGCGAAGGTGTGGTGGCGGCGGATGAAGCGTGATAGGTCTCCTGACCTTTCGCCAATGTTGTGGGAGGAGTTCAAGAGGGCGGTGTTCGCCAACTACTTCCCGGATACGGTAAAGCGGAAGTTGCAAGAGAAGTTCCGCAAACTGAGACAGGGAGATCGCTCGGTAGCGGACTACGAGCAGGAGTTCTCGCGCATCATAGACTGCGTCCCGGATGTTGTGCGTGATGACCGGGACCGGGCCGATTGGTTCTTGAGAGGACTCCGAGGATCTACGAAGCGGTGCGTATTCTCAAGTTGGCGACCTATGCGGAGGTCTTTGATAGGGCTTTGTGGGCGGAGCATGGCAGTTGCTTACGCCGTGAGGAGCGCGAGTCCATGGCGAGACGCGCGAAAAAGGGAAGAAGCGAACGGCGGCGGTGGGCAAAGCCGAATGCTAAGAAACCCCTGCATCCCCGACTGCAAGCATGCTGTCGGAGGCCTTCCCGATGTGTTATCCGTGGTGGTGAGCATCACCGAGGGCTTGCCCACGGGGTGGTGAGGGAGGTGCTTTAAGTGTGGACAAAGGGACATATGGTTCGGGAGTGCCCGAAGTGGTCGTCGTCTGCGCCAACGGCGGCGTGCCACCGTCAACCCCGAGACAGCTTGCGGGGTTACCGCCGGCGATGTCGGCTGGGCGTGCGTCATCTTCGCCCCAGCCGGAAGGATCGCGTGCACCGAGCGGACGGGTTTTCGCCGCTCTGGTGGAAGAGCAACCTGCTGCACCGGACGCTGTCGTGGCAGGTATGATTTCTATTAGAGGCACGAGGGCTAGAGCACTATTTGATACGGGAGCATCGCATTCATTCATTGGCGCATTGTTTGCGAGGACTCATGACCTTGATGTAGAGTGTAGCCCTGATCGTTGGTGGGTTAATGCCCCAGAACATGAGTTTAGTGTGCAGGATTGGTACCCGGATTGTCCAATTCAGGTAGGAGATTGGATTATGCCGGTAGATCTGCTAGTGTTGAAGAAGATGTGGGACTTCGATGTAATCTTGGGGATCGACTGGCTCTCCAAGTACTATGCGGTGATCGATTGTGAGAACAAGCGAATCACATTTCGTGAACCGGATCAGAAGGAGTTTGTGTATCAAGCGTGTAAAAGCTCACGCTTCGCGGCGACTGTGTCGGCGGCGAGGGCGAGGAAGATGGTCAAGGGTGGATGTAAAGCCTACTTGGCAACTATTGTGGACACCCAAAGGAAGTACCCGGAGCTTGGTGAGATACGGGTAGTGTGCGAGTACCCAGATGTCTTTCCGGCGGAGTTACCGGGACTACCACCGGACCGGGAGATCGAGTTCGCTATAGACTTAGTCTCCGGGGCGGCGCCAGTTTCAAAGGCTCCTTACAGAATGGCACCGACAGAGTTGGTAGAGTTGAAAGCACAGCTACAGGACATGCTTGACAAGGGCTTTGTGAGGCCGAGTGTGTCGCCGTGGGGTGCTCCGGTGCTGTTTGTGAAGAAGAGGGATGGTTCACTTCGACTCTGCGTGGATTATCGCGAGTTGAACAAGGTGACCATAAAGAATAAGTACCCGTTGCCTAGAATCGACGACTTGTTTGATCAGTTGCAAGGGTCGCGGGTGTATTCGAAGATTGATCTTCAGTCAGGCTATCACCAATTGAAGATTCGACCGGCGGATGTACACAAGACGGCGTACCGTACACGGTATGGCCACTATGAGTTTACGGTGATGCCGTTTGGGCTTACTAATGCCCCGGCAGCATTTATGGACTTGATGAATCGAGTCTTCAAGCCGTTGTTAGACCGGTGCGTCGTGGTGTTCATAGACGACGTGTTGGTTTATTCGAAGAACGAGGAAGAGCACGAGGAACATTTGAGGACCGTGCTGCAAATACTTCGTGAGGAGAAGCTTTACGCTAGACTCAAGAAATGTGAGTTCTGGCTGTCGGAGGTTACCTTCCTAGGCCACGTGATATCCGGGAGCGGAGTCTCGATGGATCCAAAGAAGGTGGAGGCAGTTAAGGATTGGCCTCGCCCGACGAGTGTTGCGGAGGTTCGCAGCTTTCTTGGACTGGCGGGCTATTATCGGCGGTTTGTGGAAGGGTTTGCGAGGATCACCACTCCACTAACACGCCTTACGCATAAGGGAGTGAAGTATGTTTGGAGCGACGATTGTGATCGGAGCTTCAAGGAGTTGAAGAACAGGTTGACGTCGACCCCGGTTTTAGCTTTGCCGACTCCGGGGGAGAGCTTTGTGGTGTATAGTGATGCCTCTTATAGTGGTCTCGGGTGTGTGTTGATGCAAAATGGCCGAGTGATAGCATATGCTTCTCGCCAGCTGAAGACTTACGAGAAGAACTACCCGATACATGACTTGGAGCTAGCTGCGGTGATATTTGCACTAAAGCTATGGAGGCATTATTTGTATGGTGAGCACTGTGAAATTTACACGGACCATAAAAGTTTGAAGTACTTGTTCACCCAGAGAGAGTTGAACATGAGACAGCGACGGTGGTTGGAGCTGATAAAGGACTATGATGTCACTATCCTGTACCACCCGGGGAAAGCCAATGTCGTGGCCGATGCGCTGAGTAGAAAGTCTGTGGAAAACTTGGCGACGGCGATTACACCGCAGCCGTTGTTGCAAAAGGAGATGCAACGGTTAGGTTTGGAGGTGGTGGCGCCGGGAGTGCCGGCAACACTTGCGGCGTTGGTAGTACGACCGACCTTGTTGGAGAGAATCAAAGAACTGCAAGCCTCTGATGAACATCTCCAGAAGGTACGAAAGGATGTTGAGATCGGTAATGCTGAAGATTTCAGCATTGGGACCGACGGTGCGCTTCGGTTTAGAAACCGTTGGTGCGTGCCCAAGAACGAGGAGGTTCGAAGGATGATTATGCAGGAGGCACATCAGTCCCCTTATAGTATTCACCCCGGTGGCACTAAGATGTACAGAGATCTAAAAGTGCATTACTGGTGGCCGGGTATGAAAAGGGAAATTGGAGAGTTTGTGGCGCAATGTCTTACGTGCCAACAGGTGAAAGCGGAACGCCGGTTTCCGGCGGGGAAACTGCAAAGTTTACCGATACCTGTATGGAAGTGGGAGGACATTGCGATGGACTTTATCGTGGGTTTGCCTCGATCGCAAGGTGGGCATGATGCGATATGGGTCGTTGTGGATCGATTGACGAAATCGGCCCATTTCTTGCCGATTCACACGACGTGGTCGGGGGATAAGTTGGCTCAGGTGTATCTTAACGAGATTGTGAAGTTACATGGGGTTCCGGTATCCATAGTGTCGGATCGAGACCCTAGGTTCACGTCTCATTTCTGGAAGAGCTTGCAGGATGCTCTGGGCACACGGCTCGATTTTAGCACCGCGTTTCATCCTCAGAGTGATGGACAGTCTGAGAGGACCATACAGATACTCGAGGACATGTTGCGAGCCTGTGTGTTGGACTATAGGGGAGGATGGCACGATTACTTGCCGATGGCGGAGTTCGCGTATAATAACAGTTTTCAAGAGAGCATCGCGATGGCGCCATTTGAGGCTTTGTATGGAAAGAGGTGTCGTTCTCCGATTCATTGGAGCGAGGTGGGCGAGAGTGTCACTCTCGGCCCCGATGTGTTGCGGGAGGCGGAGGAAAAGGTTCGCCTTGCCCGTCAGCGACTTGCGACGGCGCAATCAAGACAGAAAAGTTACGCCGACAAGCGCCGAAAGGATTTAGAATTCGCGGTTGGAGACCGCGTGTTCGTAAAGGTGTCGCCGATGCGTGGTGTCAGGCGATTTGGGGTCCGCGGAAAGTTGAGTCCCCGGTATATTGGACCATTTGAGGTGCTGGAACGCATTGGTGCGGTGGCATATAGAGTTGCATTGCCGCCAAGGTTGGCGGGGGTTCACAACGTGTTTCATGTGTCAAATCTCAGGAAGGATCTCCATCATTCGGCGCATGTACTAGAGTATGAACCCGTGGATTTACACGAGGATATGACCTACGAGGAGCATCCAGTGTGCATCCTTGGTAGAGAGGAGCGGAAGTTGCGGAATCGCGTGATTCCATTTGTGAAAGTCCAGTGGAGCAACCATGCGATGCGGGAATCCACTTGGGAACATGAGGACGTGATGCGGAAGAAGTACCCGTACCTGTTTGAGTCTGCAAGCTAAGGTATGTCTAGTTTCGCGGACGAAACTATTTTAAGGGGTGGAGAATGTAATATACCGAAACCACGAAGGGTGACTGTCGAACTTTAGTCAAAATGATCAAAGTTCGATGATGAAAGGCTTTGTAAAGGCCGAGGGCCTCTACAATGCAAAAAGTGCATTGTAGGTGACCTTCGAGAGCTAAACGGAAAGGAGATCGAAGAAATCTGCAATTCTGCAGAATTCTCCTTGCTGAGACCGGACAATGTGGTTGAGATCGGTCTCAGTACACGCAGGGGATTTTGAGGGTCGAAAATTTGGCTAAGTCCTGGAAACCCTGCATACGGGATCCGGACAATGGTTGGAGACCGGTTGCCACGCGCGGTTGAACCCGGGTGAAGACACTGTGAGACCGGACAACAAGGTTGAGACCGGTCTCAGCACCCGAAATTTGCCCAGTTCAGGCTGATTTAATTAGATGGAAGTTGAGGGGCTTAATTGCATTTCTGCAGTATATGTGTTAAGTGTGAGGGGGTATGAGCTTGTTTGCTCATTTCTTCAAGCCCAAGCAACCTTGTGAAGTGCTCTCTCTCTCTAGGATCTTCTCTCTCTCAAAGAAGAAGGAGAAGAAGGAAAAGAAAGGAGAAAGGAAGTAGAGGAAGTGAAGTAGCTCCCTCTCCTTCACCTCTAGAGCAAGAAAGAAGGAAAGCTGAGGTAGGCTTTTCCCTCTTTTGTAGTTAAACCCTAAGTAGGGATTAGAACGGTTTGAGAATGGTTTTTATGGACTCTCTTGATGCTAGGGAGTTCTCTAGAGTGTTTCGTCGAGATCGAAACCAAGGTTTTGATGGTTTTGTCGAGCTAGGGCACCAAATTGGGGTTCTTGCTCGTGAGGGCTTTCTAAGTGAATTGACCCTACAGAAATGTAATTGGGGACGTTACTGACTCGCTCCAGCGAACGGTTCGTTTAAACGAAAAGTCTATAGAAAGTTATGTGCAAAAAGCCTAATTCGGCTTGTTTTTGCCGCAGATCAAGAAATTGGCGGTCGAGGATCGCAGTAACTGAACTAGAGCATCCTACTGAACTCACAAGGTGGGGGTGCTTCCACTAACTCTGAAATTCCTCTTATGTCTATATGTCAATTCTTGAGCATATATGTGATAGTGCTATTGTGCATGATAGGGTAAAGGAATATGAATTGCATGTGTAAAGTACCTAGTGGTTAACCATATATATATGCATGTGTTAAGAACAAAGAACCTAGTGGTTAACCCTATGTATGCACGAGATGAGACAAAGAACCTAGTGGTTAAAGAATGTGAACAAAAATGACATATAGATCGAGTGGCATGTGAAAGTTGTTAATGAACACTAGAGTTAGTGTAACGACATGATCAAGAATGTTATAGAATAAAGAACCTAATGGTTAAAGAACCTAGGGGCTAAAGAATAAGAATGCTAGAGAATAAAGAATGCTAAAGAACAAAGAGCACTAGAGATAGTGTTAAAACCTGGTCATGATCTCGTAGAACAAGAATGTAAAGAATAAGAACAAACGACAAAAGCCTTAAAGTTAAGGGTCATTGTGCAAAGTCTTCCTTAAAGTTAAGGAACGGATTTGGATTCAATCCTTGGAGCAAGGATTTGATCATACTCGCCTATAAGTCCTTGCTCGGGCGGGTAGCTCCTCGAGCGGTGCGCTCGGAGTAGGTCACCACCGGGATGAGCGTCTCGTAGGACCGTCCCGTCGGGTCGTAGTAGTCTCCCGATCCGGGATTTGAGTTGGTGAGTTCTTGAGCGGCTACGAGCTAGCCATGAGAGATTGGGTATCGAGATTGGGTAACGAGATCAGTAGATTGCATTCGTCATACTTATTATATGAACATAAGCATGTTAAATGTGGTTCAGGCATATTAGTGGTTTGCATGTAGCTTGGTTACTATCTGCTATTTCTTTCAAATTATGCCTGAAATAGACCTAGTGGGAACGTCGGTGTGATTGGGGGCCGAGCCCACTGGGAACTTCGTTGTAGTTCTCACCCCACTATTTCTACAGGGCCGAGCTCCAGCGAGCCAGCTGGCGATCGTGGTAAGGGTCTCGCGCCTTAGCTAGCGACTGCCACAGCAGAGTGTGTTTTTTTGTAGCTACTTACCACTCATGTGTATGTCTTTTGGAAAGTTGAACATGGACAAGTGTATTTTATTTATGGAAGTTAAATGCCAATGAATGTAAAGAGAAGAAATGATGTTATGGGAAAGAATGAACACGTGAATGTAAATGATGTTTTGAACGTTGAATGAAGATGTGGAATTATGTGTAGTTTAGTATTTTCTTTCACTTGGCTGTTGCTTACCTTCGTGTAAGCCTATGTTTATGCTTTCGCCTGTGCTTTTCATATCTTATTGAACTGTGTTAAGGATTTTGTGTTGGCAAGTTTCGTGAATTGAGTCGGAGTCTTGAAGGATCGGAGCGGATCGAAGAACGGTGAAGAATCAAAGACTTCGAAGAAAGAGGAATTGGCTCACGATGAGAATCACGATGCCTAGGTAAGTTTTTAATTCATGTTATGGTGATTCATACTTAGTTGTAGGCATTAGAATCGTAAAATCATTGAATAACGGATTAGAAACTGTAACGGAACTTTGTAGTTTTCGAAAAATGAAAAAATCAACAAAAATACAAAGTTATACCGGTATGGAAAAAGATCTTTGTCAGACCGGTATGGGAAAAGTTGCTATACCGGTATAACCATCAATCCCATTACCGGTTCCAAGGCTTCGAAAAATAATCTTCCGTCCTTGTGGAACCGGTAACCAGTTCAAGTTTGTACCGGTACAGATGGGTAAAAATCTGAAAAATCTCTAATCCGAATCTAATTGATTCTAAAGTCTATAAATAGGTTCTTAGGGTTCTCTAACTTCGTGCACTTTATTATAATACATGTTTGAGAAACCCTAGAGGCTAGGAATTCCTTCAAAACCTATTTTCTACTAAATAGCCTCTTTTAGGTCAAATCGAGACATAGTAAATCCTTCTCTATATGTCGATTTGATCTACGCTTCGCTTGGAGTTTTTCTTCTTCGGTTTTCATCGATACTCCAACGAAGGATCACCATATTCATGATTCTATTCATGGTGGCGTCATGGATTCGGCGTGATTGAAGATGTAAGGACTCGAAACTGCAAAACGAGAAAATTGGACTATGATTCAAATTGATCAAAGTCAAGTTAGGAATGCCTTAGAGTGATTAAAGGCATTAAGTAAGCTAAAAGTGCATTGGAAATGACCTGTACTGAAATCGGAGCGAAAACAGAAGACTTGAATTTTCTGTGAGAAACGGGACAGATAAATTAGCAGAAAATGCACAGTGTCGGAAAATTATGAAAACTGGAGGGTATGTCAGGATTATTATTATGAGGCTAGATTTAAAGTTTCATGCCATTCTGACACCCGAAAATGCCCGAAATTGGGCTGTGCATTGGAGGGGTATTTTGGTAATTATGGATACAAGAAGGCTAAATGGACTTGGTCTCTTCCCTTTCTCTCATTTCTTGCACCAAAGCAAGAAAAGAGGGCTCCTCTTTCTCTCTCTAAGGAAAAGAAGGAGAAGAAGGAAAAAGAAGGAGAAGTTGAAGAGAAAAAGCTTTGGAGAGTGGGATTTCTCTCCTTTGGGCTTTCCTCTACATCAAGTAGAGATCTTCTCAAGGTAAGCTTGGGATTTCTAAAGCTTAGATTTTTCTAGGGTTTTGTGATATGACCTTAGAATGAGTTTTGGTGACCTCTACAATTCTAGCTAGTTGCTAGAAGTATGATCTAGAGTCCGTTTCGGCTAGTTTAGCCGAAGTTGTGAGCTAGGGCTCCAAAATGCGATTTTGCTAACGGTTAGGGTTTGATCTAGTTTAACCCTATGTTTGTGATGGTTTTAGGCTCGGGAGCACTCCCGCGAAATCAGTTAGCGATTCCGACGAGCGAGCGCGGAGGAATTGAGCCGGGAGCCTAAATTGGTTTAAATTGCCGTAGAGTGCGGCGAAGCCTTTGAGAATTCGGCGAAGTGCGTCGGTGGAGCCTTTACGATATTAGAAGGTGGGGGGTGTCCATCCCGGAGCAGCTGGGCTGCTCCCTATGTCTGTATGTGCATATGTATATAGTATCGATCTAATGTAAATTGTCGAAAACAAGTTAGGGTAAGATACTCCTTTATTGCATGTAGTTCTAGCTAGTGTAGCTGGATATGCTTGACACTAGGGTAGAATACATGAATAAAGGCGAGTGATGACATTGAAACCCTAAAGTAGAAAACTTATATGAGTTGGCAAAACTGAAAGACATTCCTTTATTTGCATGTGATTCTAGCTAGTGTAGCGTGATATGCTTGACACTAGGGTAGAATACATGAATAAAGGTGAATGATGACATTGAAACTCTAGTGTAAAGAACTTGTATGAGTTTGACAGAACTAAGAACAAACGACAACATAGATCGAGTGGCATCTAGTTGAATGATAACCTAGATCGAGTGGCATCTAGTTGAATGATAACCTAGATCGAGTGGCATCTAGTTCAATGATAACCTAGATCGAGTGGCATCTAGTAAATGAGAACATTGACAAATGACATGTTGAACTAGAGTCTAGGTGAACTCTATGCATGATGAACTAGAGGTGATAGTTCTGAGAGTTGTTAACCTTAGTTGATAGGGTATCCTCAGTTGGCGAGGATTGGATCATACTCACACAGTCTGTTTGAGCTTGTGGTGGTCGCTCCACACAAGCAGTGCACTCCGGAGTTGTCTCACGAGCGGGGTAGCTCACCGGGTGAGATACGAGCGGGGTAGCTCCTCACCTATGCACTGGGATGCACTCCGGAGTTGTCACACGAGCGGGGTAGCTCACCGGGTGGGATACGAGCGGGGTAGCTCCTCACCCATTGGTGGGAGGTGAGTCGGGCGAAGGGCGGGGGTAGCTCTTCACCCGTGAGATTTGAGCGGGGTAGCTCTTTACATGTGAGATTTGAGCGGGGTAGCTCATCACTTGTGAGATTTGAGATATCGAGAGCGAAAGGCGGGGTAGCCCTTCACCTCTTCACCTACTAGATTTGTAGTGTGAGTACCATGAGATTTGAGATCTTAGGCGGGGTAGCCTAGTGGATTGGGTAACGAAAGAATATGTTTCCTGTTAAACATAGTATAGTGTGATAGTTTCCTTTATGCTAATTAGCATGTTTACTTATGTTGTTTAACATAGTAGAAATATCGATAGCATGATTTACAGCTTTCCATATTATCGATAGCATGATTTACTGCTTTTCTATATAAATATCTATCTGTGCATACCTATGCCGTATGGACCTAGTGGGGAGATCGGTGGAGTCGGTGGCCGAGCCCACTGGGAACTAAGGAAGTTAGTTCTCACCCCACCACTATTACAGGGCCTAGCGCGGGTACAGAGGGCGAGGATCGCGGTAAGGGCATAGCGCCCTAGATCGAGGTAGCAACCACCTGTTGCATTAGAGGCACCCGAGTTGTCGAGTGTAGATCTTGTATAGGTGTGAGATTTGTGAGATGTTGTAAATATTCATTTTGCAAGTTCAAGGTAAACTTGTTGTAAATGATGTTGAAACATGAATGTAATAGCTAAGTGTTTCTCTCTTTGTATACTTGTATATCATACTTGTATCGCTTGCTCTTGTATGGTTGGCACTCTTAGTGCTTTGGTTAGTCATGAATAAAAATGAAATTCTCGTTCTTGTACATGACTCGTTTGTTGAGCCTTGGGCGGGCGGGGAGAGTCTTTGTCCGTCGGCGTACGTTTGACGTGCCGTGCCGACCAAATTGGCGGTCGCGGGCGTGACAGATAAGATGGTATCAGAGCCATAAGAGCAAGTAAAGAGAGAGTCTAGGACGACCTAGGAGACCCTAGGATGGAAGCCTAAGGCGATAGGTGCGTGAGGGGAACGTGGACCTATTGCGGTGGCGGAGGTTAAAGGATTGGGTCAAAAGGATTTTGTGTCTCTAGTAGGTACTAGAGATGGACTTGAGTGGTATAAATTCTTGACTCGAGGTGATTATGTCGGCGGCCGACGACATAATACTAAGAGCCCAGAATGAGTACGCTCGCGAGCTTCCGCCCGATTTTTGATAATGAGTTATACGGTTGTTAATTGCGTAGACGTTGTTGGTTTAAGTTGTTAACCAACTTGTTGCGTTTCAGGAGCTAATGTCACCTAGGAGACGCGATACGCATAGGACCGTTCCGGTATCACCCCGGTGGTGCACGATCACGCGAGTTGCCGGCAGGACGAGCTGCCCGAGCAAGCGGAGTTGCCTGAGCAGGGTGAGCTACCTGAGCAGGCTGGGATGAGTATGGTGCTAGAGCTGCAAGCACAAATGTTGGCGCTTGTCGGAGCAATGCAACGGCAAGAGGTTCAATTTGGGCAGCTTCAAGCACTAGTGGAGCGCCAAGCGGCGGCGGCGGCGCGCAGCGACGCGGTGGACGTTCGGTTAGGGAATATGAGCGGGAGTTCACTCATTATGTGAACTGTGTCCCCGATGTCGCGAGAACGGATCAGGAACGAGCGGAGTGCTTCGTTCGGGGACTCCGGCCCGATGTGTTCCGAACGGTTCACGCCTTTAAGTTTCTATCCTTTGCGGAGGTGCTTGACCGTGCTTTGTGGGTCGAGCATGGAAGTGTGTGCGTTCGAGAGGAACGCGAGACCTTCGATTTGGGCATGCTTATGTGGTGAGAATGTAGCACCTGCCGGAGCAGGTAGAGAGCTTGATGGCACTAGCAAATTGCTGGTGATGGCCTATGGGTAAAATAGGGCTCGTGGTAGAGATGGAATTGGCGGACGTCTCTCAAGGCAATGAGTGAAAGATTGCGAGAATCGAGCCATGGTATTTGAGGATCTCTGGAGAGTCCGGGAAATTTCGGACGTGATTCCGGTAGAACGAGCAGTGAAAGCTGGATCGCTATTGAGAAAGCGGTTGGTTGGTGGCCAAGTGCAAGCACGTGGGCCTAGTAGTACCTCGAAGTGAGGTTGGCGAGTCGTGCTTGTGGCCGGTGTGCATAGGCATGGTTGCCTAGTGCCGGACTTAGCGTACGACGTGTATAGCGCTCGAGTAGAGGTATCCGTGGAGTGCGGTGTTGATTCAGCCGGGGGAGTTTGTAGGCGGTAGCACCGTAGCATTGCTAGGTGTGAAGCGTGCCTGGGATAACTCGTTGGGCTGATGGCTCGCACTGGGTGCCTAGGAGCCGATAATGTCATGTGTTGCTCGGGTGAGCAAGCCGGTTGAGACAACAGTTGTGGGTACTGCTTGAGGACGATCCGTGCCTGGACTACTCGTGGACTGTGGAGCCTGGGCCCACGTGGACAGGCGCAGTCGGCTGTGAATCACAGCGGCCCGGGGTAGGGCAGAGTTTGGTCAGGACGGTAGTCCGAGCTTGGACCCGGGAACGTGGAATGCCACGTGTTGGATCGTGAGATCGAGGATACACCCAGTGTGTACTGACCCAACCCGAGGATCTGTAGTGGTTTGGGGTCTTGTTTGTTTACTCCTAGTTGGAGTGTGTGCGAATTCCTAAATGAGAATCTCGCCAGGAAATGATAATTGGGTCTGCGCCGGTAAGCGAGAGACGCTAGGCGTAGTTGCGACGGGTTTAAGCGGTAGACCTATGTAAAGTTGGTGGCCTTTGGCTCACCTATGGAAACCGAGGATCGGTAAGGTCGGTAACTCTATTAATGAGTTTGGCTTAGATTCACGAACGGAGTGTTCGTGTGAGTTCGTTGCAATGACAAAGTTGAATTGGATGTGAAGCGCAAAGAGAAGCTCTTTGTATGCCGTTAATGAACTTTCGGCGTTACGCTTAGTGAGTGTGAGGGAATTTGGTCTCACATCTTTCGTAGTGGGCCTTTGGACAATTCCGATGAGTAAAAGGCCACTCCGAGATGGAAAAGTGCGTTGGAATCCCCGATTGCCCGATAAGTCGAGTTAGGGTATGAATTGGGTTGAAGTGAGTTAGTTTCGGGGACGAAACTCCTTTTAAGGAGGGGAGGATGTAAGGACTCGAAACTGCAAAACGAGAAAATTGGACTATGATTCAAATTGATCAAAGTCAAGTTAGGAATGCCTTAGAGTGATTAAAGGCATTAAGTAAGCTAAAAGTGCATTGGAAATGACCTGTACTGAAATCGGAGCGAAAACAGAAGACTTGAATTTTCTGTGAGAAACGGGACAGATAAATTAGCAGAAAATGCACAGTGTCGGAAAATTATGAAAACTGGAGGGTATGTCAGGATTATTATTATGAGGCTAGATTTAAAGTTTCATGCCATTCTGACACCCGAAAATACCCAAAATTGGGCTGTGCATTGGAGGGGTATTTTGGTAATTATGGATACAAGAAGGCTAAATGGACTTGGTCTCTTCCCTTTCTCTCATTTCTTGCAGCCAAAGCAAGAAAAGAGGGCTCCTCTTTCTCTCTCTAAGGAAAAGAAGGAGAAGAAGGAAAAAGAAGGAGAAGTTGAAGAGAAAAAGCTTTGGAGAGTGGGATTTCTCTCCTTTGGGCTTTCCTCTACATCAAGTAGAGATCTTCTCAAGGTAAGCTTGGGATTTCTAAAGCTTAGATTTTTCTAGGGTTTTGTGATATGACCTTAGAATGAGTTTTGGTGACCTCTACAATTCTAGCTAGTTGCTAGAAGTATGATCTAGAGTCCGTTTCGGCTAGTTTAGCCGAAGTTGTGAGCTAGGGCTCCAAAATGCGATTTTGCTAACGGTTAGGGTTTGATCTAGTTTAACCCTATGTTTGTGATGGTTTTAGGCTCGGGAGCACTCCCGCGAAATCAGTTAGCGATTCCGACGAGCGAGCGCGGAGGAATTGAGCCGGGAGCCTAAATTGGTTTAAATTGCCGTAGAGTGCGGCGAAGCCTTCGAGAATTCGGCGAAGTGCGTCGGTGGAGCCTTTACGATATTAGAAGGTGGGGGGTGTCCATCCCGAAGCAGCTGGGCTGCTCCCTATGTCTGTATGTGCATATGTATATAGTATCGATCTAATGTAAATTGTCGAAAACAAGTTAGGGTAAGATACTCCTTTATTGCATGTAGTTCTAGCTAGTGTAGCTGGATATGCTTGACACTAGGGTAGAATACATGAATAAAGGCGAGTGATGACATTGAAACCCTAAAGTAGAAAAACTTATATGAGTTGGCAAAAGTGAAAGACATTCCTTTCTTTGCATGTGATTCTAGCTAGTGTAGCGTGATATGCTTGACACTAGGGTAGAATACATGAATAAAGGTGAATGATGACATTGAAACTCTAGTGTAAAGAACTTGTATGAGTTTGACAGAACTAAGAACAAACGACAACATAGATCGAGTGGCATCTAGTTGAATGATAACCTAGATCGAGTGGCATCTAGTTGAATGATAACCTAGATCGAGTGGCATCTAGTTCAATGATAACCTAGATCGAGTGGCATCTAGTAAATGAGAACATTGACAAATGACATGTTGAACTAGAGTCTAGGTGAACTCTATGCATCATGAACTAGAGGTGATAGTTACGAGAGTTGTTAACCTTAGTTGATAGGGTATCCTCGGTTGGCGAGGATTGGATCATACTCACACGATCTGTTTGAGCTTGTGGTGGTCGCTCCACACAAGCGGTGCACTCCGAGTTGTCTCACGAGCGGGGTAGCTCACCGGGTGAGATACGAGCGGGGTAGCTCCTCACCTATGCCGGGATGCACTCCGGAGTTGTCACACGAGCGGGGTAGCTCACCGGGTGGGATACGAGCGGGGTAGCTCCTCACCCATTGGGTGGGAGGTGAGTCGGGCGAAGGCGGGGTAGCTCTTCACTGTGAGATTTGAGCGGGGTAGCTCTTTACATGTGAGATTTGAGCGGGGTAGCTCATCACTTGTGAGATTTGAGATATCAGTAGAGGCGAAAGGCGGGGTAGCCCTTCACCTCTTCACCTACTAGATTTGTAGTGTGAGTACCATGAGATTTGAGATCTTAGGCGGGGTAGCCTAGTGGATTGGGTAACGAAAGAATATGTTTCCTGTTAAACATAGTATAGTGTGATAGTTTCCTTTATGCTAATTAGCATGTTTACTTATGTTGTTTAACATAGTAGAAATATCGATAGCATGATTTACAGCTTTCCATATTATCGATAGCATGATTTACTGCTTTTCTATATAAATATCTATCTGTGCATACCTTTGCCGTATGGACCTAGTGGGGAGATCGGTGGAGCCGGTGGCCGAGCCCACTGGGAACTAAGGAAGTTAGTTCTCACCCCACCACTATTACGGGGCCTAGCGCGGGTACGAGGGCGAGGATCGCGGTAGGGCATAGCGCCCTAGATCGGGGTAGCAACCACCTGTTGCATTAGAGGCACCCGAGTTGTCGAGTGTAGATC
The DNA here is from genome assembly GCA_025177825.1 of Aechmea fasciata. Classification (NCBI taxonomy): domain Eukaryota; kingdom Viridiplantae; phylum Streptophyta; class Magnoliopsida; order Poales; family Bromeliaceae; genus Aechmea; species Aechmea fasciata. The sequence continues at coordinate 5,756,584 of CM045939.1, forward strand.
TTGTATAGGTGTGAGATTTGTGAGATGTTGTAAATATTCATTTTGCAAGTTCAAGGTAAACTTGTTGTAAATGATGTTGAAACATGAATGTAATAGCTAAGTGTTTCTCTCTTTGTATACTTGTATATCATACTTGTATCGCTTGCTCTTGTATGGTTGGCACTCTTAGTGCTTTGGTTAGTCATGAATAAAAATGAAATTCTCGTTCTTGTACATGACTCGTTTGTTGAGCCTTGGGCGGGCAGGGGAGGTGCTGTCCGTCCGGCGTCTGTTTGACGTGCCATGCCGACCAAATTGGCGGTCGCGGGGCGTGATAGATAAGATGGTATCAGAGCCATAAGAGCAAGTAAAGAGAGAGTCTAGGACGACCTAGGAGACCCTAGGCAGGAAGCCTAAGGCGATAGGTGCGTGAGGGAACGTGGACCTATTGCGGTGGCGGAGGTTAAAGGATTGGGTCAAAAGGATTTTGTGTCTCTAGTAGGTACTAGAGATGGACTTGAGTGGTATAAATTCTTGACTCGAGGTGATTATGTCGGCGGCCGACGACATAATACTAAGAGCCCAGAATGAGTACGCTCGCGATCTTCCGCCCGATTTTTGATAATGAGTTATACGGTTGTTAATTGCGTAGACGTTGTTGGTTTAAGTTGTTAACCAACTTGTTGCGTTTCGGGAGCTAATGTCGCCTAGGAGACGCGATACGCATAGGACCGTTCCGGTATCACCCCCGGTGGTGCACGATCACGCGAGTTGCCGGGCGGGACGAGCCGCCCGAGCAAGCCGAGTTGCCCTGAGCAGGTGAGCTACGAGCGGTGGGACGAGTATGGTGCGGGAGCCGCAAGCACAAATGTTGGCGCTTGTCGGAGCAATGCAACGGCAAGAGGTTCAATTTGGGCGACTTCAAGCACTAGTGGAGCGCCAAGTGACGGCGGCGGCGGCGGCGCGGCGGCGGCGCGGTGGACGTTCGGTTAGGGAATATGAGCGGGAGTTCACTCATTATGTGAAGCTGTGTCCCCGATGTCGCGAGAACGGATCGGAACGAGCGGAGTGCTTCGTTCGGGGACTCGGCCCGATGTGTTCCGAACGGTTCACGCCTTTAAGTTTCTATCCTTTGCGGAGGTGCTTGACCGTGCTTTGTGGGTCGAGCATGGAAGTGTGTGCGTTCGAGAGGAACGCGAGACCTTCGATTTGGGCATGCTTATGTGGTGAGAATGTAGCACCTGCCGGAGCAGGTAGAGAGCTTGATGGCACTAGCAAATTGCTGGTGATGGCCTATGGGTAAAATAGGGCTCGTGGTAGAGATGGAATTGGCGGACGTCTCTCAAGGCAATGAGTGAAAGATTGCGAGAATCGAGCCATGGTATTTGAGGATCTCGGAGAGTCGGAAATTTCGGACGTGATTCCCGTAGAACGAGCGATGAAAGGTGGATCGCTATTGAGAAAGCGGTTGGTTGGTGGCCAAGTGCAAGCACGTGGGCCTAGTAGTACCTCGAAGTGAGGTTGGCGAGTCGTGCTTGTGGCCGGTGTGCATAGGCATGGTTGCCTAGTGCCAGACTTAGCGTACGACGTGTATAGCGCTCGAGTAGAGGTATCCGTGGAGTGCGGTGTTGATTCAGCCGGGGGAGTTTGTAGGCAGTAGCACCGTAGCATTGCTAGGTGTGAAGCGTGCTTGGGATAACTCGTTGGGCTGATGGCTCGCACTGGGTGCCTAGGAGCCGATAATGTCATGTGTTGCTCGGGTGAGCAAGCCGGTTGAGACAACAGTTGTGGGTACTGCGCGAGGACGATCCGTGCCTGGACTACTCGTGGACTGTGGAGCCTGGGCCCACGTGGACAGGCGCAGTCAGCTGTGAATCACAGCGGCCCGGGGTAGGGCAGAGTTTGGTCAGGACGGTAGTCCGAGCTTGGACCCGGGAACGTGGAATGCCACGTGTTGGATCGTGAGATCGAGGATACACCAAGTGTGTACTGACCCAACCTGAGGATCTGTAGTGGTTTGGGGTCTTGTTTGTTTACTCCTAGTTGGAGTGTGTGCGAATTCCTAAATGAGAATCTTTCCATGAAATGATAATTGGGTCTGCGCCTGTAAGCGAGAGACGCTAGGCGTAGTTGCGACGGGTTTAAGCGGTAGACCTATGTAAAGTTGGTGGCCTTTGGCTCACCTATGGAAACCGAGGATCGGTAAGGTCGGTAACTCTATTAATGAGTTTGGCTTAGATTCACGAACGGAGTGTTCGTGTGAGTTCGTTGCAATGACAAAGTTGAATTGGATGTGAAGCGCAAAGAGAAGCTCTTTGTATGCCGGTAATGCACTTTCGGCGTTACGCTTAGTGAGTGTGAGGGAATTTGGTCTCACATCTTTCGTAGTGGGCCTTTGGACAATTCCGATGAGTAAAAGGCCACTCCGAGATGGAAAAGTGCGTTGGAATCCCCGATTGCCCGATAAGTCGAGTTAGGGTATGAATTGGGTTGAAGTGAGTTAGTTTCGGGGACGAAACTCCTTTTAAGGAGGGGAGGATGTAAGGACTCGAAACTGCGAAACGAGAAATTGGACTATGATTCAAATTGATCAAAGTCAAGTTAGGAATGCCTTAGAGTGATTAAAGGCATTAAGTAAGCTAAAAGTGCATTGGAAATGACCTGTACTGAAATCGGAGCGAAAACAGAAGACTTGAATTTTCTGTGAGAAACGGGACAGATAAATTAGCGTAAAAATGCACAGTGTCGGAAAATTATGAAAACTGGAGGGTATGTCAGGATTATTATTATGAGGCTAGATTTAAAGTTTCATGCCATTCTGACACCCGAAAATACCCAAAATTGGGCTGTGCATTGGAGGGGTATTTTGGTAATTATGGATACAAGAAGGCTAAATGGACTTGGTCTCTTCCCTTTCTCTCATTTCTTGCAGCCAAAGCAAGAAAAGAGGGCTCCTCTTTCTCTCTCTAAGGAAAAGAAGGAGAAGAAGGAAAAAGAAGGAGAAGTTGAAGAGAAAAAGCTTTGGAGAGTGGGATTTCTCTCCTTTGGGCTTTCCTCTACATCAAGTAGAGATCTTCTCAAGGTAAGCTTGGGATTTCTAAAGCTTAGATTTTTCTAGGGTTTTGTGATATGACCTTAGAATGAGTTTTGGTGACCTCTACAATTCTAGCTAGTTGCTAGAAGTATGATCTAGAGTCCGTTTCGGCTAGTTTAGCCGAAGTTGTGAGCTAGGGCTCCAAAATGCGATTTTGCTAACGGTTAGGGTTTGATCTAGTTTAACCCTATGTTTGTGATGGTTTTAGGCTCGGGAGCCCTCCCGTGAAATTAGTTAGCGATTCCGACGAGCGAGCGCGAGGAATTGGGAGCCTAAATTGGTTTAAAGTGCCGTAGAGTGCGGCGAAGCCTTTGAGAATTCGGCGAAGTGCGTCGGTGGAGCCTTTACGATATTAGAAGGTGGGGGGTGTCCATCCCGAAGCAGCTGGGCTGCTCCCTATGTCTGTATGTGCATATGTATATAGTATCGATCTAATGTAAATTGTCGAAAACAAGTTAGGGTAAGATACTCCTTTATTGCATGTAGTTCTAGCTAGTGTAGCTGGATATGCTTGACACTAGGGTAGAATACATGAATAAAGGCGAGTGATGACATTGAAACCCTAAAGTAGAAAAACTTATATGAGTTGGCAAAACTGAAAGACATTCCTTTATTTGCATGTGATTCTAGCTAGTGTAGCGTGATATGCTTGACACTAGGGTAGAATACATGAATAAAGGTGAATGATGACATTGAAACTCTAGTGTAAAGAACTTGTATGAGTTTGACAGAACTAAGAACAAACGACAACATAGATCGAGTGGCATCTAGTTGAATGATAACCTAGATCGAGTGGCATCTAGTTGAATGATAACCTAGATCGAGTGGCATCTAGTTCAATGATAACCTAGATCGAGTGGCATCTAGTAAATGAGAACATTGACAAATGACATGTTGAACTAGAGTCTAGGTGAACTCTATGCATGATGAACTAGAGGTGATAGTTCTGAGAGTTGTTAACCTTAGTTGATAGGGTATCCTCAGTTGGCGAGGATTGGATCATACTCACACAGTCTGTTTGAGCTTGTGGTGGTCGCTCCACACAAGCAGTGCACTCCGGAGTTGTCTCACGAGCGGGGTAGCCCACCGGGTGAGATACGAGCGGGGTAGCTCCTCACCTATGCACTGGGATGCACTCCGGAGTTGTCACACGAGCGGGGTAGCTCACCGGGTGGGATACGAGCGGGGTAGCTCCTCACCCATTGGCCTGGGAGGTGAGTCGGGCGACGGGCGGGGTAGCTCTTCACCTGTGAGATTTGAGCGGGGTAGCTCTTTACATGTGAGGTTTGAGCGGGGTAGCTCATCACTTGTGAGATTTGAGATATCAGCAGAGGCGAAAGGCGGGGTAGCCCTTCACCTCTTCACCTACTAGATTTGTAGTGTGAGTACCATGAGATTTGAGATCTTAGGCGGGGTAGCCTAGTGGATTGGGTAACGAAAGAATATGTTTCCTGTTAAACATAGTATAGTGTGATAGTTTCCTTTATGCTAATTAGCATGTTTACTTATGTTGTTTAACATAGTAGAAATATCGATAGCATGATTTACAGCTTTCCATATTCTCGATAGCATGATTAACAGTTTGTCTATTTAAATATCTATCTCGTGCATACCTATGCCGTATGGACCTAGTGGGGAGATCGGTGGAGTCGGTGGCCGAGCCCACCGGGAACTAAGGAAGTTAGTTCTCACCCCACCACTATTACGGGGCCTAGCGCGGGTACGAGGGCGAGGATCGCGGTAAGGGCATAGCGCCCTAGATCGAGGTAGCGACCCACATTGCATTAGAGGCACCCGAGTTGTCGAGTGTAGATCTTGTATAGGTGTGAGATTTGTGAGATGTTGTAAATATTCATTTTGCAAGTTCAAGGTAAACTTGTTGTAAATGATGTTGAAACATGAATGTAATAGCTAAGTGTTTCTCTCTTTGTATACTTGTATATCATACTTGTATCGCTTGCTCTTGTATGGTTGGCACTCTTAGTGCTTTGGTTAGTCATGAATAAAAATGAAATTCTCGTTCTTGTACATGACTCGTTTGTTGAGCCTTGGGCGGGCAGGGGAGGTGCTGTCCGTCCGGCGTCTGTTTGACGTGCCGTGCCGACCAAATTGGCGGTCGCGGGGCGTGACAGAAGATTTCGTGGATTCGGAGCGTGGCGTCGTGGATTCGGCGTATTGAAGGCGTTTCGTGGATTCGAAGCAAGGCGTTTCGTGGATTCGGAACGTGAGCGTTCGTGGATTCGGACGTGATCGTGGACAACTCGGTGGAGTGCGCGGAGATCCATAAGAGAGTTAGAGAGGTTAAGTCCGTGGCGTCGGTAATCACCTTGTAATCTTTTCTTTTAGTGGATTGGTATTCGCGTGTTGGTCCCGTGGGTTTTTTACTCCGAGTTGGAGTTTTCCCACGTAAATCTCGTTGTGTTTTTTATGTCCGCATTTATTTTTAACGCATCGATTATTTGTGTTTTTTCTTTGGCCGGTACACCTATTCACCCCCCTCTAGGTGTCAGATACAATCTAGATAGATCCTTGGGGCTTCCCCGTAACTCACAATTGGTATCAGAGAGGGATCTAGATATATTGATATCTAATGGCCGAAGGCGGTAACATTAATCGACCTCCGCTTTTCGACGGCACGAATTATGCCTATTGGAAAGTTCGCATGAGAGCTTTTCTAATTGCAATCGAAGAGCGGGTGTGGAAATCAATTGAGTTCGGATGGAAACCTCCAACCGAAAAGGTCGATAATGTTGAGAAGCCTAAACCACGAGACAAGTGGACAAAAGATGAAAACGAGGCATCTTCGTTTAACGGCAAGGGCATAAACGCTTTATTTAATGCCTTGTCGCAAACGGAGTTTACTCGCGTGTCGGCTTGTGAAACCGCGAAAGAGATTTGGGATACTCTACAAGTTACGCATGAAGGAACAAGCTTAGTAAAGGTCCAAAAATTACAAATGCTTACAAGCAAATTTGATTCGATTTTCATGGATGAAAACGAGACCTTTACCGAGTACTATACACGTCTACAAGACGTAGTAAATACATGCGCTAACTTGGGAGAGAAAATCCCGGTGTCAAAAGTTGTTAGAAAAATTCTTCGAACTTTTCCGGAACGTTTTCGGGCAAAGGTTGCCGCGATCGAAACGGTTAAGCATCCGGACGAGATGAAAGTCGAAGAATTAGTAGGCGCTTTACAAACGTATGAGATGACTTTTCCTACTAATCAATCTTCTTCCAAGTCTTTTTCTAAAAGCACAGGGATGGCACTCAAATCAACAAAGGAAGACGACGACGACACGGATTCCGACGAAAATATTACGCTTGCGGATTTTGAACAACAATTGGCGCTCCTCACGAAGAAGTTTCGCCGGAATTTCCGAAAGAAGAACGATGCTTCATCTTCGAAGCGAAAATCCTTTTCTAAACCTTCTTCTAATTCTAAATTGAAAGATAAAAAACTTGCAAAGTCTTCGAATGAAAAAGATGAATTCGAAGGGGAAATCCAATGCTTCAAGTGTAGAGGCTACGGCCATATCGCAACGGATTGTCCTTCGAAGAAGACGTATAAACCGAAGGCTTTGCAAGCTAAAACGAAAACTTGGGATGACTCTTCTTCAAACGGATCATCATCAAGTGATGAAGAAAAGGATCATACGGCCTTAATCGCTAATTCTACATCTTTTCCTCCGTCTTATAATGTTGCTTGTTTATCATCTATTGTTTCTAACTCAAATCTTCCTCTCTCTTCGCATGGGTCTTCGAGCGAGAATGGCGAAAGTGAGGAAGAATCGAATGACGAGGATATAGCCGAAGCATACAACCAACTTCTTAGCGAATCGAAAAAGATGGCTAAATTCAATAAGAAGTTGGAAAGTCGTTTGTTGGAGATTGAAGAAGATAACAACAATATGAGGATCATGAATGAAGCTCTTGAGGAGGAACAGGAATCAATTTTGAATATCAATTCGGTCCTCCAAAAGAAGCTAGAAGAAGCGGAATTAACGATGAAATCTTATAAGGATAAGATTGGATTTTTGGAGCAACAATTTAAGGAAACTTACACATCCAATCAAGTGTTAACCAAGCAAGTTCATCAACTCAAATCGGATCTTCAACAATTTTCCTCGGGTTCGAAAAAGTTGGATAACATGCTCGGGTTAGGTCAAACGAACAAGTTGGGCCTCGGATACGAAAGGACATATGTTGAGAAGGATCAAAAGACGATATTGAAAGTCTCAACAAATTTAAAAGCAAAGGTATGTCACCGATGCGGAGTCAAGGGACATATCAAAAAGAGTTGCCCGAACAAGACAACGAAATCTCAATCGGCACCTTCTTCTATTCGGTATCTCCCACTAATCAAATAGGAAATCAATTGGGTCGAGTACCTCGTGCAAACCGGGAGACTAAGCCTCAACGTAAATATCAGCCGAAGAACCAAGCATCGAGACAATCATCGGTTGAACAAAGGTTGAAAGAAGTCAAGCCTCACGTCGACAAGTCAAAGCAAGGAAAAATTCGACAAGTTTGGATTCGGAAAGGTGATATCTTTCCTTGTTATTCTTCTTAGCTTGTTTTTCGGTTATGTAATGCTTTGATAGGTGTATATTTCCTACTTTTATTCATTGCATTACATGCTTAGGCGATTTTTGGTACTTAGTGAATATCTTTGATGCTTGAGTTTCTTGTGTTTGAAAATCGTCTTTGAGGAAAGGTAAAGGGGAGTTTTTAAAATTTTTGAGAGTGGCAATGATTGAAAATCTTTAATCTAGAGAGATTAATGGTTTTTCAAAGAGAATTAACCGATTTTTAAAGTCAATTCAAATTGAATTAAATTCATATTAATTATCGATTTTACTTCACTTTTCATTATTTTGACGATAATTTATTATGTGATTTCTTCTTACATACCTTCATCAAAATTTTTGAAATTAATTTTAATCATTTTGTATTTAATCCATCTTGGTAGTGAATGTTGAATATAATTGATGGATATTTTCTAATTGACTAAGATTCGTCAAAATTATTTTCAATTGTGAGATTGTCTAATTGAGGGGGAGTTTGTTTTATTTAAAAAAAAAAAGAACCTCCTTAGTTTAAAAGATGTGGAAAGAGTTACATCCGAAAGGAGTGTGAAAACTAATACAACATGTAGGAAAGAGCTACCAACCAGGTTGTACGGTACTTGTATGAAGCTACCATGTGAGAAATTATGAGAAAAACCGAAAAAGGTTGAAAAAATGAATATTTTAGAATTTTTCGGTGACATAAGGTGATAGTTTTTGAAAAAGATGCTCAAAGAGCCACCCGGTGCTATATTAGTTAAATCTCTATTTTGAACGTGTTGCGAAATTGGTGTCAATTTGGACAAATTTCTAGAAAATTATTATTTATCAATTCGCATCTTGATGATTTAAATAATTTTGATTGTTCTTAATATCAAATTTTGATGATATGATGTCTTTTGAAATCATAGAATATTTTACTGTCATCATAATAATTTTTGACGTCAAATCATTAATTTTTGTGAAATTAATTTGATTTTGGAGAATTTTTAAATGAAAAAGGCTATTTTTCGAATTACTGTTGATCTGTACCGGTACAGATTCATCCCATACCGGTACAAATTACTGTAGCCCGCGATATAACACCGGTAACGATTCCTTTTTCCACTCTCTAAACTCATTCAAAACGCGCTCTCTCTCTCTAAAAACCCCAGAGCCTCTTCTCTTTCGTATCCGCACGTTTTCCCCTCAAACAACAGTATTTTAGCTTGGATCTAAGATCAAACCCGATTTTTGCATATTTTTTGAATATTCGGGACAAGTGTTCGATCTTTGTTATTACTCGTTTTTGATGCAATTTTTTGCGTAATTCACTATCTTAACTTATTATCTTGCATTCATAACACTTAGAACTAGTTTAAATTCGCTATTTTTCGCAGATCTATGTTCTTGGTTTCTATTTTAATGGAATTTCGGAAAAATTGTTTGATCTCTGTTTTCGTTCCTTTTTGATGCGATTTTTTGCTGAAAATCGGCTATTGGACACAAGATCTTGCATCTAAAACACTTAGATCACATTAAAATCCATTATTTTTTACAGATTTACGTTCTAGGGTTCAATATTGGTAGAATTTCGGGATTTTTGAAAATGTGCCAAATTTGATGAAATTTTCTGCATGATTCAAGTTCGTTATTGCTTTATTATTTATTCTTGAATTATTTGTGAATTTTTCACAATTTTTAGAGAATTTTTTCAAAAATGTGTTCATGTGAGGTTTTTCATGTGTAGTAAAATGGCTTTTTCAATGGTTCTTGTACTGGTGCTCATGGCTGCTGGAGGTCGTCGAGGACGTAGTAGAGGAAGTAGAGAGACTTCCAAACGGACTCGCCAAGCTGAGGAGTCCGAAGGATCTGATCCCGACTATCAGGTCGAGGGAGCTGAGGAGGTTGAAGAAGAAGAAGAAGATGCTGAGGAGCCTGTTTCCCGTCTCGACAAGGGAAAAGGCATTGCTGGTGAGTCATCGCGAGGAGGTGGTGCTACCAGGGAGCGGCGAGCCAAGAGGATAGCTGAGGTTCCTCCTGAGAGGGCTCGTGCTTACTCGGTGCGATCATGCCTAGCGGAGCGGCATGTAGTCTTCAAGGACCTGACTGAGCAGGTTCCTGAGTTTAGGCGACTGATGCAGAGAGCACCTATTGAGCCTGTTGGACAGGTAGCAGCTCGCACACCTTTTTGCGTAGATCTCATTCGGGAGTTCTACGTGCGTGGTGTAGCTCTCGCAGAGGATGAAGAGACAGAGTCTTATGTGTTTGAGATGTCAGTGGGTGGAGAGAGCATGACGGTCACTCCTCACGAGATTGGAGAGATTCTAGGGATGTATGTTGACACGACTGGACTACATTATACTGCTGGGACATTCCAGTCCTCGACACCTTGGGAGACTGTGGTTGAAGCAGTCTGCAAGCCGGGCGTTCGCACGGATCGGGCAGTTGTGGAATCAAAGGATTTGCGCCCTGAGTATCACTTGCTTTCTTTGATTCTGTGCTACAACGTCCAGCCAACTATTGGGACCAAGAGGCTTCGCTGGGATCGTTTGCTATTATTGTTTCTTCTTGGTCACCCTGAGCAGAGCCTTGGATTAAACATTAACATACCATTCCTTATCTGGCAGCGAATGGTTCATGTTATCCAGTCATCAGTACGGCGGGAGCTACTACCATTTCCTTTGCTTATCAGTCAGATTTTACGGGGACACGGCGTAGACACAAGGTGCGATAAGTATGACTACGGACTTGGGCCGATTGATGCGGTGACTTGGGCAAAGTCTGTGAGCACCTTGAAGACTTTTCAGCAGACCAAGGGAGCTCCACCGCCTGCAGCATCGAGTAGTGCTGTACCTTCTCCACCTCCACCGTCACGACGAGCAGAGCGTGCACCGCCTGCAGGGTCCTCTAGGTCAGGAGGCGCAGTCACTTTGGACACACTTCATCGTGACATGGGTGAACTCACGAAGGAAGTGAGTTTTCTAAAGAAGGGATTCAAGAGTCTCGAGAAAGGAATGAAGAGGATCTTGGAGAAGATGGGTTGCACACATGATGATATCTTTCCATCGACCTCATCCTATCAGCGTTCTGTATCTCGATGATGACGAGGCTACTGAGTGACTTTTGCCTCGACTTCTTTCTCCTGCTGATTTTTACTGCTTTTCTTAGGATTATGTTTAGTTTATCTTTGCCTAGTACTTGATGTTTTCTCTTTTATTATGCATCTTGGTCTGTAATTATGATGTGCTTACTCTCTTTTTCTTAGTCTTTTTCTCTCTACTTACTGTTTCTTTTTGGCAATTTTTGACAAAAAGGGGGAGAAGAATAAATAAATGCTAAACAGGTAAGAAGGGAGGAGATATTCATGATGCATACACGAAGGGGGAGACATACACGAAGGGGGAGACATGATGATTTTAAGGAGGGAGAAGGAGATAGTTGTGTACGAAAGAAAAGTTGAAACGATAGAAAAGTTAAAGGACCAAGGACAAAAAGGGGTCGAAGATGAGAACAAAGACATTAATTGGTGATTGACTAATGTTCTGATCTTCTATTTTATTTTGTAATTGTTTTGCAGGAAATCAAGACTTCAAGACTCCTAGTTGCGTCTAAGTCATAGAGTTTGTTTTAGGAGTTTTTGATGTACTTTTGGATTTCATATTGTATTTGGATTACACGCGAGAAGTTTAATGTTTTGGTGATGACATTGAACTTCAATTCTCTTTATGATGTAATTTTAGTGAGCTTTTGTGTTTTGTCACGAAATTGCCAAAGGGGGAGATTGTTAAGGATTTTGTGTTGGCAAGTTTCGTGAATTGAGTCGGAGTCTTGAAGGATCGGAGCGGATCGAAGAACGGTGAAGAATCAAAGACTTCGAAGAAAGAGGAATTGGCTCACGATGAGAATCACGATGCCTAGGTAAGTTTTTAATTCATGTTATGGTGATTCATACTTAGTTGTAGGCATTAGAATCGTAAAATCATTGAATAACGGATTAGAAACTGTAACGGAACTTTGTAGTTTTCGAAAAATGAAAAAATCAGCAAAAATACAAAGTTATACCGGTATGGAAAAAGATCTTTGTCTTAGGTATGGGAAAAGTTGCTATACCGGTATAACCATCAATCCCATTACCGGCTCCAAGGCTTCGAAAAATAATCTTCCGTCCTTGTGGAACCGTAACTTGATTCAAGTTTGTACCGTACGAGATGGGTAAAAATCTGAAAAATCTCTAATCCGAATCTAATTGATTCTAAAGTCTATAAATAGGTTCTTAGGGTTCTCTAACTTCGTGCACTTTATTATAATACATGTTTGAGAAACCCTAGAGGCTAGGAATTCCTTCAAAACCTATTTTCTACTAAATAGCCTCTTTTAGGTCAAATCGAGACATAGTAAATCCTTCTCTATATGTCGATTTGATCTACGCTTCGCTTGGAGTTTTTCTTCTTCGGTTTTCATCGATACTCCAACGAAGGATCACCATATTCATGATTCTATTCATGGTGGCGTCGTGGATTCGGCGTGATTGAAGACTTCGTGGATTCGGAGCGTGGCGTCGTGGATTCGGCGTATTGAAGACTTCGTGGATTCGAAGCAAGGCGTTTCGTGGATTCGGAACGTGAGCGTTCGTGGATTCGGACGTGATCGTGGACAACTCGGTGGAGTGCGCGGAGATCCATAAGAGAGTTAGAGAGGTTAAGTCCGTGGAGTCGGTAATCACCTTGTAATCTTTTCTTTTAGTGGATTGGTATTCGCGTGTTGGTCCCGTGGGTTTTTTACTCCGAGTTGGAGTTTTCCCACGTAAATCTCGGTGTGTTTTTAATTTCCGCATTTATTTTTAACGCATCGATTATTTGTGTTTTTTCTTTGGCCGGTACACCTATTCACCCCCCTCTAGGTGTCAGATACAATCTAGATAGATCCTTGGGGCTTCCCCGTAACTCACAAACTGTACTTGTGTTGAGCCTTGGGCGGGCAGGGGAAACTCTGTCCGTTCGGCGTCTGTTGGACGGGCCCGGGCCGGCCAAAGGGATCGGTCCCGGGGCGTGACACTTATCAATTGCAGATCTACAATCACAATGAATACACACTGGTGCTAAAGGTCGCTCCATCAGTGGCAAATCATAAAGAAACTCTCTTATCCACTTAGCCTCTGCTACAGTGGTATCTAATGCGATAAGTTCAGATTCTATAGTACTTCTAGCAATCAAAGATTGTTTGGTTGACTTCCAAGAAACAGCTGCTCCTCCTAGGAGAAAAACAAATCCAGTAGTTGACTTTATATCAGCTGTATCACTAATCCAATTAGCATCACTATATCCTTCTAATACTGCAGGAAAGCCACTGTAATGTAATCCATAAGGTACAGTTCCCTTCAGGTATCTCAAAACTCTTTCTAAAGCATTCCAATTCTCCCTATTTGGATTATGGGTATATCTTCTCAATCTGTTTACAGCATAAGCCAAATCAGGTCTAGTATAATCTACTAGATATCCCAAAGATCCTATAATCTGTGCATATCTATTCTGACCAATTGGATCACCTCTATTCTTCTTAAGGTGTACACTAGGATCATAAGGTGTCACTACAGGTTTAACATCAAAGTATCCAAACTTCTTCAATAATTGTTCACTATAGTGTGATTGGCTCATAACAATTTCATTTGATTTTCTAATGATCTTCATATTGAGAATTACATCCGCTTGCCCAAGATCTTTCATATCAAAGTTCTCATTGAGTAATTTCTTCACATCATATATCACATTTATATTGGTACCAAAAATTAAATATCATCAAAATATAAACACAGGATCACAATCTGTCCATCATATTCCTTTGAATATACACATTCATCAGACATATTCACATGAAATCCATTTGATACAATTAAAGAATCAAATTTCAAGTGCCACTGCTTAGGAGTTTGTTTAAGTCCATATAGAGATCTAGTCAACTTGCACACTTTACCTTCGTGTCCAGAAACTACAAAACCTTCAGGTTGCTTCATATAGATCTCTTCATCTAAATCACCATTTAGAAAGCTGTCTTAACATCCATTTGATGGACAATCAAATTATGGACAGAAGCTAAGGCTATCAGAATTCTAATCGAGGTAATTCTAGCTACAGGTGCATACACATCAAAATAATCTACACCTGGCTTCTGTGCAAACCCTTGAGCTACTAGTCTAGCCTTATACTTTTCTACAGAACCATCAGGTCTCAGCTTCTTCTTAAAGATCCATCTACAGCCTACAGGCTTACATCCTATAGGTAAATCAGATAACTCCCAAGTATGATTCTGTAGAATAGACTGCATCTCAAGATTAATAGCCTCTTTCCAAAATGATGCATCTACAGACTTCATAGCTTGGTCAAAGGTAGATGGAGTATCTTCAACTAGTAGGACACAAAAGTCATCTCCAAAAGTTTTCTCTACTCTAGGACGCTTACTTCTCCTAGGTTCAACCTCTTCTATAGGTTCACTGACTCTAGGTCTACTAGAGCTTCCTACATGCTCAACTGGAGTAGGTCTATCTACTCTAGTCCTAAAAGGAAAGATGTCCTCAAAGTACACTGCATCTCTAACTTCAATAATTGTATTGTTAGAAATCTTACTAATCTCAGAGTTCACCACTAAAAATCTGTTGGTGTTACTATCTAAAGCATAACCTATAAAAACTGTATCTACAGTCTTAGGACCAATCTTCCTTCTCTTGTTCTCAGGTATCTTAACTTTAGCTAGGTACCCCCACACTTTAAAATAATTCAAATTAGGCTTCCTACCTTTCCAAAGCTCATAAGGAGACATATTAGAACTCTTGTGGGGAATCCTATTTAGAATCACACAAGCAGAAATCAAAGCTTCCCCCCACAAGTTCTCGGGTGGACCTGAACTAATAATCATCGAATTTACCATATCCATCATGGTTCTATTTTTGCGTTCAGCAACTCCATTAGATTGAGGTGTATAAGTTGCAGTCACTTGATGTACAATTCCAAATTCTTGACAGAAAACAGTCATCTCATTTGAAGTATATTCACCTCCTCGATCAGATCTCAAAATCTTGATTTTCTTATCTAATTGATTTTCTACCTCAGCTTTATAAATCTTAAATCTGCTTAAAACCTCATCTTTTGTCTTGATCAAATAAACATAACAATATTTAGAATGATCATCTATAAAAGTCACAAAATATTTGTTTCCACCTCTAGTAAGTCTACTTCCATCACAAACATCACTATGCACAAGCTCTAACAGATCACAATCTCTATCTACTGATTTAAAAGGTTTTCTAGGCTCCTTAGCTTGCGCACAAATTTCACATCTATGATCAGGCAAATTTGATTTAGGGATCAAATCAAGGTGCATCAATCTTTTAACAGTATTAAAATTCACATGTCCCAATCTTCCATGCTAAACATTAGTTGAAACAACATTCAAAACAACTGCACTTTCTTTAATAGGGAGAGAAGATACAGATAGTTTAAATAAACCGTCACTCAAAAATCCCTTCCCTATAAAATCCACACCCTTAGTAATGACTACCCTATTACATTCAAAAACTAACTTAAAAACCTTAACCAAAAGAGAACCACTAAGCGATTCTTCCTAATATCGGGAACATGGTGGACTCGTGCAAGGTTAGGGTCTTCCCGAAGTCGATCTCAAGTCCACTCGACCGGTCCCAAGCACGCGAGAAGAGGCGCATTCCCCGTTCACCGATCCTCCACATGAGTCCTGATAAGTGGCAAACCAAGAGCGATCAGAGCAAGCATGAATATTTGCTCCAGTATCTATCCACCAATCAGAGGAACTATAGGTAAGGTTAACTTCAGCTGAACTAGATCCTAACCTGATAGTGGAGTCAGAAGGGTCAGGTCCAGCAGTCAACATATTCATCTGGCGCTCAGGTGGACCGTTCTTCTTCTTCTTTGCTGCACAAGGCCGAGTCTTGCGAAAATAGCAGTCCTTCGCAAAGTGGTTGGTCTTCCCGCACACAAAGCAACCAGAGTTGCCTCCACTCCCATCGTGTTTAGGCTTCTTAAAGTTTGGGTTGAACTTTCTATGCTGGAAAGGCTTCTTCTTAAAGTTTCTATGAGGCTGAAAGTTTCTACCCTTATTTTTGGGATTCTCTATCAGGTTGGCTTGGGTTGTGGGTTCACTAGGTTTCTTATCCTTAGCTCGGTTCGACTCTTCTATCCTAATTGATCTTAGGACATAATTCAGGGAAAGCTCTCTTTGATTATGGTTCAGATCATTTGCATGTTTAGACCAGGAAGGTGGCAACTTGTCTATAAGGGTGGCCACTAAAAGGCTCTCATCAAGATCTACACCACTAGATAGTTGCTCAACTATGTACTCAAAATCATGAAGCTGATCAGACATAGATTTACTGTCCACTAATTTAAACTTAATCAAATCTAAAGCTTGATATCTCTTCTGAGTAGGATCTACCTGACCATACTTGTTCTCTAAAGATGTCCAAAGTTCCCTAGCTGTTTTGGCGCTACAGTAGATGTCATACAGTTTATCAGATAGGGTACTAAGAATCCGGTTCAGGCAATGATAGTTAATCATGTTAGGGTCAACATGTGGTACAGGTGAAGGTGTAGGTAAAGTTGTATTTTCAGAAGTGGGAGGAGTGGATCCGGCTTGGGCTTGGCTCTTAGTAAATGGTCTGTTGACCGCAGTCTGGATTGCACCTTCAGGTGCAGTGCTATTCTCGACAGGATCAGAGATAGCAGACACAAGCCCAAGTGTGGTGAGCCAGAACCTCATTTGGTTCTGCCATCTTCTAAAATTGCGACTATCGAAAGTAAACGGTTTCGCCGAATACGAATCCTCCATTATCAAAAAATCTGTGATCAAGTAATCCTAATATAGTGTCACAAGTCTGTTCTAGGTTTTACAGAAATAACAGTAAGTTTTCTAACCTATGTTCAGTGACAGTACAATAAAGCAGGTACTTAGAGATAAAATTATACAGCAGCAATATTAATTTCAGTTTTAAATATCAGTATGAAAATGACAGCATGCATATATTTTCAGGTTTATGTCAACATTAATCTCATAGCACACATGTATTATTCTACAGCAGAATATTATACGCAGTATACTAACGAAAATAGAAAGAACTAAATCTTGCTTCTAGATTGTTGGAAAAATAACTTGTCTTTCTAAAATCTTTAGTAAAATGTTTTGTAAACAATTTTAACAGAAAATGATTAAGCTTCGGTTTTGAAAACCTTGATCAAATAATTAACTATATGATGATGCTATAGAGATTAAGAGTTTGGACGAAGCCTATGAATAGTCGAGGCGTGCGAATGCACTGTCCTAGAAGCAAGATTGCCCCTCCACGTATGAGGCTTCCGGCAATCACTCCTAGCGATACAACGACCTCCGTCCACCCCGTCGGTACATCTTCAGGGTGGCGCAAAACGAACCGCAACAACTTTCAGAGATCCAGCGACAGTAGTAAAAACTCAGTGTAGAATATAGGTATGCACTGTACTGTAGAGAAGGAGAAGAAGTAGAGAGAAAGGATTTTCGGGTTAAAGGAAGCTTGCTTTGAGCTCTGTGTGTACTTCTACAGCAGCTCAGCTCACCCCTCCTCTCCATATATAGAGGAGAGGGATCCAACGGACCCTGACAGGGCAAGATCCTAAACCAGGATCTTGCCTTGTTCCAATGCTGTCAGAGATCTGGTCAAGATACTTTGGACAGGCAGCTTCCCGGGATAAGACCGTTGGACCAGATCTTGGAAGATCTGAGCCAAATTTGGGATAATCCAGGTAAGGCCAGGGTTAAGCAAAAAGATAAAAAGAAAAGTCTAACAAAAATAAAAGGAACCGGTCACACGCGCGCCGCCCTGCCCGGCCCGGCTCGGGCCGTGTGTTTAGTCGAGAGCTCCACTCTCATGTTTTCCCAAGTAATTACAATAGGAAAGAGAGAGTATATAAAGCAAAGCAACAAGTGTTTGCTTTCCGATGTGGGACTAAACATCCACATGTAAAGAGTAAGGCTTGGGCTCCCAGGCAAGGCCCATACAGAGAGTGGGCTGCCCATAAAGCCCAAAGGCCAAATACAAGTTTTAAATCACCAAATAACATATAATACTAACATCAGTCAGCAGAGAAGGATGATTATGAAGAGAAACTGAAGGAGTTTTAAATCAAGAAGGTTTATCTGAGGAGTGCAGATGCGAACAGTTCTTCTGAGTCTGAGAAAGATAATATACACGAGTTGTAGATTCAAGTTAGTGTAAAATACATTTAATCTTACTTTGTAGTTTTCTATTGACCTTTTGGAATCTTTAATGTTATTGTCAATTTGATTGAGTATGGTGTAGCAATTAGAATGAAAATAAGCCTAAAATTAGTTACCTTTGATACGGAAAAAAGGTGAAAACGAACGAAACTATCATGAACTATGACAGGTTTTGGTGCAGCTGTTGATTCAGATTGAAAATATTGTAGTAAATACTGTAACTATGGTACTATCTGAAAGAGAAAAAAAGAAAAGAAAAGAAAAGATCATATAGACATAGATAAAAGTTTTATTCATCAAAACTCTTTGTCTGCATATATTTTGTCCTTATTTATATTAAACAAACAATAATTCTAATTCTAATCAAATATCAAGATTTAATTTTTTTCTAATATAAATACATCTTCTAATTTAAAAAAACTTTCAAATTTATATCCCTAATTATTAGAAATTTTATTCTATACAGAAAATTTTAAATTTTTTTTTAAAAAATATTCAAAACAAATTAATAGAAATAATAATTCCAAAAATTTTAAAAAATAATTTTTTAAATCCTAATTGATTGTGCATGCGTTTTGCGGATGACACCACAGATCTCATTATTATTCAAGCAAATAGCTTGAAAATAATGGAGTATATAAGGTACTACATCAGGTAATGAGTTTTTAATATGAGACTAAACTCACATATAGTAAGTTATGCACGTATTCCCAAATTAAAGTTCATTATCCAAGAAGCCCATGCGCCTATAGAAAGTTCGAAATCATACTACAAATAGATAAATACTAACAATCGCTGCTCGGCCTCAGAATTTTTTATTCTGCAACCAAATTTTCTATTAATCTGATCATTTGAATCATTCGATATCTCTCGGTTGGAAATCGGGATGTCTTATTTGTTTTAACTGGAATGGTGTCATGTGAATCAGGGACTACTTTAATAACGAGAAGTCCCAGATATATTACTACTGGCTGAGTCATCAAATGAACTAACAAAACTACATCGCAAAATCAAAAGATTCATTAAAGTCTAGATAATTGTCCCAAATTAGACTGGCGATCTTTCATATTACTACAAACTTTGTCACCTAAGAACTGATACGGCGACGTTGTATATATATATATGACAGAGGAACATCTGAAAAGAGACAAAATTAAAAAAAAATTGCATGGGAACTCATCCATGGTCATTCTTTTGAGCTACTAAATGTGGTGTTGTGGGTTCCCCAAATTCTTCGGGCCACGGGCCGAAGAGGTACAGCGCGAGTTCTCGGGCTCGGTCGTCGGCTTGAGGATCCAAATTTTCGACTCCTCGGCCATAGGTAGCCAATGCAAGCACTGCTGCTGCTGCTGCTGCTAGAATGAAAGGAGCAGAGGATAGCAGAAGCTGAAGAAGATTATCTACAAACATCTCAGCACACAATTTAGCAATGAAACGTAGGGTTATGGCACTATATGGTATAGGGGGTATATATATGTTAAATAGTATGTAGATATATATAGGGATATTAACTTGGCTTTCCCGTGGCGTGGCCGTGTTATACGTGAACAAGACGACAGAGCTTTTCTTTTTTTTTCTTTCTTTTGAGGGGTCACAAAAAAAGAAGCGAAAAAGAGGCACGGGTAGTAAAAAGTGTTAGCTTCACATTTTGGAGCAAGGATCAGCTGTTCAATCCTAGTAAGTAGTAACTGAACTTGAATAAAAAATTCAATCTATATTTAAATCCGATCGAATATAAAAAGTTTAAAATTAGAAATCGAATCCACATAAAAATCGGAAAAAATGTACTGAAACCAAAACACCATAATAGTTATTAAATTAAATTATTAATATATAATTATATATAGAGAGAGAATCTAGCTAGTTAGCTTTCCGTAGCACGAAATCCTTCGTACTAAATTATTTTCAATGATGGAATATCTGAATCAACGATATGCTCCGCTTCATTAGATAAGATCTACGCTCTTAGAAATATCTAAAACTAATTGTTTAGATTTGGATTTGCATAAAAGTTTAGGCATCCGTACTCATTGGCATCACTCTCTAAGTTTGCCAAGCAGACCGGCCGGCCTGCAAAATATTTATTTTTATATATATATATTTTACTTTAATCTATATATATTTTTTCTTTTTTATAAATATTATAAAACTATTTAAATTTTAAATAATTTTCTTAAAAATCTATTTAAAACTTATCTAAAGAAAAAGGTGCGCATCTAAATAATTCCCTGGCTGCACTGCCTGCCGCTTGAAACGATTGGAAATGCAAAGCTATTACCCCCAAGCAGGCAGTGCGCATTTAATTCAATTTGATTGAAAGCACTACTGGAAACTGAAACAGGTCGAGGAAATGCAATTCCGGTACCCAGTAACTTATAATTTGTAAGATCAATGTTATAGAATCACCTAAAAAGGGAATAAACATACGAAATATACAAACAACAAGATCACTAAATACAAGGGGGTGAACCTTCATTCGATTCCAATTTGCATTGTATACAGTTTTATTTATTGCAAAACCCTAGAGTTACAAACTATGACCAAAGGGGCAAAAGAGCCGAAAGAGTCTTCACCTTCGGCAAGGCTACTCGAGGGACGGTGCAACCTCAGTCGGATTGCCCTCGAAAACATCAGAGTTTGACGATTCTGGTTCTTCCAGCAATTCTTGCGACTGCATCGACTCCTTGTAAGCTGGAGTATCCCTGAAATCCGTCGCCCCTTCATTGTAGGTGGAAACAGCGATCCCACAAGCAATCAGCTGTAAAGTGTAGAAAATGAAGGAAAAAATGGCAGGTTATTAGCAAACAGCACTAATTTGTCTAATAACAGTCAGGACATTCAGTTAGAGCAGGAAAACTTTCACTGAAGATGATCACCTGACAACATTCTTCCAACTGCGTGCGAAGTACAAAGTCAAGAATTGATATAGTTTCGTATAATACTAGACAGATAGCACAAAAACCACCATTACCCGGTACAAAACTATAGATTTGGCAATTAGGCTTCGTTTATGTCTGGATTAAGGTCCAGCTATATGTTCACCACGGTTATCAGGGGAGGACGTGACAACAGTTACAAGGAGGCATGACAAACGGTCTTTGTATCCTCAAAGCACTTTAAGAGACGAAAGTTGCTAAACATGAAACGCACACGCATGCAGGACAGTATAGAAAGTTCTGAGTCACCATAACAGCACATTATCAATACATCATAAGGAAAACATTGGATGCTAGAATAACATACCCAGTGTGTCTCCTCTTGTTTGCTCAAAGACCAAAGGCCAGTTGGATAAGACATACGAAAGGATTTCTAAGCGATAGAAAGAAGGAATTCTTAATCCCAACTATTAGGTGATATTATATATTAGCTCCAGGGTGAAAAGAATTATCCTTAAAAATCATGATTATTATGGCTTTGCAGGGGTTATAAGTCAAGCTTCTGGTGTTTTAATCATCAAGGAAGCTGCTACCAGACATAAGTTATTTTTTGTATTACTTGTTCCAACGTCCAAACAAGCCCAAATAGGACTGTGTAATACATTAATCCTGGCTTCAAAAGTAAGGATACGCACATAAAGGAATTAGCGGAAAAAGAACTTTCCAAATGAAACTTAGTTCCTAGGGATATCAAACAGCGTCCAGTTCAAAAGTGATGGAGAACATGACAACAACAACTAAGTCCTCTAGGCCTTTCAACCAACTATTTGGGTCAACTAACCGAACCCAATTCCTCCATTATGTTTTGCTTTGTCGGTTCTCCTTTTGACCACTTATAAATAGTGATCATGGCACTAATCAGTGCTAAGATAAGTAGTCAACTTTAAATACTTCCTAATGAGAGATAATTAGTGGCGTTCGTTATAACAAAATCATCACTACTTACTACTTAAGCAAGGGATCACTAGCAAAACCAATACTCATGAATATCAGCATTTTGCCCATTCACAAGTTTCACGCATTGTTCTTGGTGTCCTTTTGGCTTAGCTTTTGAAACAACTTCTCTACTCTCACTAGTATCTAACCTTTAAATAGCTGCCAAACAAAAGATTCGGAACTGTACTATGATAGAAAGCTAAAATGAGCTTCCAAGCCCGAATGAAGATGCTTCATTTGGAGTTAGACTCACCGGGAAGAATAGATAGGTCAAGGACAGGATAAGGGTGATCAGAGTGTAGAACGAGACCTCCAACCACTAACATTATTTCCAATTGCTATCTCGATGACGGAAATTCTTGCGCAATTGCTTCTTCTTCCTCTAGCCCGTCAAATGGGGAATTTCTCTTTCTTCCTTGCCACTCTTAGCAAGCCACTTTAAAGCAAATCTTTCCTTAAGATGAAGAAGTGGATGAGAGGAGATGTGCACTATTTGCAGTCTTCTCTCGGCTGTCACCGGAGAAGCATAACCTGTCCTCCTGATGCAACAGGAATCTTCTAGTTCTTAATACAAAATTTGCTTAAGCACCTGCTTCAACCAGCACTTGTCAAACACGCCTTGAGTAGTTCTCCTTCTTTGCGGGCATTTACCTTATCTTTCGCTGTCAAGCAAAAGAGTTTGGTTCAAATGACAGAATGCTCATTTCACAATGGATGTTTCATTGGCATTTCATCTTCTCGTTCAATTTTCTTACTAGACATTTCAGTAGATGACTAGATGCTAATCATACACAAACTGTAAGAAAGTGGATTCTCAAAATATGAGGATTGTACTTCATCCGGAATCGACTAAGTGTCGTAGTGGTGAGAATCAGTGAGATCGAAGCTGACTCTAAGGCAAAAAGTGCCCCGGAGTTGCTCCCGGTGAAGTTCGAAGCCTTCGGGCGTTTTTGTGCGCATAGGCGCGAAAACGGAACCCGAAAAGCTATGTCGGGTCGCGAGCTAAATCCGACATTAGCGTGGATGAAAAGATGATGAAAAAGTGTTCGAAAACATGTTTGGAAAGTCTCGGTGCGATTTGAAAAGAATCGGAGATAAGACGAGCGAAAACGAGCGAAAACGGAAAAGAAACGAAAAATGCTGAAATTTGGCTAAGTCCTTAAAAGTTGGGCTGAGGAGACCCACTGTGTCCGGACAAGGGAGTGCTGTCCGGACAATGGCTGTCCGGACAATGGATCTTTGTCCAGGACACGATGGTCAAATGGGCAAAAATGGATTTCGCAGTCTTTGTCCAGGACACTGGGAAATGTCCAGGACCACTGCGTCCGAAAATGCCCAGTTTGGTGCAGTTTGAGTTGTTGAGGGGGCTTTTGGCATTTTGTTACAATAGATGCTATAGAGGGACTCTCCCTCCCTCTCACACTGTCATTCCCTCTCCCTCACACACACAAGCTCTCTTTCTCTCTCTAGAAAGAAGAAGAAGAAGAAGAAGGAGGAGGAGAAGGAGTGGAGATCTTGGTGGAGGATCAAGCTAGGAGCAAGCCTAGCATCATCTTCCTCATCTTCTCCACCATTGAAGCTCCTACTTGAGGTAAGCTCTTGTGAGCTCTCATGGTAGACTTTGCTAGGATGGGTTTTATCCTTTGGGGATAATTTTTATGGAACCCTAGCATCGCTAAGAAGTGATTTACACCGTCGATTCGGGCTCTAACGCGGGATTTTGCTCGGGGCAAATCTAGGGCTCAAATTGGGGCTTTTCTTAGGATGAGGTTTTGATCTCTTCTAACCTCATTTCTAACATATTGTTAGGTCCACGAACGCGTGCGAGGCGACGGTTCGTCGATTCGGCGAACGGTTTAAGCGATCCGAGCCAAACAAAGGCTTTCAGCTTCGGAAATTGGCCGAAGAGTCGAAGTAGAGGTTCGAGGCAACGAAACCTACGTGGTTGCTACGAGGGACATCCCAAAAGGTGGGGGGTGCTTTACCGAAGCCGTTGGGCTCCCTTTTATGTCTAAGTTTCTTATTGGTCATATTGCTTATATATGCTTATATGTACAGTTTCATGCATAGTAGGGTTAGTGTGGTCAAATTGCTACTCTAGTGCGCTTCCTTATCGTGCGGGCCTACGGGAGTTGCATTAGGACATAGGGAGCATGCTTGCATCCTCCCTTATCGTGCGGCACCGTAGATTTGCATTAGGACATAGGAAGCATAGCAATGAGCAAATGACATTGAACCCTAGAGACAATTTAATTATGCATGATTATCAACTAGAGATACATGAACCAAGTATAGAGCTTGATAATTGACATTATGACATTATGACTTAGTGTAAAGAACACTAGAGATATGTGAATGTGAACCAAGTATATAACTTGATGATTAACATTATGACATAGCATAAAGAATACTAGTGACATGTATACCAAGTAGATAACATGATGACTAGTGGCATTGAACTTAGTGTAAAGAACACTAGAGCTACAAGAACCAAGCATAGAACTTGATGAATGACAATGGTATGTGACATAGTGTTAGAGAACACCTATGTATGATTTCCCCTACGAGGATGCCCTCCAAATGGAGGAGAAGATCATACTCACACAGTCTGCTCAGCGCTCGTGGTTGGTCGCTCCACACGAGTAGTGCGAGTCTCCGGAGGTCTTGGCACGTGATTCGATAGGGATAGCCTATGTGGGGTCCCGAGGGATAGCCTATGTGGGGTCCCGCAGACAACCCATGAGGTTGAATGTGTTGAGTCGTGGGCGTGCCTACGGGCTAGCCAAGGATTGGGTAATAACATAAGAACATAATGAGTATTTCATACATACTTGATTGGAACATAGTAGCATGATAGATATTTCATAACTATATCACGATCTCGTTGTTTCAGGCATAGCAGTAGTTGCATTGTTTATATCATGCTTTACTTATCGCAGTTACAGCTTTAAATTATCTATCTATCTACCTGCTTTTGCCTGCTTAGACCTAGTGGGGAGATCGGTGGGGTCGGTGGCCGAGCCCACTGGGAACTAAGGAAGTTAGTTCTCACCCCACTCTATCACAGGTATTAGCTCACGGGCGGCCGAGGAGGATCGCGGTAAGGGCATCGCGCCCTAGTTGAGAGTGGCCACCTACTTGCATTAGAGCCACCCGTGGTATATTTTGGAGTCAAAATTGTATAAAGAAATGATGTAACCTACATTTTGGGAGATGAACATGTATTTATATTTTGAAGTTAAACAATGTAAACGAATGTTGAATGATTGTAATAGTTAGACTCTTCTCTCTTTATATTACTTGTATGGAATACTTGTATCTTGCTCTTATTGTTGTTCGCACCTTTAGGTGCATCTTTTTGTCATGTATGATGTAGAATTTCATTTCCTGGGCAATTCTTTGTACATGACTTGTTGTCGAGCCTTGGGCGGACAGGGGAGGTGCTGTCCGTTCGGCGCCTGATCGGCGTTCTCGAACCGAACCAAATTGGTAGCGGTCTCGGGGCGTGACACAAACACAAACACAAATCGGGGTTCCAAAACCAAATCAATCCGAAACACTTTGATTTCGATTATAAGGGGTGTAAAAAGACCCAAGTTTTAGAATCGGCAAACTTGAATCTCTATGATAGACGGCCATATTAAGCTTAGCTTTCATTTTTATAAAATTTCAGTTTGTTTGATCTTGGGAAAAATTATCAAAGCGTAATTTTTCAGTTGTTCAAGATGGGGTAACCAGTAATCATGGGATATGATATCAGTAACTGAAATCCTACCAAACCCTCTTAAACCAAACGAGTTGCAATAAACAAACTAGAATTCCAATTCTTTCCAACTGCGATATGTGTTCCCGTTCTCCAAAGGATTCATTGAGAATATTCGCAACATGATATTAATTAGAGATTTTGATGTTTCTATCGTAATTTCTCGCCGCACCATAAATAACCAGCAATCTCAAAACGGAGCCTAGAAGAAGAATCAAAATCAGCTTATATAGTACGTAGAGTAATTGGAAGAGAGAGTGGGGGAGAGGGGAGAGGGGAGGGAAAGCAGTCTCACGGCGAAGACGATGCCGAAGGCCCACTGGTACTGCACGAAGAAGCCGAGGGCGTCCCAGCGCGGGCCCTCCCAGAAGTCCGGCTGCTCTCCGGGCAGCTGCGGCATCGGCCCCGGCGACACCTCCATCGGAAAACCGGATGCCTCGATCTCCATCTCCACCATCACCGCCGCCTCCTCCGCCTCCTCCGCCTCCTCCTCCTTGGTGGTGGTGGTGGGGGTGCCGCCGGCGCCCTTCTTGCCTTGCTTGTCGAGCCGCTGGCGCTGGCGCTGGGTGCGGGACGACAGCCCCTTCCTCGCCCGCGCCACGTGGAGGCCCCCGCGGCCGCCGGCGCCGGAGAAGGAGAGGGAGGGGTGGTTCAGGGCGTGGGAGGAGCGGAGGAGGAGGCGGCCGCGGCGGCGAGGGGCGGCGAGCGTACGGCTCCCGGACATGTGGGAGATGAGGAGAGACATGGAGACGATGGGTGGTGGCAGTGGCCAAAAGACAGAGATGCGCGAGCGAGACGGAGAGAGCGGAGCCTCGGACTGGGCCTCTGGGAGGTGATAACTGATAAGGGAGTAATCTAATTTGTTTTTTTCTTTTCTTTTTTTTTTTTTTGCCCTTTTTTCTTTCTGTTTTTACTTTATCTTTTTTTTCTCTCACCAGGGATGGGATACAGTTGCTAGTTGCTACATGATCGTTGGAACTGGGGATGTCGATGGGTAGGGATCCATGAAATTTTATTCGAGCCCGAATTCGAATGGAGCAAATATATTTAATGTTAAACGAACATGAATTCAAATATAGATATTAAAATTAAAAATCCGACGAATATAGATTTGAATATGGATTTTAACTGTATCCGATCCGAACCCGAATCCGATCCAAGCACAATCCGAACCCGAATTTATTTTGTATTATATATATATATATATATATATATATATATATATATATATATATATATATATATATATATATATATATATAAAAGGATGTTTAGAAATTCCTACAATGACAGTCGAAATCGAAAAAGGAATAAAAAAATATATCCTACGAATGATTATGATTAATTTGTTAAAACATATCTCAAATAAGAATAAACGGTTATGATCAATCTATTAAAAAATAATATTTCTATTCATTTATAAATGGAAAACGCTAAGTGCACAATCCGGTTGGGTTGTACATCCTACAACCCAACCGGCGAACGGTCTTGATTAAATTAACAAAATAGTAGCCTTTAATCCCATCATTTTTTAATTTTTTACCTACCGGTCAACTTCTCTTTCTCTCTGGGTGTTCCTTTTAATATTTATAACTGTACCGAGGACTGGTATAACTGTCCCATTTCAGACTAGAGCTGCAAAAGCAAAGCCTTCTATTTAACAATGCCCAAATAAAGGTGCCAGCTATATGGGTGTTCCTTTTAATATTTCTAATCGTGAGGACTCAGATAATCGTCCCATTTCAGGCTATAGCTGCAAAAGCTAAGCCTTCTATTTAACAATGGCCAAATAAATGTCCCAGCTATATGGGTGTTCCTTTTAACATTTATAACTGTACCGAGAACTGGTATAACTGTCCCATTTCAGGCTAGAGCTGCAAAAGCTAAGCCTTCTATTTAACAATGGCCAAATAAATGTGCCAGCTATATAGGTGTTCCTTTTAACATTTATAACCGTACCGAGTACTGGTATAACTGTCCCATTTCAGGCTAGAGCTACAAAAGCTAAGCCTTCTTTTTAACAATGGCCAAATAAATGTGCAAGCTATATGGATCTCTCTCGCTCTATCGCTCGCCGGGGCTGGCAAAGGGGAGTAAGCCGGCGCCCCTCGCTCGCAGGCCTCTCCCTCTAACTCGCAGGCGGCGGCAAAGGGGAGTGAGGCGGCGCCCCTTTCTCGTTGGAAATCTCTCTCTCTCTCTCTCGCAGGCAAAGGGAGTGAGGTGGCGCCCCTCTCTCGCTGGAGATCTCTCTCTTGCTCTATCGCTCAGCCCTCTCTCTCTCTAACCCAAAGGGAGGAGAGAGATGAAAGAAATGGGGGAAGGGAGGAGAGAGATGAAAAAAAGGGGGGAAATGGTAGGAGGAGAAAAATAGGAGTGAGAATAATATTGCTTTTTTCTTTTTTAAAAGCAATCTAATATAAGCCGTTGGATTCAAAGGTTGTACGATCTACAACCCAAAAAGGGTTGTACCAGTAGCATTACTCTTTATAAATTCATTCCTACGAACGGTTATGATTAATTTATTAAAAAATATCTCAAATAAAAACAAATCCTACAATGACAGTCGAAATCGAAAAAGGAATAAAAAAATATATCCTACGAATGATTATGATTAATTTGTTAAAACATATCTCAAATAAGAATAAACGGTTATGATCAATCTATTAAAAAATAATATTTCTATTCATTTATAAATTCATTCCTACGAACGGTTATGATTAATTTATTAAAAAATATCTCAAATAAAAACAAACGGTTATAGTCAATTTATTAAAAAATAATATTCATATCCATCTATTTTACATTAAAATTAAAATTTGAGTTTAAATCGTAAATTTAATTTAATTTTTGATATCAAATCTGAATTAACAATTAAAATTTTTTAATTATACTGAAACAATATTAAAAATTTTGAAATAAATATGAATTAAAATTTTGATACTATTAGTTTAAAACACATTACGTGCACGTACATTCGACTCGTATATAAAAAAACGTATAAAAATTTCGACAATTACAAACGGAATCCAAAAATAAATAAAAAATATTCTCTATATTTTCTACGAACAGGTATGATCACTTAATTAAAAATTTTTTAAATAAACACAAACTGTTATGATTAATATGTTAAAAATGTGAGTTACGGGGAAGCCCCAAGGATCTATCTAGATCGTATCTAATCACCTAGAGGGGGGTGAATAGGTGTAAAGGCCAAAAACCACAAATATCGATGCTTTAAAAAGTAAATGCGGAAAATAAAAAGCACACCGAGATTTACGTGGGAAAACTCCAAACTCGGAGTAAAAAACCCACGGGACCAACACGCGAATAATAATCCACTACGAGAAAAGATTACAAGGTGATTACCGACTCCACGGACTTAACCTCTCTTAACCTCCTATGAATCTCCGCGCAATCCTCCGAGTTGTCCACGCCCTCACGTCCGAGTCCACGAACGCCACGTCCCGAATCCACGAAACGCCACCACTTCGAATCCACGAAACTTCTATCACGCCGAATCCACGACGCCACTCGAATCCACGAGCCAACGATCCGAATCCACGAATCGCCTTCAAACGCGCCGAATCCACGACGCCTCACGCCGAATCCACGACGCCGTTCATGAGAAGCATCATGAGTATGGTGATCCTTCGCTTAGGAGTATCGTAGAAAACCGAAGAAGAAAACTCCAAGCGAAACGTAGATCAAATTGACATATAGATATTCAATACGATATCTAGATTTGACCTAAAAGAGGCTATGATGTAGAAAATAGGTTTTAGATGAATTTCTAGCCTCTAGGGTTTCTCAAACATGTATTTTCATGAAGCATACGGAGTTAGAGAACCCTAACATCTTATTTATAGACTTTAGAATCAATTAGATTCGGATTAGAGAAAAATCAGTGTTTTTACCTATCTGTACCGGTACAGGAATGAACTGGTTACCAGTTCCACAAGAACGGAAGATTATTTTTTGAAGGGCCATTACCGGTAATGGGTTTGATGGGCATTTATCTGGTATAGCAATCATGCTTTGTGCGTATAGAGTTCGTTTATTCTGCGTGTCGTATGATGCATTTATGCACATCTGAGTTATTTGTCACCATTAATCGTCTCAAATATTATCTGCATCTGAGTTGTTATTACATTAATGGGTCGGTACGGTCGGTACCAACAACCAATTTTCCAATTTTTGAAAATTACAAAGTTTCGATATAATTTCTAATCCGTTAAATAATGATTTATGATTCTAATGCCTATAACTAAGTATGAATCACCATATTTACTAATTAAAAACTTACCTAGGCATCGTGATTCTCATCGTGAGCCAATTCCTCTTTCTTCGAAGTCTTTGATTCTTCACCGTTCTTCGATCCGCTTCGATCCTTCAAGACTCCGACTCAATTCACGAAACTTCCAACACAAAATCCTTAACAATCTCCCCCTTTGGCAATTTCGTGACAAAACACAAAAGCTCACTAAAATTACATCATAAAGAGAAACGAAGTTAAATGTCATCACCAAAACATTAAACTTCTCGCGTGTAATCCAAATACAATATGAAATCCAAAAGTACATCAAAAACTCCTAAAACAAACTCTATGACTTAGACGCAACTAGGAATCTTGAAGTCTTGATTTCCTGCAAAACAATTACAAAATAAAATAGAAGATCAGAACATTAGTCAATCACCAATTAATGTCTTTGTTCTCATCTTTGCCCCCTTTTTGTCCTTGGTCCTTCAACTTTTCTTTCGTACACAAATATCTCCTTCTCCCTCCTTAAAATCATCATGTCTCCCCCTTCGTATGTCTCCCCCTTCGTGTATGCATCAAATACCAAATATCCTCTCCTTTTGTACTTGTTCTCCATTCTCCCCCTTTTTTGTCAAAAATTGCCAAAAGAAAACACAAATAGAGAGAAAAACTAACTAAACAGAGAGTAAGTATTTCATAGTTTCATACCTAGATGCATAAAGAAAACATAGCCCTAGGAGTGAAAAGATAAAACATATATAATGAAGCTCAAAAAGGTAAAATCACTCCGTGTCCTCCTCATAAAAAATTTTGCCTTGTTTTCTCAAAAATACTTCAAAATAAGATTAATTTCATAAAAATTAAAAGTTTTACTCCAAAAATCATTATGATGAAGATAAAATATTAAGTGATTTCAAAAGACATCAAAAGATCAAAATTTGATATTAAAGATAATCTAATGTTTCAAAAACATCAAGATGCAAATTGATGAAAAATAATTTTTAGAAATTTGGCAAAATGAAAAATCTTTGACAAAAAGGGGGTTGAATAGATCGTATCAACACCTAGAGGGGGGTGAATAGGTGTAAAGGCCAAAAACCACAAATCTCTATTCTTTAAAAAGGCCAAAAACCAATACAGCTCTGATACCAATTGTGAGTTACGGGGAAGCCCCAAGGATCTATCTAGATTGTATCTAATCACCTAGCGGGGGGTGAATAGGTGTAAAGGCCAAAAACCACAAATCTCGATATTTTAAAAAGTAAATGCGGAAAATAAAAAGCACATCGAGATTTACGTGGGAAAACTCCAAACTCGGAGTAAAAAACCCACGGGACCAACACGCGAATAACAATCCACTAAGAGAAAAGATTACAAGGTGATTACCGACTCCACGGACTTAACCTCTCTTAACCTCCTATGAATCTCCGCGCAATCCTCCGGGTTGTCCACGCCCTCACGTCCGAGTCCACGAACGCCACGTCCCGAATCCACGAAACGCCACCACTTCGAATCCACGAAACTTCTATCATGCCGAATCCACGACGCCACTCGAATCCACGAGCCAACGATCCGAATCCACAAATCGCCTTCAAACGCGCCGAATCCACGACGCCTCACGCCGAATCAACGACGCCGTTCATGAGAAGCATCATGAGTATGGTGATCCTTCGCTTAGGAGTATCGTAGAAAACCGAAGAAGAAAACTCCAAGCGAAACGTAGATCAAATCGACATATAGATATTCAATACGATATCTCGATTTGACCTAAAAGAGGCTATGATGTAGAAAATAGGTTTTAGATGAATTCCTAGCCTCTAGGGTTTCTCAAACATGTATTTTCATGAAGCATACGGAGTTAGAGAACCCTAACATCTTATTTATAGACTTTAGAATCAATTAGATTCGGATTAGAGAAAAATCAGGGTTTTTACCTATCTGTACCGGTACAGGAATGAACTGGTTACCGGTTCCACAAGGACGGAAGATTATTTTTCGAAGGGCCATTACCGGTAATGGGTTTGATGGCTGTACCGGTATAGCAATCATGCTTGTACCGTCTGAGTTTAGGTTTACGTGAATGGGTATGATGGGTACCGTACTGATTGTGATACCGGTAATGGGTATGATGGTGCACCCGTACGAGTTCGGTCATTACCGTAATGGTGTCACGCCCCGCCCGAAACCGCTACCTATTTGGTCCGGTTCGGCGCGCAGTGACGCGGACGAAGACACCTCCCTGCCCGCTCCAACAGATCGTGTACAAGAATTTACCCAGGAATACTAAATTCTAAACATACACAATCAACGGGGCACAAACAGTGCCAACAACTAGAGCGAGTAATCCACAAGTAATAGACAAGTGAAATAAAGAGAGAATACAACTAGCTATTACATCACACATACCTTGATTTACATTTACATCCCAAAATGATTACATGTTCATTTAACCTCGAATAGGTACATAGTTCTTCCAAAACATAAGCATCTAGATACAAGGTATTCTAATGCATAAAGGAAAGCTACTAATGTAACTACCACGATCCTCACTGATCGGGGGCGACGCCCTTGCCGCGGTCCTCGCCGATGTACTGCGCCAAACACCGGAAATAGAGTGGGGTGAGAACTAACTTCCTTAGTTCCCGGTGGGCTCGGCCACCGACTCCACCGATCTCCCCACTAGGTCCAAGTGGGCACAAGTAACACTACTAGATATGTAGATATATATATCTGAAAGCTGTAAACTGCATAATAGGAAATCTATGCTACTATGCCCATAATCTTTGAATTGTATGCATGCATCAAATAGTAGAGATTACTAACATGCTAACAAGTCCTCACTATGTCCAACAATGACTGTTCAATGTTAACATTAATATTTCCATTACCCAATCTGTGGCGATACCCTTGGGTTCGCCTACGCCTCACATATAGATCCCTTTTTGGGGAGGAGGCTCCACGTGCACTCCAACCCGGGCTTGTCTGTGGACCTCCACGTGGTCCCGATCGTGCGACACTCCGGAGTACTCGACGACACCGATGGCTATACCACCACTGACACAGACCGTGAGCTTGATCTATCCTCTCCACGTGAGGATACCCTACAACTAGGGTCAACAATTTTCTCGGAACTCCACTATTCCGACCAACATTAACATGTACTTAGCTTTACTAAGATCTATGTTCACGAGCCATTTCTCTTGGGATTTCATCTATCCCTATGTCCAAAGACCTCTAGTGTCAATACACTATATTAATGCCACTCGATCTATGTCATTAAATAACCCTCGAGTTCACCTCTTTCTTTAGCACTAATAGAATCAATGTCCAGACCCAATCCTCCCCTATCCATTCACCTAGCATTCCAAGTACACTAGGCCATCACTAGAAAGCATAAGGAATAGTCTAACATGCATTTCTATTATGCTAACATGCAAGAGATGAAATTATTACAGTTCTAAGACATAGAAAGGAGTTCGAAGTATTCGAGTGTCACCCCCCACCTTTTGGGAAGCTTCACGAAGCTACGACGCCCGACCCGTAGTCTCCAAACACCGCTTTGGCCTCTTTAGGCTTAACAGCAGCTCCAAGCCCTTGTTTGGCTCGGATCACTCAAACCGCTCGACGAAACGAAATTCCGTCTTCGCCAACGCGTTCGTGGACCT
The DNA here is from genome assembly GCA_025177825.1 of Aechmea fasciata. Classification (NCBI taxonomy): domain Eukaryota; kingdom Viridiplantae; phylum Streptophyta; class Magnoliopsida; order Poales; family Bromeliaceae; genus Aechmea; species Aechmea fasciata. The sequence continues at coordinate 5,790,039 of CM045939.1, forward strand.
AACAATATGTTAGAAATGAAGTTAAAAGAGATCAAAACCTCTTATTAAGAAAAGCCCCAATTTGAGCCCTAGAAATTGCCCGAGCAAAATCTCGCGTTAGAGCCCAAATTACTTGTGCAAATCATCTCTTAGGAAGCCTAGGGTTCCACAAAAATTACCCCTAGAGGATTTAGAACACTCTAGGAGGAGTTACCATGAAAACCCTCAATTTGGAACCCTAGGTTTGCACACTAGTTAGCCCATTTGATCAAAGCCCTAATACATGGGTTTGATCTCCTTAGAATCAAGCTAGGGTCCCATTTGGCCCATTTCCAAGCATAGAAACCCAAAACCCTAAGTTCTATGAGCTAGGGTTCAAAGAGCTCACCTCTAGGTTAGCTCCAAAGCCAAGGAGAAGATGAAGGGGATGATGGAGAACTCCGTCTTTGTCTTCTTCTCCTTCCTCTCCTTCCTTTTCTCCTTCTTCTTCTTCTCCTTCTCATCTTCTTCTCCTTCTAGAGAGAGAAAGAGGAAATGTGAGAGAGTGAGATGGAGGGAAATGAGAAAGAGTGAGAGGGTGTAATCCTATACCCTCTTACTAAAGCCATTTTGCATAAAAGCCCCTCCACCTTTCTATTTTTCAAACCGCTCAAATCGGCGTTTCGATCTTGGGACCGGTCTCCCTAATCAAGGACCGGTCCCAGAGAGCCTTGCCCCCCACTCTGCGCAGCTGTGGACCGGTCTCCCCCTTACGACACCGGTCCCCGAGAGCTTTGCGCCACTCTGCGCATTGGGACCTGTCTCCCCTTAGAGACCGGTCCCCGAGCTCGCTCTCGCGGGACAGCCTTCGTGGACCGGTCTCCCCTTTCGGGGACCGGTCCTCCCTCCAGGGACCTTCGCCCCACCTAAGGACTTAGCCAAATTTTTTTTCGTCGTTTCTTCTCCGTTTCGCTCGTTTGACCTCCGATTCATTTCAAATCGAGCGAGACTTTCCAAACATGTTTTCGAGCACGTTTTCATCATCTTTTCATCCACGCTAATGCCGGATTTATCTCACGACTAAATATAGCTTTTCGGGTTCCGTTTTCGCGCCTATGCGCACAAAACGCCCGAATGCTTCCGCACTTCACCTGGAGCAACTCCGGCGCACTTTTTGCCTTCGGATCAACTTCGAGCTTTTCGAAGTCCATCCATTCGACAATCAGTCGATTCTAAACGTGGTGCAACTCTCGGATTTCGAGATTTCACATCCTTACATCCTCCCCACCTTAAAAGGAGTTTCGTCCTCGAAACTTACTCAACTCCTAATATAATTCAAACTTTTACCTTATTCCTCAAACAAGTGAGGATGGTGCGTTTTCATTAGCTCCTCGAGTTCCCAGGTGGCCTCGCGATCATCATCATTGCTCCACGCACCTTCACATAGGAAATTTCTCGGTTTGAAGCTTTCGCACTTCTCGGGCGATAACTTTCACCGGAACTCCTCGTAGCTCAAGTCTTCTTGAAGTTCGGCGGTTCATGAAGCATCGCGTGCTCCGGATCATAGATGTATTTGCGAAGGTTGGAGACGTGGAAGACATTATGCACGTCGGCCGAGCCGGTGGCAAGGCGAGCCGATAGGCCACCGCGCCCACTCGCTCCAAGATCTCATAAGGCCCGATATAACGGGGACTTAGCTTCCCCCGTACACCAAATCGCTTAACACCCCTCATCGGTGATACCTTCAAGAACACGCGATCGCCCACTGCGAACTCAATATCTCGACGGCGCCTATCCGCATAACTTTGCTGTCTTGACTGCGCTGTGAGCAATCTTTTGCGAGCAATGCGGACTTTCTCTTCCGCTTCTCGCAACACATCGGGGCCGAACTCCGCACTTTCGCCTACATCCCTCCAATGTATAGGAGATCGGCACTTCCGCCCATAAAGAGCCTCGAACGGTGCCATCTCCACACTTGAGTGATCACTGTTGTTGTAGGCGAACTCGGCCATCGGCAGGTGGTTACACCAACTCCCCTTATAGTCGATGACACACGCTCGCAACATATCCTCAAGAGTTTGAATGGTCCTCTCAGTTTGCCCATCGGTCTGAGGATGGAATGCGGTGCTGAAATCGAGCCGTGTGCCAAGGGCTTCTTGCAAGCTCTTCCAGAAATGTGAAGTGAATCGGGGGTCGCGATCCGAGACGATCGATTTCGGCACCCCGTGCAGCCTCACAACCTCGTCGAGGTAAACCTGCGCCAGTTTATCTCCTGCCCAAGTGGTGTGGATCGGCAAGAAATGTGCCGACTTGGTCAGTCGATCCACAATCACCCATATTGCATCGTGGCCACCCGTCGAGCGAGGCAAGCCGACCACGAAGTCCATCGAAATATCCTCCCATTTCCAAACGGGGATTGGTAGGCTTTGAAGCTTTCCGTGGAAATCGACGCTCAGCCTTTATTTGCGGGCAAACTAGGCACTTTGCCACGAAGCGTCCGATATCACCCTTCATCCCCGGCCACCAATAGTGCTCTTTCAACCCGTGATACATCTTGGTGCCGCCCGGGTGATCACAATAAGGCGACCGATGTGCCTCATCTAGGATTAGCTTCCGGATCTCCTCGTCGTTTGGCACACACCACCGATTTTGGAATCGAAGTGCACCGTCGGCGTCCAAAGTGAAGTCGCCTCCACGACCCTCCTCGATGTCGCGCCGAACCTTTTGGAGACTTGGGTCTGCAAGTTACAGATTTTTGATTCTCTCCAACAAGGTCGGTTGGACAACGAGCATCATCAACTGAGCCGGGACCTCGGGAGCGACCACCTCAAGGTCTAACCGCTCCATATCTAGCCATAGAGACTTCTGATTCGTGACCCATACAGCGAGGTTCTCCGCTGACTTTCTACTCAGCGCGTCTGCGACCACATTCGCTTTTCCGGGGTGGTAAAGGATGTCAACATCATAATCCTTTAATAATTCGAGCCACCGCCGTTGTCGCATATTCAGCTCCTTCTGGGTGAATAGGTACTTCAAACTCTTGTGGTCGGTGTAGATCTCGCAATGTGCACCATACAGGTAGTGCCTCCATAACTTCAAGGCGAAGATCACCGCCGCCAGCTCCAAATCGTGAATGGGGTAGTTCTTCTCATAGCTCTTCAGCTGACGGGACGCATAAGCGATCACCTTCCCGTTCTGCATCAAGACACACCCCAAGCCCGAATAGGACGCATCACTGTAGACCACAAAGTCTTCACCCTGCACCGGCAGAGCGAGCACCGGAGTCGAAGTTAGTCTCTCCTTCAACTCTTTGAAACTCCGGTCACACTCGTCGCTCCAAATAAACTTGGTGCCTTTCTGGGTCAGACGAGTAAGCGGAACGACGATCTTTGAGAAGCCTTCCACAAACCGTCTATAGTAGCCCGCCAAGCCCACGAAGCTTCGAATCTCCGTGACATTCGTCGGGCGCGGCCAATCCTTGATTGCCTCAACTTTCCTCGGGTCTACAGAAACTCCACCCTCGGAAATAACATGCCCTAGAAATGCAACTTCTCGGAGCCAGAAGTCACACTTCTTTAACTTAGCAGACAGCTTCCCCTCCCGAAGGACTTGAAGCACAATTCTCAGATGTTCGGCATGTTCCTCGTTACTACGGGAATAGATCAATATGTCGTCTATGAAGACCACGACAAATCGATCCAAGAACTCCCTGAAGACACGGTTCATCAAGTCCATGAACGCCGCCGGGGCATTCGTGAGTCCGAATGGCATGACCGTGAATTCATAGTGCCCGTACCGCGTGCGAAACGCAGTTTTCTGCACATCTTCCGGCTTAATCTTCAACTGGTGATAGCCGGACTGCAGGTCTATCTTCGAGTACACGCACGACCCCTGTAACTGATCAAATAAGTCATCGATTCGGGGAAGTGGGTATTTGTTCTTGATCGTGATTTTGTTCAACTCTCTATAATCCATGCAGAGTCGAAACGATCCGTCCTTCTTCCGCACAAATAGCACCGGGGCTCCCCACGGTGATACACTCGGCCGGATAAACTGCTTGTCGAGGAGATCTTGTAACTGACTCCTCAACTCCTTTAACTCGGCCGGCGCCATCCTGTACGGAGCCTTCGAGATCGGCGCGGTACCGGGAATCAAGTCTATGACGAACTCGATCTCCCGATCCGGCGGTATTCCCGGCAACTCCGCGGGAAATACGTCTGGAAATTCCCGAACTACATCCAACTCCTCCAAGGTCGGAGTTACTCGGTCCACTTCTACAACGGTCGCCAAGTAGGCTGCGCAACCGCCGTTGACCAATTTCCTTGCTTTCGCCGCCGAGACCGTCGCGACAAAGCACGAGCTCCGACATCCTTGATATGTGAACTCGGTTTGCCCTGGCTCACGGAATGTAATCACTCTGCTGTTACAGTCGATTGTTGCGTGATATTTCGTGAGCCAGTCTATGCCCAGTATGACGTCGTACTCTATGAGATTCCTGAGCCCTAACATCCTAATGGGCATTATCCAGTCACCCACCTGTACTGGACACGATAAACACTCCCTATTGATGTCAAATGTCGTCTCAGGGCCCTTGACTTGCCACCTATCACTCGCTTCTATGGGTATGTCATGCATGTGTGCGAATGATCTACTAATAAATGAGTGAGTGGCTCCAGTATCAAATATGGCCCTAGAGCGAATTCCATTAATAAGAACCATACCCCGCCACAAGGCGATGCTCCTCTCGCCTCGGCGAGCTCCTCGCCTGGACCCGAGCGGCGAACACCCGTCCGCTCGGGGCCGATCGCGTCGTCAAAGCTGACGCGGCGTCGAAGTACGTCCCACCGACGCAGCTGCCGATGGAACTCCTCCATAATTCGCCGGTGCCGATGCAATCGAGGGAGCGGGCGAGGCTCCTCCTCCCGGGCAATCGCGTACAAAATGCCCTGGTTGCCCGCATTGGTAGCACCTGCCCCGACTCTTCTCGCAACGCGACACCGGGTGGTCACCTCCACAAATGACGCACCGTCGTGCTCCACGGCCCTTGGATTGAGTCCGCGGATACTTCGGGGGCTTCTTAGAGCTCGATTGTCCCCCCGAACCGCCGCCCTGGCGCTTCTTGCCTTTGTCCTTAGACTCGGCCAATATCTCGCGCTTCTCCCGAACGTGGGCGTCACCGTGCTCCGCCCAAAGCGCACGGTCGAAGACTTCCGCGAAGGTCGTGAGCTTCAATATCACGGCCTTGTAAATCCCCGCCGAAGTCCTCGCAAGAACCAATCGGCCCGGTCCGGTCATCCTTGACTACATCCGGACGCGATCGATTATGTGGGAGAATTCTTGTTCATAGTCCGCCACCGAGCGGTCCCCGCTCCAACTTGCGGAACTTCTCCCGGAGCTTTCGCTTCACCGTATCGGGGAAGTGATTGGCGAAACGACTCCCTCTTGAACTCCTCCCAATCCATTGGCGGAAGGTCGGAAGGACGATCCCTCTTTATCCTTTTCCACGGACCTTCGCCGCCTTACCCATACAATGAGTGGCGAGGTACACTTTGTCCCTTCCCAAGGTGCTCAAGTCGTCGAAGAAGGTCTCCATTGAGTCGACCCACGACTCGACCACCTCGGGTTCCACCTTTCCACCATCGAAGATCGGCGGTTTAAGCTTGTTCAGCTTCATAAGAGCCGCCAATGCGCGCTCCTTATCCGCCTCCTCGGTCGTTGCATCGGGTGTCGCTGAACCCGACGCCGCTTGAGGGATGATTTCCGGCGGAGGGCGTGCCGTCACCGGGACCGCCGGGATACCCCCACCCTCAGCCCGCCTCGGGTACGCGGGCCGGGCACGGTAAATCACGGCCTTCGCAGCCGCCGCCGCCGCCGCTGCCGCTTCCATCGCCTCCCCGTGAGTCGTCAACTGATCTGGCGACAAAGTAGGGCTGGCACTTGCGCCCGTAGCCGCCGCACTTCACTTGGCCCCGCTCGCGGGGCCGCGCCGCTCCGTCACTCCTGGGAGGCGGTGCCGGAATGGGGTTCTTTCGGGCGTCCTCTAGGCGCCATAACCCCGAAACACAACACCTTGGCTAATTACTTAACCAGCATCTCGTCTTAAGTTCGATACTTAACGATTAATACTGAAATCGGGAGGAAGCACACAAGTGTACTCGCTCCCGTCTCTCGGCATCATGTTGTCGGCCGCCAACACAACCACCTCGAGACAAGGACTCGCACCACTTGAATCTTATCTCTAGTCACTACTAGAGACATTTCAACCCTTCGACCCAATCGAATTAACTTCCGCAACTCGGCATAGGTTCCCGTTCCACTCACGCACCTATTAGCCTTAGGGTTTCCATCCTAGGGTTTCCTAGGTCATCCTAGACTCTCTCTTACTTGCTCTTGTTGCTCTGATACCACAGCTGTCACGCCCCCGCCCCGAAAACCGCTACCTATTTGGTCCGGTTCGGGCGCGTGACGACGCGGACGGACAAAGACCTCCCCTGCCCGCCCAAGGCTCAACAACAGATCGTGTACAAGAATTTACCCAGGAATACTAAATTCTAAACATACACAATCAACGGGGCACAAACAGTGCCAACAACTAGAGCGAGTAATCCACAAGTAATACACAAGTGAAATAAAGAGAGAATACAACTAGCTATTACATCACATATACTTTGATTTACATTTACATCCCAAAATGATTACATGTTCATTTAACCTCGAATAGGTACATAGTTCTTCCAAAACATAAGCATCTAGATACAAGGTATTCTAATGCATAAAGGAAAGCTACTAATGTAACTACCACGATCCTCACTGATCGGGGGCGACGCCCTTGCCGCGGTCCTCGCCCGATGTACCTGCGCCAAACACTGGAAATAGAGTGGGGTGAGAACTAACTTCCTTAGTTCCCAGTGGGCTCGGCCACCGACTCCACCGATCTCCCCACTAGGTCCAAGTGGGCACAAGTAACACTACTAGATATGTAGATATATATATCTGAAAGCTGTAAACTGCATAATAGGAAATCTATGCTACTATGCCCATAATCTTTGAATTGTATGCATGCATCAAATAGTAGAGATTACTAACATGCTAACAAGTCCTCACTATGTTCAACAATGTTCAATGTTAACATTAATATTTCCATTACCCAATCTGTGGCGATACCCTTGGGTTCGCCTACGCCTCACATATAGATCCCTTTTTGGGGAGGAGGCTCCACGTGCACTCCAACCCGGGATTGTCTGTGGACCTCCACGTGGTCCCGATCGTGCGACACTCCGGAGTACTCGACGACACCGATGGCTATACCACCACTGACACAGACCGTGAGCTTGATCTATCCTCTCCACGTGAGGATACCCTACAACTAGGGTCAACAATTTTCTCGGAACTCCACTATTCCGACCAACATTAACATGTACTTAGCTTTACTAAGATCTATGTTCACGAGCCATTTCTCTTGGGATTTCATCTATCCCTATGTCCAAAGACCTCTAGTGTCAATACACTATATTAATGCCACTCGATCTATGTCATTAAATAACCCTCGAGTTCACCTCTTTCTTTAGCACTAATAGAATCAATGTCCAGACCCAATCCTCCCCTATCCATTCACCTAGCATTACAAGTACACTAGGCTATCACTAGAAAGCATAAGGAATAGTCTAACATGCATTTCTATTATGCTAACATGCAAGAGATGAAATTATTACGTTCTAAGACATAGAAAGGAGTGTGAAGTATTCGAGTGTCACCCCCCACCTTTTGGGAAGCTTCACGAAGCTACGACGCCCGACCCGTAGTCTCCAAACACCGCTTTGGCCTCTTTAGGCTAAACAGCAGCTCCAAGCCCTTGTTTGGCTCGGATCACTCAAACCGCTCGACGAAACGAAATTCCGTCTTCGCCAACGCGTTCGTGGACCTAACAATATGTTAGAAATGAAGTTAAAAGAGATCAAAACCTCTTATTAAGAAAAGCCCCAATTTGAGCCCTAGAAATTGCCCCTAGCAAAATCTCGCGTTAGAGCCCAAATTACTTGTGCAAATCATCTCTTAGGAAGCCTAGGGTTCCACAAAAATTACCCCTAGAGGATTTAGAACACTCTAGGAGGAGTTACCATGAAAACCCTCAATTTGGAACCCTAGGTTTGCACACTAGTTAGCCCATTTGATCAAAGCCCTAATACATGGGTTTGATCTCCTTAGAATCAAGCTAGGGTCCCATTTGGCCCATTTCCAAGCATAGAAACCCAAAACCCTAAGTTCTATGAGCTAGGGTTCAAAGAGCTCACCTCTAGGTTAGCTCCAAAGCCAAGGAGAAGATGAAGGGGATGATGGAGAACTCCGTCTTTGTCTTCTTCTCCTTCCTCTCCTTCCTTTTCTCCTTCTTCTTCTTCTTCTCCTTCTCATCTTCTTCTCCTTCTAGAGAGAGAAAGAGGAAATGTGAGAGAGTGAGATGGAGGGAAATGAGAAAGAGTGAGAGGGTGTAATCCCCTCTATACCCTCTTACTAAAGCCATTTTGCATAAAAGCCCCTCCACCTTTCTATTTTTCAAACTGCTCAAAGCCGGGCGGTCCTAATCAAGGACCGGTCCCAGAGAGCCTTGCCCCCACTCTCTGCACTGGGACCGGTCTCCCCCTTACGAGACCGGTCCCCGAGAGCTTTGCGCCACTCTGCGGTGGGGACCGTCTCCCCTTAAGAGACCGGTCCCCAGAGCTCGCTCTCGCGGGACGACCTTCAGGGACCGGTCTCCCCTTTCAGGGACCGGTCCTCCCTCCAGGGACCTTCAGCCCACCTAAGGACTTAGCCAAATTTTTCAGCTTTTCGTCGTTTCTTCTCCGTTTTCGCTCGTTTGACCTCCGATTCATTTCAAATCGAGCCGAGACTTTCCAAACATGTTTTCGAGCACGTTTTCATCATCTTTTCATCCACGCTAATGCCGGATTTATCTCACGACTAAATATAGCTTTTCGGGTTCCGTTTTCGCGCCTATGCGCACAAAACGCCCGAATGCTTCCGCACTTCACCTGGAGCAACTCCGGCGCACTTTTTGCCTTCGGATCAACTTCGAGCTTTTCGAAGTCCATCCATTCGACAATCAGTCGATTCTAAACGTGGTGCAACTCTCGGATTTCGAGATTTCACATCCTTACAAATGGGTCAGGTACAGGTCAGGTACACTTTGTAAATTTTCCAATTTTCGAAAATTACAAAGTTTCGATATAATTTCTAATCCGTTAAATAATGATTTATGATTCTAATGCCTATAACTAAGTATGAATCACCATATTTACTAATTAAAAACTTACCTTGACATCGTGATTCACATCGTGAGCCAATTCCTCTTTCTTCGAAGTCTTTGATTCTTCACCGTTCTTCGATCCGCTCCGATCCTTCAAGACTCCGACTCAATTCACGAAACTTGCCAATACAAAATCCTTAACAATCTCCCCCTTTGGCAATGTCGTGACAAAACACAAAAGTTCACTAAAATTACATCATAAAGAGAAACGAAGTTCAATGTCATCACCAAAACATTAAACTTCTCGCGTGTAATCCAAATACAATATGAAATCCAAAAGTACATCAAAAACTCCTAAAACAAACTCTATGACTTAGACGCAACTAGGAGTCTTGAAGTCTTGATTTCCTGCAAAACAATTACAAAATAAAATAGAAGATCAGAACATTAGTCAATCACCAATTAATGTCTTTGTTCTCATCTTTGCCCCCTTTTTGTCCTTGGTCCTTCAACTTTTCTTTCGTACACAAATATCTCCTTCTCCCTCCTTAAAATCATCATGTCTCCCCCTTCGTGTATGCATCATGAATATCTCCTCCATTCTTACCTGTTTAGCATTCATTTATTCTTCTCCCCCTTTTTGTCAAAAATTGCCAAAAAGAAACAGTAAGTAGAGAGAAAAAGACTAAGAAAAAGAGAGTAAGCACATCATAGGTACAGACCAAGATGCATAAGAAAAGAGAAAACATCAAGTACTAGGCAAAGGTAAACTAAACATAATCCTAAGAAAAGCAGTAAAAATCAGCAGAAGAAAGAAGTCGAGGCAGAAGTCACTCAGTAGCCTCGTCATCATCGTCATCTCCTCTAGCAGGAGATCCAGAACCGGCAGTGTCTGGTCCGACACCAGGCAGGAATGGCTGTCGAGACGCAGATCGCTGATAGGATGAGGTCTGTGGAAATATATCATCATGTCGACATCCCATCTTCTCAAGAATCCTCTTCATTCCTTTCTCTAGACTCTTGAATCCCTTCTTTAGAAAACTTACTTCCTTCGTGAGTTCACCCATGTCACGATGAAGTGTGTCCAAAGTGACTGCGCCTCCTGACCTAGAGCACCCTGCAGGCGGTGCAAGATCTGCTCGTCGTTACGGTGGCGGTGGAGAAGGTACAGCACTACTCGATGCTGCAGGCGGTGGGGCTCCCGTGGTCTGCTGAAAAGTCTTCAAGGTGCTCTGCGTACTTTGCCCAAGTCACCGCATCAATCGGCCCAAGTCCGTGGTCATACTTATCGCACCTTGTGTCTACACCGTGTCCCCGTAAAATCTGACTGATAAGCAAAGGAAACGGTAGTAGCTCCCGCCGTACTGATGACTGGATAACATGAACTATTCGCTGCCAGATAAGGAATGGTATGTTAATGTTTAATCCAAGGCTCTGCTCAGGGTGACCAAGAAGAAACAATAATAGCAAACGATCCCAGCGAAGCCTCTTGGTCCCAATAGTTGGCTGGACGTTGTAGCACAGAATCAAAGAAAGCAAGTGATACTCAGGGCGCAAATCCTTTGATTCCACAACTGCCCGATCCGTGCGAACGCCCGGCTTGCAGACTGCTTCAACCACAGTCTCCCAATGTGTCGAGGACTGGAATGTCCCAGCAGTATAATGTAGTCCAGTCGTGTCAACATACATCCCTAGAATCTATCCAATCTCGTGAGGAGTGACCGTCAGTCTCTGTCCACGCACTGACGTCTCAAATACATAAGTCCCTGTCTCTTCATCCTCTGCGAGAACTACACCACGCAGGTAGAACTCCCGAATGAGTTCCACGCAGAAAGGTGTGCGAGCTGCTACCTGTCCAACAGGCTCAATAGGTGCTCTCTCGTCGCCGCTAAACTCGGGAACCCGTCGCCGGTCCTTGAAGACTACATGCCGCTCCGCTAGGCACGATCGCACCGAGTAAGAACGAGCCCTCTCAGGAGGAACCTCAGCTATCCTCTTGGCTCGCCGCTCCCTGGTAGCACCACCTCCTCGCGATGACTCACCAGCAATGCCTTTTCCCTTGTCGGGACGGGAACAGCTCCTCACCTTCTTCCTCTTCTTCTTCACCTCTCCTACCGATAGTCGGGGTCCGATCCCTCCGACTCCTCAGCTTGGCGAGTCCGTTTGGAAGTCTCTCTACTTCCTCTACTACGTCCTCGACGACCTCCAGCAGCCATGAGCACCAGAAGTACAAGAACCAGTGAAAAAGCCATTTTCCTACACATGAAAAACCTCACATGAACACATTTTTAAAAAAATCTCCAAAAATTGTGAAAAATTCACAAGTAATTCCAGAATAAATAATAATGCAATAACAAGCTTGAATAATGCAAAAAATTTCATCAGATTTGGCACATTTTCAAAAATCCCGAAATTCTACCAATATTGAACCCTAGAACGTAAATCTGTAAAAAATAACGGATTTTAATGTGTTCTAAGTGTTTTAGATGCAAGATCTTGTGTCCAATAGCCGATTTTCAGCAAAAAAATCGCATCAAAAAGGAACAAACACAGAGATCAAACAATTTTCCCGAAATTCCAATAATATAGATGTAAGGATGTGAATTTTCGAAATCCGAGAGTTGCACGTCGTTTAGAATCGACTACTTGTCGATTGGATGAGCTTCGGAAAGTCTGGAGTTGGTCCCGGAGGCTTACTTGTGCAATCTGCACACTGCAGATTTGTGCTCGGTGGGACCGGTCCCCACAAGGGGGAGACCGGTTCCGTAAGCGCTGAGGGCTGTCCGCAATAAAGGACCGGTCCCTCCCCTGTGGAGACCGTTCCCGTACGCAGGTAAGGGCAGGTCGCATTAAAGGACCGGTCCCTCCCCCTGCGGAGACCGGTTCCCGAGAGCGGATTTTGGGCGGTCGCATAAAAGGACTGGTCCCTCACCCCTGGAGACCGGTCCCTCTGGGCGAAAATAGCCCAGGCAGAGGCTGTTGAGGGGTTAGAAGTGGAGGGGTTTTTATGCAATTGTTGCATTAGTTAGGGGTATAGAGTGCAAAGTGCACTCTCTCTCCCTCTCATTTCCCTCACTCTCTCCCTCTCACTCTGTTTCTCTCTCCCCCTCTCTCTCTTGAGCGACAGAAGAAAAGAAAGAAGAAGAAGAAGAGAAGGAAGAAGAGAAGGAAGAAGAAGGAGAAGAAGGAGAAGAAGGAGGAGAGCAAGGAGAGGATCTCCCCACCATCTTCCTCTCTCTCCCTCTTCATCTCTCTAGAGCTAACCTAGAGGTAAGCTCTTGAACCCTAGCTCCTAGAACTTAGGGTTTTGGGTTTTGATGCTTTGTAATGGGCCAAATGGGACCCTAGAGAGCTTCTAATGAGATCAATCCCATGCCTTGGGGATTTGATCTAGTGGGTTTGCTATAGGTGCAACCCTAGTGTAACAACCCACTCCCCCGTAAAGCGCGCCGAGTTCCGTCAAAATGAGCGGGACCCGGAGTGGAGCGAGTAAGTGTGGGTTCTATGTGCTTTGGAACACGCGCACAGCGAAGTGGGGTCGTGGAAAAGCTAAACTGCAAGTCTGGTGGAAATTCCCGGACTTGAGCAACGAGACCGGACACAGGTTGTCCTGGATGCCACCAAGTGCCCCACCAAGATGAGGAAACCAACAGACGAGACCGGACAACCAAGACCGGACAGTCAAGACCGACGACACAAGACCGGACGATGGGCCGTAACATGCAGAAAAATGGCTAAGTCCTGGAAAACCAGCGTACTGAGACCGGACAACCGGCCGAGACCGGACAGTGGACCCGAAAACTGCCCAGTTGGAGCAGTTTGTAATTTTCGCAAATGGAGGGGCTTTTTGGCAATTGTCACAACACTATATGCAGCCCACCCCTCTCATCTATTCACAGCCATTCTCCCCCAACACACTCTCTCTCATTTCCCCTCTTTCTCTCTCTAGAAAAGGAGCCCTAGAGCTTGGAGAAGTTGGAGAAGGAGCTTGGAGGAGGTGATCTTGGAGGATTTGGAGCTTGGGGAAGACCTAGAAGCTCTCCTACAAGGTGGAGCTTGGGCCAAGGTGAGGTTTCATGGTAAACCTAGACTAGGGTTTGGGTTTTAAGCAAGGAACTTAGAGTTTTGAGTCTTCTCTTTGGTGTAGAAGCCTAGTAGAGGCTTGGGCTCCATGAAAACCCATGAAAGCTCAAGGTCCTCTCATGGTGGATCCTTAGGGTTTCAAGTAGAGGCCCTAATGATGGTTTAAATTGTTCTAGATGAACTCTAAGAGTAACAACAAGCTCTCTTTTGCTTGTTTAAGAGATCAAAACCTAGGGTTTTGCATAGGGCTTGGATAGAGCACCAAATTTGGGGCTTTTTGCCATAGAGGTTCTAGGGTCAAATTGACCTTGTAGAAACCTAATTGGGGGTATCCCCGACGCGTGGGACAACTCCGTTTAATTAAACGAAAAGCATATTTATGAGTTGCTATGTAAGTTAGCCTGATGTAAAATCTGATAACTGCGCAGATTGCAAAATAGGCCTCGGTTAGCTACGAGACTCGACGGGCAACCCATCCGTAATTTTAGAAGGTGGGTGGTGCATTCCAAAGACACCGGAATTCTTTCTATGTCTAAGTGTCACTTTTGAGCATTCTATATATGTTGAGCATAATGCATAGTAGGGTAATTTATGAGTTATATTGCAATTTGTGAGTTCAAATGCATGAGATATAATTGTATGAGAACATATGCTAAGAATGAGAACCCTATGTATGCATGCTAAAGAACAAGAACTAGAACTTGGTGTAGTTGACAAGTGAATGTGACATTGGACATGTACTTAGAGAATGTGACAAAGATGAGTCTAGAATACTTAGACAACATGTGTGGCATTAAAGAACAAGGACAAGAACAAGTAGTGTATAGAACACTAGTATAGTCATGAGATTGACATTATGACAACAACCTTAGAGTTAAGGGTCATATGAATATAAGTTCTCCTTGAAGGCAAGGAATAGATTGAGATTTGGAATCCTTAAAGTTAAGGATTGATCGTACTCACCATATAGTCCTTGCTCGGGGGCGGTAGCTCCCCCTCGAGCGGTGCGCTCCGAGTTGGTCACCACCGGAATGAGTTTTCCAGGGAATGAGTTTTCCTAAGGACGGTCCCAACGGGTCGATATTGAGCCTCCCGGTATACTATGGGATTTTGAGTTTGGTTGAGTCTTGTTGAGGGCGAAACCCACGGTTAGCCAAGAGATTGGGTATTGAACTTATGATCTTGCATGCTTTACAGTTTGAGCATTTTATCGTTACTTTCAAGCGTATTAGTTGCATTTGTTAGTTGGTTATTATCTTACTTTTCTTTCTATTACGCTTGAATTAGACCTAGTGGGAAAGTCGGCGTGCTTGGTTGCCGAACCCACTGGGAACTTTGTTGTAGTTCTCACACCCCTTTTTCCACAGAGCCGGGACCGAGTGAGCCGGCCGACGATCGCGGTAAGGGCATCGAGCCCTAGGTAGAGACCGCCCGAGTTACTTTATTTTTGCTATAGTCGCATTTCCCTTTATATCATCTTTTGTATTTGATGATTATAGTTGTCTAACTTTAATTGTAATCTAGTTTCATTTTGAGGTAAACGTGATGTAAGAAAGAAATGATGCATTAAATTGTAAAGACTTTAAAGAATTCAAGTTGTAGAGAATTATGCACGTATGTGATTGCAATTAATCATAGTACTTGTATGTGTTAATAGTACTTTCACTTTTGGCTGTTGCTTGTCTTCGTGCAAGCCTTTGTGTATGCTTCCGCAAGTGCAAAATTTTATACTCTATCTGTGCATGTTGAGCCTTGGGCGGATAGGGAGACCGTCTGTCCGGCGTCTGTTTTCATGCGCTCGAACCGCCAAATGGATCGGGCTCGGGCCCGACGTATAAAATGGTATCGCAGCGGGTATAAAGCCAAAAAAAGTGAAAGCTTAGGATGGACCTAGGGGCCATAGGATTGGGAAGAACCTAAGGACCTAAGGAAACGTGAGTGACGTGAACAAGTATAGCGAAAGCATGTGATTGGGTTCATGTCTTATGTCTCTAAGATGATTAGAGACTAACTTTAAGTTGCTATTTGTTTTCTATTCCTTGTGTTGTGATCGGCGGCCGACGACATGATACTATGGAATGTTAATGAATGCGCTTATTTGCTTTCGCCGGATTGGGTATATCCGAGTACGTGTTTAAGTATTAACGTGAGTTGCTTCAGTTTAGGAAGCAATGGCACCTCGTGGTCGACCCCGAACAAGGTCGATGCCTGAGGAACCGAGTGCGGCTCCTGTGCAACCCGCAGCCGGCAGCGGCGGGGGGCTTGAGGAGCAAATGGCCGCGCTTATTGACGTAGTGCGGCAACAAGCTGAGTCCGTAAGGGCTCAAGGCGAGCAGATCCGACGGCTCCAGGAGACGTTGGAGCAAGAAAGAAGCGGCGACGCAGCGGGGCCGAGCACCCTACACCTCCTGCTCAGACGCCGACCGTGGTGGAGGGTGCGGCGGCGGCGGCAGATCCAGTCGCGGCCGTACCAGTTACGGCGATTCCGGCCGGATCGGGGACTTCAAACCCCGGCAGCGCGGCGGACGACGAGGCGCGGGAGGGCCAGTTGGCGGCGCTCATCAAATTTATGAAGTTCAAGCCACCTATCTTCGAGGGAGGAGTGGTGGAACCGGCGGTAGTGGAGTCGTGGATCGACTCCATGGAGACGCTCTTCGGGGATTTCAACACCCCGGCAAGGGACAAGGTGCACTTCGCCTCACATTGCCTAGATAAGGCGGCGAAGGCGTGGTGGAAGCGAACCAAGCGGGATAGGTCACCTGACCTACCGCCCGCGACGTGGGAGGAGTTCAAGAGGGCGGTATTCACAAACTACTTCCCCGACTCGGTGAAGCGGAAGATGCAAGAGAAATTCCGCAAGCTGAGGCAGGGAGACCGCTCTGTGGCGGACTACGAGCTGGAGTTCTCCCACATTATTGACTGTGTCCCCGACGTTGTGCGCGACGATCGGGACCGGGCTGACTGGTTCCTACGGGGGCTTCAGCCGAGGATCTATGAGAGGATACAGATCCTCAACCTCACGACCTTTGCGGAGGTCTTTGATCGTGCTCTATCTGCGGAGCACGGTAGCGCCTACGCGCGGGAGGAGCGCGAGGCCATGGCGGAGAGTAAGGAGGCGGCAAGAAGCGAGCGGCGGGTGGTGCCGGGGCCGCCAAATGCTAAGAAACCCCTCGGTATCCCCGACAGCAGGCGGGCGGAGACCCTTCCGTTGTGTTATCCGCGGCGGCAACCATCACCGGCGACATGCTCGCAGCGAGAAGTGGAAGTACTACAAGTGCGGTCCGGGCACATGATTCGAGAGTGCCCGAGTCGGGGATCTTCTCGCACCGTCGCAGATCGCCTCCTTCTACGCCGAGGCAGCTGATGGGACTGCCACCACCTATAGCGGCTGGGCGCTCATCATCGTCGCGCCAGCCGGAGGCATCGAGAGCACCGAGTGGGCGGGTTTTTGCCACTCAGGTGGAGGAGCAGGCTCCAGCTCCCGACGACATTGTAGCAGGTATTATTTCTATCAATGGGGCGAGAGCTCAAGCTATATTCGACACTGGTGCATCGCATTCATTTATAAGTGCATCGTTTGCTAGTGCTCATGACTTAAAGGTTTTACATGATAAGGAAGGTTGGGATATTAAATCCCCTGAGCACGCCTATACGCCTACGACGAGTGTCCCATGCGTGTCCACCCGTATAGGTGATTGGGTCATGCCGATCGATATGCTAGTGCTAACTCGGTTGTGGTCGTTTGACGTGATCTTGGGGCTAGACTGGCTTACCAAGTATTATGCGGTCATCGACTGCGAGAGAAGGGTGATCACTTTTCGTGAGCCAAATCAAGAGGAAATGGTGTATCGAGCGTGTAAGGGTGCGCGCTTTGCAGCGACCATATCCACAGTTAGGGCAAGGAAGATGATAAAGGGTGGTTGTAAAGCCTATTTGGCGACCATCGTAGATGACCGAAAGGAACACCCAGACCTTGAGGGCATTCGGGTGGCGTGCGAGTACCCGGATGTGTTTCCGACGGAGTTACCGGGATTGCCACCAGACCGGGAAGTTGAATTCGTTATTGACTTGATTCCTGGGGCGGCGCCAGTCTCGAAGGCTCCGTATAGAATGGCACCGGTAGAACTAAAAGAGCTTAAAGCGCAATTGGAAGACTTGCTCGACAAAGGCTTTGTGAGGCCGAGCGTGTCTCCGTGGGGAGCTCCTGTGCTTTTCGTCAAGAAGAAAGATGGCACACTTCGACTCTGCGTGGATTATCGCGAGTTGAACAAGGTAACAATAAAGAACAAGTATCCATTGCCAAGGATCGACGACTTATTCGATCAATTGCGAGGGTCGAAGGTGTATTCTAAAATAGACCTTCAGTCGGGGTATCATCAGTTGAAGATACGGCCCAAGGATGTGCATAAAACGGCGTACCGTACGCGGTATGGCCATTACGAGTTCACGGTAATGCCATTCGGGCTTACTAATGCCCCAGCGGCATTTATGGACTTAATGAACCGTGTCTTCCGTCCGCTATTGGACCGATGCGTCGTGGTCTTCATTTACGACGTATTGGTATATTCTCGGACCGAGGAAGAACACGAGGAGCACTTGAGACTTGTCTTGGAAGTACTCCGAAAAGAGAAGTTATATGCCAAGTTGAAGAAATGTGAATTTTGGCTTTCGGAGGTTACTTTCCTAGGACATGTGGTTTTGGGTGAGGGTATCTCGGTGGACCCGAAGAAAGTAGAGGCAATTAAAGATTGGCCTCGCCCGACGAGTGCAACGGAAATCCGCAGTTTCCTCGGACTTGCGGGTTATTATCGGCGGTTCGTGGAGGGGTTCTCCAAAATATCCACTCCGCTAACGCGCCTTACACACAAAGGAGTCAAGTATGTTTGGAGCGAAGATTGCGATCGAAGCTTCAAAGAGTTAAAAGAAAGGTTAACGACGACCCCAGATTGCTTTGCCGACGCCGGGGAGACATACGTCGTGTACAAAGTTGATGCTTCCTACATTGGACGCGGGTGTGTCTTGATGCAAAATGGGCGAGTTATAGCTTATGCTTCACGCCAATTGAAACCTTATGAGAAGAACTACCCGGTTCATGACTTGGAGCTAGCCGCGGTGATTTTCGCGCTAAAGTTGTGGAGGCATTACTTGTACGGTGAACATTGCGAGATCTACACGGATCACAAAAGCCTTAAGTATTTGTTCACCCAAAAAGAGCTAAATGTGCGACAATGCGGTGGTTAGAGTCGTTAAAGGACTATGATGTCACGATTTTATACCACCTAAAAGCAAATGTCGTAGCCGATGCGCTAAGTAGAAAGTCGGGTGAGAATTTGGCTTCAGCAATTACGCCCCAACCGTTGTTGCAAAAGGAGATGCAACGGTTTGGATTGGAAGTAGTGGCACCGGGAGTGCCGGCAACTCTTGCCACCTTAGTGGTGCAACCGACCTTATTGGAGAGGATCAAGGAGTTGCAAACTTCCGACGAGTACCTCCAAAAGGTGCGCAGCGAGGTAGAAAGCGGTAGTGCCGATGACTTTGGCATTGGGACCGACGGCACACTACGATTTCGAAATCGTTGGTGTGTACCCAAGAATAAGGATCTCCGTAAGGCGATTATGCAAGAGGCGCATCAATCTCCTTATAGTATCCACCGGCGGCACCAAAATGTATCAAGACCTAAAGTTGCAATATTGGTGGCATGAAGAAAGACATTGGAGAATTTGTTGCGCAATGTCTTACTTGCCAACAAGTAAAGGCGGAGCGGCGGTTTCCGGCGGGAAAGTTACAAAGCTTACCTATACCCGTTTGGAAATGGGAAAATATCGCGATGGACTTTGTGACCGGATTGCCTCGATCTCAAGGGGGACACGATGCAATTTGGGTGGTCGTGGACCGGTTAACGAAGTCGGCGCATTTCCTTCCGATTCATATTACTTGGTCGGGGGACAAGTTGGCTCAAGTTTACATTGATGAGATTGTGAGACTTCACGGGGTTCCTGCGTCTATCGTATCGGACGGACCCGAGTTTCACTTCTCACTTTTGGAGGAGCCTACAAGAAGCGTTGGGCACACGGCTCGACTTTAGCACGGCATTCCATCCTCAAAGTGACGGACAATCGGAGAGGACAATCCAAATACTTGAGGATATGCTACGGGCGTGTGTATTCGACTACAAGGGCAATTGGCACGACCATTTACCGATGGCGGAGTTCGCATACAATAACAGTTATCAAGAAAGTATCGCGATGGCGCCATTCGAGGCCCTTTATGGAAGAAAGTGTCGCTCTCCAATTCATTGGAGCGACGTGGGCGAGAAATCTGTTCTTGGCCCGGACGTAGTGCGGGAGGCGGAAGAGAAAGTTCGCCTTGCTCGCCAACGACTTGCGACGGCGCAATCGCGGCATAAGAGTTATGCCGATAAACGAAGAAAAGATGTTGAATTTGATGTCAGCTACCATGTATTCCTAAAGGTTTCGCCAACACGGGGAGTTAAACGGTTTGGAATTCGAGGGAAATTAAGTCCTCGGTATATTGGACCGTTTGAAATTTTAGAACGAATCGGAGCGGTGGCTTACAAACTAGCATTACCACCGAGGCTTGCGGGAGTTCATGATGTATTCCATGTATCCAACCTCCGCAAGTATGTTCATGATCCCGATCATATTCTCTCGTATATACCATCAGAGATTCAGGAGGATATGACTTATGACGAGTTCCCAAAGATACATAATCGGTCGAGAAGAAAGAAAGCTACGAACCGGAGGATTCCGTATGTCAAGGTCCGTTGGAGCGAACACAACGACCGGGAAGCAACGTGGGAGCTCGAGAGCGTAATGCGGGAGCACTATCCCCATTTATTCGAAAATCTGGATTAAGGTACGAATCTAGATTGTAGATAAAGAAATAGTTTCGCGGACGAAACTAAATTTAAGGGGTGGAGAATGTAACAACCCACTCCCCCGTAAAGCGCGCCGAGTTCCGTCAAAATGAGCGGGACCCGGAGTGGAGCGAGTAAGTGTGGGTTCTATGTGCTTTGGAACCCGTGCGCAAGTGGGGTCTTGGAAAAGCTAAACCGCAAGTCCGGTGGAAATTCCCGTACTTGGAGCACGAGACCGACCAGTGGGTTGTCCTGGATGCCACTAAGTGCCCCAAATTACAAGAAATGAGGAAACCAACAGATCGAGATCGGACAACACCAAGACCGGATACCCAAGACCTGGACAACACCAAGACCGGACAGTGGTCGCGTAACATGCGTAAAAATGGCTAAGTCCCGGAAAACCAACAGACCGAGATCGGACAACCGGCCGAGACCGGACAAGGGACCCGAAACCGCCTGGCTCGAGCGCTTGTAATTTTCGCAAATGGAGGGGCTTTTTGGCAATTGTCACAACACTATATGCAGCCCACCCCTCTCATCTATTCACAGCCTATTCTCCCCCAACACACTCTCTCTCATTTCCCCTCTTTCTCTCTCTAGAAAAGGAGCCCTAGAGCTTGGAGAAGTTGGAGAAGGAGCTTGGAGGAGGTGATCTTGGAGGATTTGGAGCTTGGGGAAGACCTAGAAGCTCTCCTACAAGGTGGAGCTTGGGCCAAGGTGAGGTTTCATGGTAAACCTAGACTAGGGTTTGGGTTTTAAGCAAGGAACTTAGAGTTTTGAGTCTTCTCTTTGGTGTAGAAGCCTAGTAGAGGCTTGGGCTCCATGAAAACCCATGAAAGCTCAAGGTCCTCTCATGGTGGATCCTTAGGGTTTCAAGTAGAGGCCCTAATGATGGTTTAAATTGTTCTAGATGAACTCTAAGAGTAACAACAAGCTCTCTTTTGCTTGTTTAAGAGATCAAAACCTAGGGTTTTGCATAGGGCTTGGATAGAGCACCAAATTTGGGGCTTTTTGCCATAGAGGTTCTAGGGTCAAATTGACCTTGTAGAAACCTAATTGGGGGTATCCCCGACGCGTGGGACAACTCCGTTTAATTAAACGAAAAGCATATTTATGAGTTGCTATGTAAGTTAGCCTGATGTAAAATCTGATAACTGCGCAGATTGCAAAATAGGCCTCGGTTAGCTACGAGACTCGACGGGCAACCCATCCGTAATTTTAGAAGGTGGGTGGTGCATTCCAAGGACACCTGAATTCTTTCTATGTCTAAGTGTCACTTTTGAGCATTCTATATATGTTGAGCATAATGCATAGTAGGGTAATTTATGAGTTATATTGCAATTTATGAGTTCAAATGCATGAGATATAATTGTATGAGAACATATGCTAAGAATGAGAACCCTATGTATGCATGCTAAAGAACAAGAACTAGAACTTGGTGTAGTTGACAAGTGAATGTGACATTGGACATGTACTTAGAGAATGTGACAAAGATGAGTCTAGAATACTTAGACAACATGTGTGGCATTAAAGAACAAGGACAAGAACAAGTAGTGTATATAACACTAGTATAGTCATGAGATTGACATTATGACAACAACCTTAGAGTTAAGGGTCATATGAATATAAGTTCTCCTTGAAGGCAAGGAATAGATTGAGATTTGGAATCCTTAAAGTTAAGGATTGATCGTACTCACCATATAGTCCTTACTCGGGGGCGGCAGCTCCCCCTCGAGCGGTGCGCTCCGGAGTTGGTCACCACTGGAATGAGTTTTTCAGGGAATGAGTTTTCCTAAGGACGGTCCCAACGGGTCGATATTGAGCCTCCCCGGTATACTATGGGATTTTGAGTTTGGTTGAGTCTTGTTGAGGGCGAAACCCACGGGTTAGCCAAGAGATTGGGTATTGAACTTATTATCTTGCATGCTTTACAGTTTGAGCATTTTATCGTTACTTTCAAGCGTATTAGTTGCATTTGTTAGTTGGTTATTATCTTACCTTTCTTTCTATTACGCTTGAATTAGACCTAGTGGGAAAGTCGGCGTGGTTGGTTGCCGAACCCACTGGGAACTTTGTTGTAGTTCTCACACCCCTTTTTCCACAGAGCCGGGACCGAGTGAGCCGGCCGACGATCGCGGTAAGGGCATCGAGCCCTAGGTAGAGACCGCCCGAGTTACTTTATTTTTGCTATAGTCGCATTTCCCTTTATATCATCTTTTGTATTTGATGATTATAGTTGTCTAACTTTAATTGTAATCAAGTTTCATTTTGAGGTAAACGTGATGTAAGAAAGAAATGATGCATTAAATTGTAAAGACTTTAAAGAATTCAAGTTGTAGAGAATTATGCACGTATGTGATTGCAATTAATCATAGTACTTGTATGTGTTAATAGTACTTTAACTTTTGGCTGTTGCTTGTCTTCGTGCAAGCCTTTGTGTATGCTTCCGCAAGTGCAAAATTTTATACTCTATCTGTGCATGTTGAGCCTTGGGCGGATAGGGGAGACTGTCCGTCCGGCGTCTGTTTCATGCGCTCGAACCGGCCAAATGGATCGGGCTCGGGGCGTGACACCTAGGGCTTCAAATGGGGGTTTTGTTAAATATTGAGTCTTGATCTCAATTGATAGTGTATTAACCTAATTGCTAGGTGTCTAAACGCGTTGGCGAAGACGGAATCCCGTTTCGTCGAACGGTTTAAAAGCTAGAGGCGAAACGAGGTTGATCGGGCTTCGTTTCGACTAAAGTGGTCGAGAAGTTGGCGGAGCACGTGCCGAGGAGTCCTTTTGGAGCCTCTACAACTTAGAAAAGCTTCCCAAAAGGTGGGGGGTGACACTCGAATACTTCGAACTCCTTTCTATGTCTTAGAAGTAAATTAATTTCATCTCTTGCATATAGCATCGTAGAATTGCATGTTTAGACTATTCCTTATGCTTTCTTGTAATACCTAGTGTACGTGGAACGCTAGGAGAATGGATAGGTGAGGATTGGGTCTGGACGTGGATTCTAGAGTGCTAAAGAAAGAGATGGACTCGGTGTTACTTAATGACATAGATCGAGTGGCATTAATATAGTGTATTTGACACTAGAGGTCCTTGGACATAGGGATAGATGAAATCCCAAGAGAAATGGCTCATGAACATAGATCTTAGTAAAGCGAAGTACATGTTACTGTTGGTCGGAATAGTGGAGTTCCGAGAGAACTGTTGGCCCTAGTCGGTAGGGTATCCTCACGTGGAGAGGATAGATCAAGCTCACGGTTTGTATTAATGGTGGTATAGCCATCGGTGTCGTCGAGTACTCCGGAGTGTCGCACGATCGGGACCACGTGGAGGTCCACAGACAATCCCGGGTTGGAGAGCACGTGGAGCCTCCTCCCCAAAAAGGGATTTATATGTGAGGCGTAGGCAAACCCAAGGGTATTGCCACAGATTGGGTAAATGGAAAAATAGCCATGTCATTGAGCAATTAGCTATTGAACATAGTGAGAACTTGTTAGCATGTTAGTAAACCTTACTATATAATGCATGCATTCGTTTCACAAGATTATGGGCATAGTAGCATAGATTTCCTATTGTGCAGTTTACAGCTTTCAGATATATATATCTACATATCTAGTAGTGTTACTTGTGCCCACTTGGACCTAGCGGGGAGATCGGTGGAGTCGGTGGCCGAGCCCACTGGGAACTAAGGAAGTTAGTTCTCACCCCACTCTATTTTCAAGAGTTTGGCGCAGTACACCTGGGGAGGACCGCGGCAAGTGCGTCGCCCCCGATCAGTGAGGATCGTGGTAGTTACATTAGTAGCTTTCCTTTATGCATTAGAATACCCTGTATCTAGATGCTTATGTTTTGGATGAACTATGTACCTATTCGAGGTTAAATGAACATGTAATCATTTTGGGATGCAAATGTAAATCAAGTAAATATGATGTAATAGCTAGTAGTATTCTCTCTTTACTTCACTTGTGTATTACTTGTGGGTTACTTGCTCTAGTTGTTGGCACTGTTTGTGCCCCGTTGATTGTGTATGTTTAGAATTTAGTATTCCTGGGTAAATTCTTGTACACGATCAGTTGTTGAGCCCGGGCGGCAGGGGAGGTGCTGTCCGTCCGGCGTCCGCTCGGTGCGCCCGAACCGGACCAAATGGGTAGCGGTCCCCGGGGCGGGGGCGTGACAGCTTGTGGTATCAGAGCAACAAGAGCAAGTAAGAGAGAGTCTAGGATGACCTAGGAGACCCTAGGTTGGAAACCCTAAGGCTAATAGGTGCGTGAGTGGAACGTGAACCTATGCCGAGTGGCGGAAGTGAATTCGATTGGGTCGAAGGGTTGAAATGCCTCTAGTAGTGGCTAGAGATAAGATTCAAGTGGTGCGAGCCCTTGTCTCGAGGTGGTTGTGTTGGCGGCCGACAACATAATGCCGAGAGACGGGAGCGAGTACACTTATGTGCTTCTCCCCGATTTCAGTGTTATTCGTTAAGTATCGAACTTAAGACGAAAGGTTGGTTAAGTAATTAACCATGGTGTTGTGCTTTCAGGGGCTATGGCACGTTGAGGACGCCCTCGAAAGAATCCCGTTCCGACACCACCTCCCGAGGTGGCGGAGCAAGCGACGACGGCGGCGGCCCCCGAGCAAGAGGGGCCAAGTGAAGTGCGCAGCCTACGGCGCAAGTGATCGCCTAGCCGGGATGCTTCGAGCGGCCCAGAGTCGCTAGAGCAAGAATCGGCCGCGACGACGGCAGCGGCGGCGGCGGCTACTGAGGGCCGTGATTTATCCGTGCCCCGGCCCGCGCACCCGAGGCGGCCGAGGGTGGGGGTATCCCGGCGGTCCCGGTGACTCGCACGCCTTCCGCCGTAAATCATCCTCAAGCGGCGTCGGTTCCGCCGACACCCGATGCAACGCCGAGGAGGCGGATAAGGAGCGCGCATTGGCGGCTCTTATGAAGCTGAACAAGCTTAAACCGCCGATCTTCGAAGGCGGAAAGGTGGAACCCGAGGTGCTCGAGTCGTGGGTTGACTCAATGGAGACCCACTTCGACGACCTGAGTACCTTGGAGAGAGACAAGGTGTACCTCGCCACCCATTGCATGGATAAGGCGGCGAAGGTCTGGTGGAGGAGGGTAAAGAGAGATCGACCTTCCGACCTTCCGTCGATGGGTTGGGAGGAGTTCAAGAGGGCGTTATTCGCCGAACACTTCCCCGACACAGTGAAGCGAAAGCTCCAGGAGAAGTTCCGCAAGTTGGAGCAGGGAGACCGCTCAGTGGCGGACTATGAACAGGAATTCTCCCACATTATCGACTGCGTCCCGGATGTAGTAAAAGATGACCGGGACCGGGCCGATTGGTTCTTGCGAGGACTTCGGCCGGGGATTTATAAGGCCGTGCAGATATTGAAGCTCACGACCTTCGCGGAAGTCTTCGACCGTGCACTTTGGGCGGAGCACGGTGACGCGCACGTTCGGGAGAAGTGCGAGTCGTTGGCCGAGTCTAAGGACAAAGGCAAGAAGCGCCAAGGCGGCGGCTCGGGGGGACAATCGAGCTCAAGAAGCCCCGAAGTATCCGCGGACTCAATCCAAGGGCCGTGGAGCGCGACGGTGCGTCATTTGTGGGGGTGACCACCCGGTGTCGCGTTGCGAGAAGAGTCGGGGCAGGTGCTACTAATGCGGGCAACTAGGGCATTTTGTACGTGACTGCCCGGGAGGAGGAGCTTCGCCTGCCCCATCGGTCGCATCGGCATCGGCAAATTATGGAGTTCCACCGGCAGCTGCGTCGGCGGGACGTGCTTCGACGTCGCGTCAACCTGAAGCGACGCGATCGGCTCCGAGCGGACGGGTATTTGCCGCTCAGGTCCAAGCTGAGGAGCCCGCTGAGGCGAAGGAGCATCGCCTTGTGGCAGGTATGGTTCTGATTAATGGAATTCGCTCTAGGGCCATATTTGATACTGGAGCCACTCATTCATTTATTAGTAGATCGTTCGCACACATGCATGATATACCCATAGAGGCGAGTGATAGGTGGCAAGTCAAGGGCCCTGAGTCAACATTCGACATCAATAGGGAGTGTTTATCATGTCCAGTACAAGTGGGCGACTGGATAATGCCCATTAGGATGTTAGGGCTCAGGAATCTCATAGAGTACGACGTCATATTGGGCATAGACTGGCTCACGAAATATCACGCAACAATCGACTGTAACAGCAGAGTGATTACATTCCGTGAGCCCGGGCAAACGGAGTTCACATATCAAGGATGTCAGAGCTCATGCTTTGTCGCGACGGTGTCGGCGGCAAAAGCAAGGAAATTGGTCAACGGCTTGTGCAGCACTTACTTGGCGATCGTTATTGTCACGCCCGGACCCGGCGAAGCCCGCCGGCGTGCCCAGACCCGCCGTATGTCTACAACATACAAGGCGTCTAACAAAAAAAACGATAATTAACCAACAAAATAAAAAGAATCTAGAAGTATCAGAGCAGTATAACAACTAGGATTCTAAACAATTAAGCATAAAAGAAGTGACTAAAAATAAAGTACCAAATCCACTAAGAACTATAAAAGAGTAATACAACAGTAACCTCCACGAGCAACAACTAAAGATCCCAAAGCGAAAACTAATATAATACATGGTGGTCTCTATCACTGGATACAAAAGATCACTCTCTCACAACACAAAAAGAGAGGAAGAACCACCTAAACAAAAGTGGCAAAGAAGCTAGCTAACTAGGCGACTCCCTTGCCGCGATCCCGTGCCTCCGCCGGTGCCGAAGGCTCTGAAACACAATAGAAAAAGAGGGCGTGAGAACTATTAAAAATAGTTCCCAGTGGGCAATTACTGACTTCAGTTGCATGCTCCACTAGGCCCCAAAACTAAGCAAGTAAGTGTAAGCGAAATAAATAACGAGTAAGCTACTAAAGCATGATATCTCTACTTAGCATAAATAAGCATAAGTAAACGACTATTCTAAGCATGAATAGTAAGTATAACCAACAGTCCAATATCCATAGCAATAGTAAAGAGTTAAAGTTTACTAATCTAACCATAGCCCAATAATTCCACAAGTGATAGTAAGGTGTTAAAGTTTACTATTCTAGTCAAAGTCCACAGTTTTCATTAAACTACATTAAGTTTAAGCACAATAAGTTCAACCCGAAGGCGATATGGCCGATGCCCACCCGAAGGCTGCCTAGCCCAAATGCCGAGCCTAATGGCCCCGTAGTAGTCAACATTCCCACCCTAGGAATGAGACTGTCCCACGGCAATCCACTTCGGCGCCCAATCCCGCACGGCGAATACAAGAAACGCGTTGGCCAACTCCGGAGTGCCGGCTTGTAGGGAGCTACCCTCACAAGCATGTGCGAATGAGCACAATGGCAAAAGTCACAAAACTCGTCACAAGTCCCAAATCATCATGTCTCTAACATGAAATGTACAATTGTCCAAAAGGCCTATCTCTATGTCATCATGTCTCTAACATGGAATATAGTATATGTTAAGTGGCCTATGTCAAGTCTCTATGTTGCAGTTTCATAGTTTTCTATGTTAAGTGCCGCTTTATGACACCTAAGGTTTCTAAGTCCCAACCTGTATTTAATGTTCACAATTAACATTAGCAACGCCAAAATCACCATAAATGGCACACTCCCGTGCGCCCCAAGAACCACCCCCACATGCATGCAGTTTAACCCAAATAGCTCTACTATATAGAGTGGAAATTTTATCATACATAAGGCATGCATTTTAAGTGATTCAAAATTCATAATAAATCTATTTAGCATGAATATGCATTCAAAATAATTAAATCAAACCAACTAAGCACTTAGGAGCCATTTGCTCCTATGCTCATGAAGCCAAACCCACCAAGTGCGAAAAGCGTTGCTCCGAACCGCTAACGAAGCTTCGATAATCACTCCTAGAGTCCTAAAAAGCACACCCTAGGAGTTACGAGCTAAGAAGATAAATCTTGAGTTCACACTTTAAGGATTTCGACAAAAGGTTGGAGAAAACTCACCGAATGCGAAGGAAGTGCTCTTGATCTCCAAATGGGAGTTAGAGTCCTTCTAATCCAACTTAAATCAAAGTTCTAAACCCATCAATTAAGTCCCAAAGGCCCTAAATCGAAAATCCCCAAAACCTAACCCTAGAATCCCATTCTAGGGTTTCATCTCAAAGAAACCCACAAAATTCGAAACTAGAGGAAAGAGAACAATCACATACCTCTAGGAAGCTCTAATTCAAGCTCAAAAAGCCCTAGGCTTGAAGCTTGATCCACCACAAGGCTCCAAACACCAAGCTCCAAGCTCCAACAAAGGTGATGTTGCCTCTACCAAGCACAAAGAAGCAAAAAGAGGGTTTAATCCTAAGAAAAACCCTACCAAAACCCTAGAAATGTCAAGGGGTAGAGAGAAGTTCCTCCGGGGGCACAAAAGAAGCCCTAGTGTGTGTGGTACACTAATAGAAGCAACAAAATGCTAAAACACCCCCGCAGCTTTAAATCGTCGAAATCGCCAGCCGTACGCAGACAAGCCATCCCATACCTAAGATAGACCTCGCGAAATAGCCAAACCCGAGGCTCGGTTGGCGTCCATCGTCTTCTCCCATACCGGTACGTAATCCATCCCGTACCGTATAGCAACAATTTCGTACTGCAGATAGCAACAATTTCGTACGGCATGCACCCTCCGTACCTCAATCCGAGAGCAACCTAAAATCCAACTTTTTGGACTTTAGTGCTTAGGATTCATCCGCTAGCCTCGGTACACGTGCTCTAGGTCGGAACATAGTCAACGACCCTCCAGAAAATCTGGAAAAGCTCCGAACTCACGTTGAATACTCGAACTCCGCAATTTGCGCAAGTCCAGTATGTTACAGTTATAGAAGTGGACCGAGTAACTCCGACCTTGGAGGAGTTAGATGTAGTTCGGAAATTTCCAGACGTATTTCCCGCGGAGTTACCGGGAATACCGCCGGATCGGGAGATCGAGTTCGTCATAGACTTGATCCCCGGCACTGCGCCAATTTCAAAGGCATCGTACCGGATGGCGCCGACAGAATTAAAGGAGTTAAGGAGTCAACTACAAGATCTCCTCGACAAGCAATTTATCCGGCCGAGTGTATCACCGTGGGGAGCCCCGGTGTTATTTGTGCGGAAAAAGAACGGATCGTTTCGACTCTGTATGGATTATAGAGAGTTGAACAAGGTCACGATCAAGAATAAGTACCCACTTCCCCGTATCGATGACTTGTTTGATCAGTTGCAGGGGTCGTGCGTGTACTCGAAGATAGACCTGCAATCCGGCTATCACCAGTTGAAGATTAAGCCGGAAGATGTGCAGAAAACTGCGTTTCGCACGCGGTACGGCACTATGAATTCACGGCCATGCCATTCGGACTTACGAATGCCCGGCGCGTTCATGGACTTGATGAACCGTGTCTTCGGGAGTTCTTGGATCGATTTGTCGTGGTCTTCATAGACGACATATTGATCTATTCCCGTAGCGACGAGGAACATGCCGAGCATCTGAGGATTGTGCTTCGAGTCCTTCGGGAGGAGAAGCTGTATGCTAAGTTAAAGAAGTGTGACTTCTGGCTCCGAGAAGTCGCGTTTCTAGGGCATGTCATTTCCGCGGGTGGAGTTTCTTTAGACCCGAGGAAAGTTGAGGCAATCAGGGATTGGCCGCGCCCAACGAATGTCACGGAGATTCGAAGCTTCGTGGGCTTGGCAGGCTACTATAGGCGGTTTGTGGAAGGATTCTCCAAGATAGTAATTCCACTTACTCGCCTGACTCAGAAGGGCACCAAGTTTGTGTGGAGCGACGAGTGTGACCGGAGTTTCAAAGAGTTGAAGAAAAGACTAACTTCGACTCCGGTGCTCGCTCTATGCGGCAGGTGAAAACTTTGTGGTCTACAGCGATGCGTCCTATTCGGGTCTGGGGTGTGTTTTGATGCAGAACGGGAAGGTGATCGCTTATGCGTCCCGTCAGCTGAAGACCTATGAGAAGAACTACCCCATTCACGATTTGGAACTGGCGGCGGTGATCTTCGCTTTGAAATTATGGAGGCACTACCTGTATGGTGCACATTGCGAGATCTACACCGACCACAAGAGTCTGAAGTACCTATTCACCCAGAAGGAGCTGAATATGCGACAACGGCGGTGGCTCGAATTATTAAAGGATTTTGATGTTGATATCCTTTACCACCCCGGGAAAGCGAATGTGGTCGCGGATTCGCTGAGTAGGAAGTCAGCGGAGAACCTCGCTGTATGGGTCACGAATCAGAAGTCTCTATGGCTTGATATGGAGCGAATGGACCTTGAGGTGGTTGCTCCCGAGGTTCCGGCCCAGTTGTCGATGCTCGTCGTCCAACCGACCTTGTTGGAGAGAATCAAAAATCTGCAACCCGCGGACCCAAGTCTCCAAAAGGTTCGGCGCGACATCGAGGAGCGTCGTAGAGGCGACTTCACTTTAGACGCCGACGGTGCACTTCGATTCCGAAATCGGTGGTGCGTACCAAACGACGAGGAGATCCGAAGGCTAATCCTACAAGAGGCCCATCGGTCGCCTTATTGTGATCACCCGGGCGGCACCAAGATGTATCACGGATTGAAAGAGCACTATTGGTGGTCGGGCATGAAGGGTGATATCGGACGCTTTGTGGCAAAGTGCCTAGTATGCCAACAAATCAAGGCTGAGCGTCAATTTCCAGCGGGAAAGCTTCAAAGCCTACCAATCCCTGTTTGGAAATGGGAGGATATTTCGATGGACTTCGTGGTCGGCTTGCCTCGCTCGGCGGGTGGCCACGATGCAATATGGGTGATTGTGGATCGACTGACCAAGTCGGCACATTTCTTGTCGATCCACACCACCTGGGCAGGAGATAGGTTGGCGCAGGTCTACCTCGACGAGATTGTGAGGTTGCACGGGGTGCCGAAATCGATCGTCTCGGATCGCGACCCCCGATTTACTTCGCATTTCGGAAGAGCCCGCAGAAGCCCTTGGCACACGGCTCGATTTCAGCACCGCATTTCATCCTCAGACAGATGGACAAACAGAGAGGACCATCCAAACTCTGGAGGATATGTTGCGAGCGTGTGTCATCGACTACAAGGGGAGTTGGTGTAACCACCTGCCGATGGCCGAGTTCGCCTACAACAACAGTTATCACTCAAGTGTGGAGATGGCACCGTTCGAGGCTCTTTATGGGCGGAAGTGCCGATCTCCTATACATTGGAGCGATGTAGGCGAAAGTACGGAGTTCGGCCCCGATGTGTTGCGAGAAGCGGAAGAGAAAGTCCGCATTGCTCGCAAAAGATTGCTCACGGCGCAATCGAGACAGCAGAGTTATGCAGATAGGCGCCGCCGAGATATAGAGTTCGTGGTGGGCGATCGCGTGTTCCTAAAGGTATCGCCGATGCGGGGTGTGAAGCGATTTGGAGTGCGGGGGAAGCTAAGTCCCCGATTCATCGGGCCTTACGAGATATTGGAGCGAGTAGGTACGGTGGCCTATCGGCTTGCCTTGCCACCGAAGCTCGCCGATGTGCATAATGTCTTCCACGTCTCCAATCTCCGCAAGTACATCCACGATCCGGAGCACGCAATGTTATACGAACCGCCGGAACTTCAAGAAGACTTGAGCTATGAGGAGTTCCCGGTGAGGATTATCGCCCGAGAAGTGCGAAAGCTTAGAAATCGAGAGATTCCCTATGTAAAGGTGCAATGGAGCAATCATGATGATCGCGAGGCCACCTGGGAACTCGAGGAGCTGATGAAAGAGCACCATCCTCACTTGTTCAAGGAATAAGGTGAGAATTGAGTTTGAGTTGGAAGTTGGGTAAGTTTCGAGGACAAAACTCCTTTTAAGGAGGGAAGGATGTAAGGATGTGAATTTTCGAAATCCGAGAGTTGCACGTCGTTTAGAATCGACTACTTGTCGATTGGATGAGCTTCGGAAAGTCCGGAGTTGGTCCCGAGGCTTACTTGTGCAATCCGCACACCGCAGATTTGTGTCGGTGGGACCGGTCCCCACAAGGGGGAGACCGGTCCCGTAAGCTGCTGAGGGCCGTCCGCAATAAAAGACCTGGCCCCTCCCCCGTGGAGACCGGCTCCCGTACGCAGTGCGGCAGTGTCGCATTAAAGGACCTGGCCCTTCCCCCGCGGAGACCGGCTCCCGAGAGCTGGTTTTGGGCGGTCGCATAAAAGGACCGGTCCCTCACCCCTGGAGACCGGTCCCTCTGGGCGAAAACAGCCCAGGCAGAGGCTGTTGAGGGGTTAGAAGTGGAGGGGTTTTTATGCAATTGTTGCATTAGTTAGGGGTATAGAGTGCAAAGTGCACTCTCTCTCCCTCTCATTTCCCTCACTCTCTCCCTCTCACTCTGTTTCTCTCTCCCCCTCTCTCTCTTGAGCGACAGAAGAAGAGAAAGAAGAAGAAGAAGAGAAGGAAGAAGAGAAAGAAGAAGAATGAGAAGAATGAGAAGAAGGAGGAGAGCAAGGAGAGGATCTCTCCACCATCTTCCTCTCTCTCCCTCTTCATCTCTCTAGAGCTAACCTAGAGGTAAGCTCTTGAACCCTAGCTCCTAGAACTTAGGGTTTTGGGTTTTGATGCTTTGTAATGGGCCAAATGGGACCCTAGAGAGCTTCTAATGAGATCAATCCCATGCCTTGGGGATTTGATCTAGTGGGTTTGCTATAGGTGCAACCCTAGGGCTCCAAATGGGAGTTTTGTTAAATATTGAGGCTTGATCTCAATTGATAGTGTATTAACCTAATTGCTAGGTGTCTAAACGCGTTGGCGAAGACGGAATCCCGTTTCGTCGAACGGTTTAAAAGCTAGAGGCGAAACGAGGTTGATCGGGCTTCGTTTCGACTAAAGTGGTCGAGAAGTTGGCGGAGCACGTGCCGAGGAGTCCTTTTGGAGCCTCTACAACTTAGAAAAGCTTCCCAAAAGGTGGGGGGTGACACTCGAATACTTCGAACTCCTTTCTATGTCTTAGAAGTAAATTAATTTCATCTCTTGCATATAGCATCTTAGAATTGCATGTTTAGACTATTCCTTATGCTTTCTAGTAATACCTAGTGTACGTGGAACGCAAGGAGAATGGATAGGTGAGGATTGGGTCTGGACGTGGATTCTAGAGTGCTAAAGAAAGAGATGGACTCGGTGTTACTTAATGACATAGATCGAGTGGCATTAATATAGTGTATTTGACACTAGAGGTCCTTGGACATAGGGATAGATGAAATCCCAAGAGAAATGGCTCGTGAACATAGATCTTAGTAAAGCTAAGTACATGTTACTGTTGGTCGGAATAGTGGAGTTCCGAGAGAACTGTTGGCCCTAGTCGGTAGGGTATCCTCACGTGGAGAGGATAGATCAAGCTCACGGTCTGTATTAGTGGTGGTATAGCCATCGGTGTCGTCGAGTACTCCGGAGTGTCGCACGATCGGGACCACGTGGAGGTCCACAGACAATCCCGGGTTGGAGAGCACGTAGAGCCTCCTCCCCAAAAAGGGATTTATATGTGAGGCGTAGGCAAACCCAAGGGTATTGCCACAGATTGGGTAAATGGAAAAATAGCAATGTCATTGAGCAATTTGCTATTGAACATAGTGAGAACTTGTTAGCATGTTAGTAAACCTTACTATATGATGCATGCATTCGTTTCACAAGATTATGGGCATAGTAGCATAGATTTTATATATATATATATATATATATATATATATATATATATATATATATATATATATATATATATATATATATATATATATATATATATATATATATATATATATCTACATATCTAGTAGTGTTACTTGTGCCCACTTGGACCTAGCGGGAGATCGGTGGAGTCGTTGGCCGAGCCCACTGGGAACTAAGGAAGTTAGTTCTCACCCCACTCTATTTCCAGTGTTTGGCGCAGGTACATCGGCCGAGGACCGCGGCAAGGGCGTCGCCCTCGATCAGTGAGGATTGTGGTAGTTACATTAGTAGCTTTCCTTTATGCATTAGAATACCCTGTATCTAGATGCTTATGTTTTGGATGAACTATGTACCTATTCGAGGTTAAATGAACATGTAATCATTTTGGGATGCAAATGTAAATCAAGTAAATATGATGTAATAGCTAGTAGTATTCTCTCTTTACTTCACTTGTGTATTACTTGTGGGTTACTTGCTCTAGTTGTTGGCACTGTTTGTGCCTCGTTGATTGTGTATGTTTAGAATTTAGTATTCCTAGGTAAATTCTTGTACACGATCTGTTGTTGAGCCTGGGGCGGGCAGGGGAGGTGTTGTCCGTCCGGCGTCCGCTCGGCGCGCCCGAACCGGACCAAATGGGTAGCGGTCCTCGGGGCGGGGGCGTGACAATAGAAACCTAGAACATAGATCTGTGAAAAATATCGAATTTAAACTAGTTCTAAGTGTTCTAAATGCAAGATAATAAGTTCAGATAGTGAATTACAGCAAAAAACTGCATCAAAAACAAGTAATAACAGAGATCGAACTCTTGTCCCGGAATATTCAAAAAAAATGCAAAAATCGGGTTTTACCTTTGATCCGATCTAAAAACAAGTTGTTTGAGAGGAAAATCAAGTAGATCTGGAGGAGAGGACCTCAGGGGGGTTTTAGAGAGAGAAAGAGCAAGATAATATCGCTACGATAGATTTTATACCCAGATAGGATGAATCAGTAAGATAAAAAATCAGAATTTCGAAAAATAGCCTTTTTCATGCAGAAATTCATAAAAATCAAATTAATTTCAGAAAAATTAATGATTTTACTTCAAAAATTATTATGATGACAGTAAAATATTCTATGATTTCAAAAGACATCATATCATCAAAATTTGATATTAAGAACAATCAAAATTATTTAAATCATCAAGATGCGAATTGATAAATAATAATTTTCTAGAAATTTGTCCAAATTGACACCAATTTGTCGCAACCCGTTCAAAATAGAGATTTAACTAATATAGCACCGGGGGTGGCTCTTTGAGCATCTTTTTCAAAACTATCACCTTATATCACCGAAAAATTCTAAAATATTCATTTTTTTTCAACCTTTTTCGGTTTTTCTCATAATTTCTCACGTGGTAGCTTCACACACGTACCGGACGACCGGGGTGGTAGCTCTTTCCTACATCTTTTAAACTAAGGAGTTTCTTCTTTTTTTTTTAAATAAAACAAACTCCCCCTCAATTAGACAATCTCACAATTGAAAATAATTTTGACGAATCTTAGTCAATTAGAAAATATCCATCAATTATATTCAACATTCACTACCAAGATGGATTAAATACAAAGTGATTAAAATTAATTTCAAAATTTTGATGAAGGTATGTAAAAAGAAATCACATAATAAATTATCGTCAAAATAATGAAAAGTGAAGTAAAATCAATAATTAATATGAATTTAATTCAATTTGAATTGACTTTAAATACCGGTTAATTCTCTTTGAAAAACCTTTAATCTCTCTACTTTAAAGTTTTTTAAACATCTCACTTCTCAATAAAAACTCGCCAAAAACCTTTCCTTAAAAAGATTTTCAAAATAAAATTTTAACCAACAAACCTCGTCTTAACATGTAATGCAATGATAAATAAAAATATGCAACAAGTACCAATCAAAGCATTATAAAAATAAAAATAAACTAAGACGAAAAACATGGAAAGATATCACCTTTCCGGATCCAAACTTGCCGAATTTTTCGTTGCTTTGACTTGTCGACGTGAGGCTTGACTTGTTTTGATTTCGGATCAACCGTTGATCGTTTCGATACTTGAAACTTCGGTTGATATTGACGTTGCTCTTTAGAAAAACGGTTTAAATGAGGCACTCGACCCAATTGATTTCCAATTTGATTCCGTGGGGGAAGCCGAGTATTAGAAAATACCAATTGAGGTTTCGATGTTGCCGATCGATTTTTCTTATCCTTATTCGGGCAACACCTCTTGATGTGTCCTTTGATGCCGCATCGATGACACACTTTTTCCTTCAAGGTAGTTGAGACTTTCGAAGTTGATGTAGAAGCCTTCTCAACATATGTCCTTTCGTATCCGAGGCCCAACTTGTTCGTTTGGCCTTTTTAAAGAATAGAGATTTATGGTTTTTGGCCTTTACACCTATTCACCCCCCTCTAGGTGATTAGATACAATCTAGATAGATCCTTGGGGCTTCCCCGTAACTCACAATTGGTATCAGAGAGGGATCTAGATTCATTGTTATCTAATGGCCGAAGGCGGTAACATCAATCGACCACCGCTCTTCGACGGCACGAATTATGCCTATTGGAAAGCTCGCATGAGAGCTTTTCTAATTGCGATCGATGAGCGGGTGTGGAAAGCAATAGAATTCGGATGGAAACACCCAATCGAAAAGGTCGATAATGTTGACAAGCCTAAACCACGAGACAAGTGGACGAAAGATGAAAACGAGGCATCTTCGTTTAACGGCAAGGGCATAAACGCTTTATTTAATGCCTTGTCGCAAACGGAGTTTACTTGCGTTTCGGCTTGTGAAACCGCAAAAGAGATTTGGGATACTCTACAAGTTACGCATGAAGGAACAAGCTTAGTAAAGGTCCAAAAATTACAAATGCTTATAAGCAAATTTGATTCGATTTTCATGGATGAAAACGAGACCTTTACCGAGTACTATACACGTCTACAAGACGTAGTAAATACATGCGCTAACTTGGGAGAGAAAATCCCGGAGTCAAAAGTTGTTAGAAAAATTCTTCGAACTCTTCCGAACGTTTCGGGCAAAGGTTGCCGCGATCGAAACGGTTAAGCATCCGGATGAGATGAAAGTCGAAGAGTTAGTAGGCGCATTACAAACGTATGAGATGACTTTTCCTACTAATCAATCTTCTTCCAAGTCTTTTTCTAAAAGCACAGGGATGGCACTCAAATCAACAAAGGAAGAAGACGACGACACGGATTCCGACGAAAATATTACGCTTGCGGATTTTGAACATCAATTGGCGCTCCTCACGAAGAAATTTCGACGGAATTTTCGAAAGAACAATGCTTCATCTTCGAAGCGAAAATCTTTTTCTAAATCTAAAGATAAAAAACTTGCAAAGTCTTCAAAAGAGAAAGATGAATTTGAAGGGGAGATCCAATGCTTCAAGTGCAAAGGCTACGGCCATATAGCAACGGATTGTCCTTCAAAGAAGACATATAAACAAAAAGCTTTGTAAGCGAAAACTTGGAATGATTCTTCTTCAAGTGAATCATCGCCAAGTGATGAAGAAAACGATCATATTGCTTTGATTTCTAAGTCTACTTTGCCTTCCTCCAATGCTATTTGTTTATCATCTATTGTTACTAACTCTAATGTTTCTATTTCTTCGCATGAATCTTCGAGCGATAATGGCGAAAGCGAGGAGGAAGCAAACGACGAGGATATAGCGGAAGCATACAATCAACTTCTTATTGAATCGCGGAAAATGGCTAAATTCAGTAAGAAGTTGGAAAGTCGATTGTTGGAGATTGAAGAGGATAACAACAATATGAGGATCATGAATGAAGCTCTTGAGGAGGAACGGGAATCGATTTTGAACAACAATTCGGTCCTCCAAAAGAAGCTAGAAGAATCGGAATTAAAGATGAAATCTTATATGGATAAGATTGGATTTTTGGAGCAACAATTTAAGGAAACTAGCTTATACATCCAATCAAGTGTTAACCAAGCAAGTTCATCAACTCAAATCGGATCTTCAACAATTTTCTTCCGGATCAAAGAAATTGGATAACATGCTTGGGTTAGGTCAAACGAACAAGTTGGGCCTCGGATACGAAAGGACATATGTTGAGAAGGCTTCTACATCAACTTCGAAAGTCTCAACTACCTTGAAGGAAAAAGTGTGTCATCGATGCGGCATCAAAGGACACATCAAGAGGTGTTGCCCGAATAAGGATAAGAAAAATCGATCGGCAACATCGAAACCTCAATTGGTATTTTCTAATACTCGGCTTCCCCCACGGAATCAAATTGGAAATCAATTGGGTCGAGTGCCTCATTTAAACCGTTTTTCTAAAGAGCAACGTCAATATCAACCGAAGTTTCAAGTATCGAAACGATCAACGGTTGATCCGAAATCAAAACAAGTCAAGCCTCACGTCGACAAGTCAAAGCAACGAAAAATTCGGCAAGTTTGGATCCGGAAAGGTGATATCTTTCCTTGTTTTTCGTCTTAGTTTATTTTTATTTTTATAATGCTTTGATTGGTGCTTGTTGCATATTTTTATTTATCATTGCATTACATGTTAAGACGAGATTTGTTGGTTAAAATTTTAATTTGAAAATCTTTTTAAGGAAAGATTTTTGGGGAGTTTTTATTGAGAAGTGAAATGTTTGAAAAACTTTAAAGTAGAGAGATTAAAGGTTTTTCAAAGAGAATTAACCGGTATTTAAAGTCAATTCAAATTGAATTAAATTCAAATTAATTATTGATTTTACTTCACTTTTCATTATTTTGACGATAATTTATTATGTGATTTCTTTTTACATACCTTCATCAAAATTTTGAAATTAATTTTAATCACTTTGTATTTAATCCATCTTGGTAGTGAATGTTGAATATAATTGATGGATATTTTCTAATTGACTAAGATTCGTCAAAATTATTTTCAATTGTGAGATTGTCTAATTGAGGGGGAGTTTGTTTTATTAAAAAAAAAAGAAGAAACTCCTTAGATTAAAAGATGTGGAAAGAGTTACATCCGAAAGCAGTGTGAAAACTACCACCACATGTAGGAAAGAGCTACCACCCCGGTCGTCCGGTACGTGTGTGAAGCTACCACGTGAGAATTAAATTATGAGAAAAACCGAAAAAGGTTGAAAAAAAATGAATATTTTAGAATTTTTCGGTGATATAAGGTGATAGTTTTGAAAAAGATGCTCAAAGAGCCACCCCCGGTGCTATATTAGTTAAATCTCTATTTTGAACGGGTTGCGACAAATTGGTGTCAATTTGGACAAATTTCTAGAAAATTATTATTTATCAATTCGTATCTTGATGATTTAAATAATTGTGATTGTTCTTAATATCAAATTTTGATGATATGATGTCTTTTGAAATCATAAAATATTTTACTGTCATCATAATAATTTTTGAAGTAAAATCATTAATTTTTCTGAAATTAATTTGATTTTTATGAATTTCTGCATGAAAAAGGCTATTTTTCGAAATTCTAATTTTTTATACCGGTACAGATTCATCCTATACCGGTATAAAATACTGTAGCCGCGCGATATTATACGGGTAAGGATTGATTTTTCTCACTCTACACTCATTCAAACCCGGCTCTTTCTCTCTCTAAAACCCCCCTGAGGTCCTCTCCTCCAGATCTACTTGATTTCCCTCTCAAACAACTTGTTTTTAGCTCGGATCTGTGAGTTACGGGGAAGCCCCAAGGATCTATCTAGATTGTATCTAATCACCTAGAGGGGGGTGAATAGGTGTAAAAGGCCAAAAACCACAAATCTCTATGCTTTAAAAAGTAAATGCGGAAAATAAAAAGCACACCGAGATTTACGTGGGAAAACTCCAACTCGGAGTAAAAAACCCACGGGACCAACACGCGAATAACAATCCACTAAAAGAAAAGATTACAAGGTGATTACCGACTCCACGGACTTAACCTCTCTAACTCTCTTATGGATCTCCGCGCACTCCACCGAGTTGTCCACGTCCGAGTCCACGAACGCCACGTCCCGAATCCACGAAACGCCTCCACTTCGAATCCACGAAGCCTTGATCACGCCGAATCCACGACGCCCACTCGAATCCACGAGCCAACGATCCGAATCCACGAATCGCCTTCAATCGCGCCGAATCCACGACGCCTCACGCCGAATCCACGACGCCGTTCATGAGAAGCATCATGAGTATGGTGATCCTTCGCTTAGGAGTATCGTAGAAAACCGATGAAGAAAACTCCAAGCGAATTGTAGATCAAATCGACATATAGATATTCAATACGATATTTCGATTTGACCTAAAAGAGGCTAATATGTAGAAAATAGGTTTTTGATGAATTCCTAGCCTCTAGGGTTTCTCAAATAAGTATTTTCATGAAGCACATCGAGTTAGAGAACCCTAAGAACTTATTTATAGACTTTAGAATCAATTAGATTCGGATTAGAGAAAAATCAGATTTTTATACCTTGTACCGGTACAAAAACAGGGCCATTACCGGTAATGCAATGACGGAAGATTTTTGTCACGCCCCCGCCCCGAAAACCGCTACCTATTTGGTCCGGTCGGCGCAGTGACGCGGACGGACAAAGACTCTCCCCGCCCGCCCAAGGCTCAACAACAGATCGTGTACAAGAATTTACCCAGGAATACTAAATTCTAAACATACACAATCAACGGGGCACAAACAGTGCCAACAACTAGAGCGAGTAATCCACAAGTAATACACAAGTGAAATAAAGAGAGAATACAACTAGCTATTACATCACATATACTTTGATTTACATTTACATCCCAAAATGATTACATGTTCATTTAACCTCGAATAGGTACATAGTTCTTCCAAAACATAAGCATCTAGATACAAGGTATTCTAATGCATAAAGGAAAGCTACTAATGTAACTACCACGATCCTCACTGATCGGGGGCGACGCCCTTGCCGCGGTCCTCGCCCGATGTACCTGCGCCAAACACTGGAAATAGAGTGGGGTGAGAACTAACTTCCTTAGTTCCCAGTGGGCTCGGCCACCGACTCCACCGATCTCCCCACTAGGTCCAAGTGGGCACAAGTAACACTACTAGATATGTAGATATATATATCTGAAAGTCAGAACTGCATAATAGGAAATCTATGCTACTATGCCCATAATCTTTGAATTGTATGCATGCATCAAATAGTAGAGATTACTAACATGCTAACAAGTCCTCACTATGTTCAACAATGACTGTTCAATGTTAACATTAATATTTCCATTACCCAATCTGTGGCGATACCCTTGGGTTCGCCTACGCCTCACATCTGAATCCCTTTTTGGGGAGGCGGCTCCACGTGCAATCCAACCCGGGATTGTATGTGGACCTCCACGTGGTCCCGATCGTGCGACACTCCGGAGTACTCGACGACACCGATGGCTATACCACCACTGACACAGACCGTGAGCTTGATCTATCCTCTCCACGTGAGGATACCCTACAACTAGGGTCAACAATTTTCTCGGAACTCCACTATTCCGACCAACATTAACATGTACTTAGCTTTACTAAGATCTATGTTCACGAGCCATTTCTCTTGGGATTTCACCTATCCCTATGTCCAAAGACCTCTAGTGTCAAATACACTATGTTAATGCCACTCATCATGTTCTTTACATTAGATGCCACTCGATCTATGTCACTAGATAACCTCGAGTCCATCTCTTTCTTAGCACTATAGAATCCAATGTCCAGACCCAATCCTCACCTATCCATTCACCTAGCATTCCAAGTACACTAGGTTATCACTAGAAAGCATAAGGAGTAGCCTAAACATGCAATTCTACTATGCTACATGCAAGAGATGAAAATTATGCAATTCTAAGACATAGAAAGGAGTTCGAAGTATTCGAGTGTCACCCCCCACCTTTTGGGAAGCTTCACGAAGCTACGACGCCCGACCCGTAGTCTCCAAACACCGCTTTGGCCTCTTTAGGCTAAATAGGCTAGCCGGCTCCAAGCCCTTGTTTGGCTCGGATCACTCAAACCGCTCGACGAAACGAAATTCCGTCTTCGCCAACGCGTTCGTGGACCTAACAATATGTTAGAAATGAAGTTAAAAGAGATCAAAACCTCTTATTAAGAAAAGCCCCAATTTGAGCCCTAGAAATTGCCCCGAGCAAAATCTCGCGTTAGAGCCCAAATTACTTGTGCAAATCATCTCTTAGGAAGCCTAGGGTTCCACAAAAATTACCCCTAGAGGATTTAGAACACTCTAGGAGGAGTTACCATGAAAACCCTCAATTTGGAACCCTAGGTTTGCACACTAGTTAGCCCATTTGATCAAAGCCCTAATACATGGGTTTGATCTCCTTAGAATCAAGCTAGGGTCCCATTTGGCCCATTTCCAAGCATAGAAACCCAAAACCCTAAGTTCTATGAGCTAGGGTTCAAAGAGCTCACCTCTAGGTTAGCTCCAAAGCCAAGGAGAAGATGAAGGGGATGATGGAGAACTCCGTCTTTGTCTTCTTCTCCTTCCTCTCCTTCCTTTTCTCCTTCTTCTTCTTCTTCTCCTTCTCTTCTTCTTCTCCTTCTAGAGAGAGAAAGAGGAAATGTGAGAGAGTGAGATGGAGGGAAATGAGAAAGAGTGAGAGGGTGTAATCCCCTCTATACCCTCTTACTAAAGCCATTTTGCATAAAAGCCCCTCCACCTTTCTATTTTTCAAACTGCTCAAACTGGGCAGTTTTCGGGTGCTGGGACCGGTCTCCCTAATCAAGGACCGGTCCCAGAGAGCCTTGCCCCCCCACTCTGCGCAGCTGGGGACCGGTCTCCCCCTTACGAGACCGGTCCCAGAGAGCTTTGCGCCACTCTGCGCAGCTGGGGACCGGTCTCCCCCTTAAGAGACCGGTCCCAGAGAGCCTGCTCTCGCGGGACAGCCTTCAGGGACCGGTCTCCCCTTTCAGGGACCGGTCCTCCCTCCAGGGACCTTCAGCCCACCTAAGGACTTAGCCAAATTTTTCGTCGTTTCTTCTCCGTTTCGCTCGTTTGACCTCCGATTCATTTCAAATCGAGCGAGACTTTCCAAACATGTTTTCGAGCACGTTTTCATCATCTTTTCATCCACGCTAATGCCGGATTTATCTCACGACTAAATATAGCTTTTCGGGTTCCGTTTTCGCGCCTATGCGCACAAAACGCCCGAATGCTTCCGCACTTCACCTGGAGCAACTCCGGCGCACTTTTTGCCTTCGGATCAACTTCGAGCTTTTCGAAGTCCATCCATTCGACAATGCCGATTCTAAACGTGGTGCAACTCTCGGATTTCGAGATTTCACATCCTTACATCCTCCCCACCTTAAAAGGAGTTTCGTCCTCGAAACTTACTCAATTCCTAATATAATTCAAACTTTTACCTTATTCCTCAAACAAGTGAGGATGGTGCGTTTTCATTAGCTCCTCGAGTTCACAGGTGGCCTCGCGATCATCATGATTGCTCCACTGCACCTTCACATAGGAAATTTCTCGGTTTCGAAGCTTTCGCACTTCTCGGGCGATAACTTTCACCGGGAACTCCTCGTAGCTCAAGTCTTCTTGAAGTTCCGGCGGTTCATGAAGCATCGCGTGCTCCGGATCATAGATGTATTTGCGAAGGTTGGAGACGTGGAAGACATTATGCACGTCAGCGAGCTTCGGTGGCAAGGCGAGCCGATAGGCCACCGCGCCCACTCGCTCCAAGATCTCATAAGGCCCGATATAACGGGGACTTAGCTTCCCCCGTACTCCAAATCGCTTAACACCCCTCATCGGTGATACCTTCAAGAACACGCGATCGCCCACTGCGAACTCAATATCTCGCCGGCGCCTATCCGCATAACTTTGTCTTTGTCTTGATCGACGTGAGCAATCTTTTGCGAGCAATGCGGACTTTCTTCCGCTTCGCAACACATCGGGGCCGCACTCCGCACTTTCGCCTCCATCCCTCCAATGTATAGGAGATCGGCACTTCCGCCCATAAAGAGCCTCGAACGGTGCCATCTCCACACTTGAGTGATAATTGTTGTTGTAGGCGAACTCGGCCATCTACAGGTGGTTACACCAACTCCCCTTATAGTCGATGACACACGCTCGCAACATATCCTCAAGAGTTTGAATGGTCCTCTCAGTTTGCCCATCGGTCTGAGGATGGAATGCGGTGCTGAAATCGAGCCGTGTGCCAAGGGCTTCTTGCAAGCTCCTTCAGAAATGTGAAGTGAATCGGGGTCGCGATCCGAGACGATCGATTTCGGCACCCCGTGCGGCCCTCACAACCTCGTCGAGGTAAACTCGCGCCGGTTATCTCCCCGCCCAAGTGGTGTGGATCGGCAAGAAATGTGCCGACTTGGTCCGATCCACAATCACCCATATTGCATCGTGGCCACCCGTCGAGCGAGGCAAGCCGACCA
This sequence comes from Aechmea fasciata, assembly GCA_025177825.1. NCBI lineage: Eukaryota > Viridiplantae > Streptophyta > Magnoliopsida > Poales > Bromeliaceae > Aechmea > Aechmea fasciata. The sequence continues at coordinate 5,834,316 of CM045939.1, forward strand.
CGAAGTCCATCGAAATATCCTCCCATTTCCAAACGGGGATTGGTAGGCTTTGAAGCTTTCCCGCTGGAAATCGACGCTCAGCCTTTATTTGCTGGCAAACTAGGCACTTTGCCACGAAGCGTCCGATATCACCCTTCTTCCCCGGCCACCAATAGTGCTCTTTCAACCCGTGATACATCTTGGTGCCGCCCGGGTGATCACAATAAGGCGACCGATGTGCCTCATCTAGGATTAGCTTCCGGATCTCCTCGTCGTTTGGCACACACCACCGATTTTGGAATCGACGTGCACCGTCGGCGTCCAAAGTGAAGTCGCCTCCACGACCCTCCTCGATGTCGCGCCGAACCTTTTGGAGACTTGGGTCTGCTGGTTGCGATTTTGATTCTCTCCAACAAGGTCGGTTGGACAACGAGCATCATCACGAGCCGGGACCTCGGAGCGACCACCTCAAGGTCTAACCGCTCCATATCTAGCCATAGAGACTTCTGATTCGTGACCCATACAGCGAGGTACTCCGCTGACTTTCTACTCAGCGCGTCTGCGACCACATTCGCTTTTCCGGGGTGGTAAAGGATGTCAACATCATAATCCTTTAATAATTCGAGCCACCGCCGTTGTCGCATATTCCCTCCTTCGGGTGAATAGGTACTTCAAACTCTTGTGGTCGGTGTAGATCTCGCAATGTGCACCATACAGGTAGTGCCTCCATAACTTCAAGGCGAAGATCACCGCCGCCAGCTCCAAATCGTGAATGGGGTAGTTCTTCTCATAGCTCTTCAGCTGACGGGACGCATAAGCGATCACCTTCCCGTTCTGCATCAAGACACACCCCAAGCCCGAATAGGACGCATCACTGTAGACCACAAAGTCTTCACCCTGCACCGGTAGAGCGAGCACCGGAGTCGAAGTTAGTCTCTCCTTCAACTCTTTGAAACTCCGGTCACACTCGTCGCTCCAAATAAACTTGGTGCCTTTCTGGGTCAGACGAGTAAGCGGAACGACTATCTTTGAGAAGCCTTCCACAAACCGTCTATAGTAGCCCGCCAAGCCCACGAAGCTTCGAATCTCCGTGACATTCGTCGGGCGCGGCCAATCCTTGATTGCCTCAACTTTCCTCGGGTCTACAGAAACTCCACCCTCGGAAATAACATGCCCTAGAAATGCAACTTCTCGGAGCCAGAAGTCACACTTCTTTAACTTAGGATTCAGCTTCCCCTCCCGAAGGACTTGAAGCACAATTCTCAGATGTTCGGCATGTTCCTCGTTACTACGGGAATAGATCAATATGTCGTCTATGAAGACCACGACAAATCGATCCAAGAACTCCCTGAAGACACGGTTCATCAAGTACATGAACGCTGCCGGGGCATTCGTGAGGCCGAATGGCATGACCGTGAATTCATAGTGCCCGTACTGCGCGTGCGAAACGCGATTTTACGCACATCTTCCGGCTTAATCTTCAACGGGTGATAGCCGGATTGCAGGTCTATCTTCGAGTACACGCACGACCCCTGTAACTGATCAAATAAGTCATCGATTCGGGGAAGTGGGTATTTGTTCTTGATCGTGATTTTGTTCAACTCTCTATAATCCATGCAGAGTCGAAACGATCCGTCCTTCTTCCGCACAAATAGCCCCGGGGCTCCCCACGGTGATACACTCGCCGGATAAACCGCTTGTCGAGGAGATCTTGTAACCGACTCCTCAACTCCTTTAACTCGGCGGCGCCATCCCGTACGGAGCCTTCGAGATCGGCGCGGTACGGAATCAAGTCTATGACGAACTCGATCTCCCGATCCGGCAGTATTCCCGCAACTCCGCGGGAAATACGTCGGAAATTCCCGAACTACATCCAACTCCTCCAAGGTCGGAGTTACTCGGTCCACTTCCGTAACGGTCGCCAAATAGGCTGCGCAACCGCTGTTGACCAATTTCCTTGCTTTCGCCGCCGAGACCGTCGCGACAAAGCACGAGCTCCGACATCCTTGATATGTGAACTCGGTTTGCCCTGGCTCACGGAATGTAATCACTCTGCTGTTACAGTCGATTGTTGCGTGATATTTCGTGAGCCGCCCTATGCCCGATGACGTCGCACTCTATGAGGTTCCTGAGCCCTAACATCCTAATGGGCATTATCCAGTCACCCACCTGTACTGGACACGATAAACACTCCCTATTGATGTCAAATGTCGTCTCAGGGCCCTTGACTTGCCACCTATCACTCGCTTCTATGGGTATGTCATGCATGTGTGCGAATGATCTACTAATAAATGAGTGAGTGGCTCCAGTATCAAATATGGCCCTAGAGCGAATTCCATTAATAAGAACCATACCGGCCACAAGGCGATGCTCCTCTGCCTCAGCAGCTCCTCGCCTTGGACCCGAGCGGCGAGCACCCGTCCGCTCGGGGCCGATCGCGTCGCTTCAGGTTGACGCGGCGTCGAAGCACGTCCCGCCGACGCAGCTGCCGGTGGAACTCCTCCATAATTCGCCGGTGCCGATGCAATCGAGGGAGCGGGCGAGGCTCCTCCTCCCGGGCAATCGCGTACAAAATGCCCTGGTTGCCCGCATTGGTAGCACCTGCCCCGACTCTTCTCGCAACGCGACACCGGGGGGTCACCTCCACAAAGGACGCACCGTCGTGCTCCACGGCCCTTGGATTGAGTCCGCGGATACTGGGGCTTCTTGAGCTCGATTGTCCCCCGAACCGCCGCCCGGCGCTTTCTTGCCTTTGTCCTTAGACTCGGCCAATATCTCGCGCTTCTCCCGAACGTGGGCGTCACCGTGCTCCGCCCAAAGCGCACGGTCGAAGACTTCCGCGAAGGTCGTGAGCTTCAATATCCGCACGGCCTTGTAAATCCCCGCCGAAGTCCTCGCAAGAACCAATCGGCCCGGTCCCGGGCCATCCTTGACTACATCCGGACGCATCGATTATGTGGGAGAATTCTTGTTCATAGTCCGCCACCGAGCGGTCCCCCGCTCCAACTTGCGGAACTTCTCCCGGAGCTTTCGCTTCACCGTATCGGGGAAGTGATTGGCGGCGACTCCCTCTTGAACTCCTCCCAATCCATTGGCGGAAGGTCGGAAGGACGATCCCTCTTTATCCTTTTCCACTGCACCTTCGCCGCCGTACCCATACAATGAGTGGCGAGGTACACTTTGGCCCTTCCCAAGGTGCTCAAGTCGGCGAAGAAGGTCTCCATTGAGTCGACCCACGACTCGACCACCTCGGGTTCCACCTTTCCACCATCGAAGATCGGCGGTTTAAGCTTGTTCAGCTTCATAAGAGCCGCCAATGCGCGCTCCTTATCCGCCTCCTCGGTCGTTGCATCGGTGTCGCCGAACCCGACGCCGCTTGAGGATGATTTCCGGCGGAGGGCGTGCCGTCACCGGGACCGCCGGATACCCCCACCCTCGCCCGCTTCGGGTACGGCGGCCGGGGCACGGGTAAATCACGGCCCTCGCAGCCGCCGCCCGCCGCCGCGTTGCCGCTCCATCGGCTCCGGAGTCGCTCGAATCGTCCGGCCTAGGGCGGTCACTTGCGCCCGTAGCCGCCGCACTTCACTTGGCCCCGCCTTTGCTCGGGGCCGCCGCTGCTCTCCGTCACCTCGGGAGGCGGTGCGGAATGGGGTTCTTTCGGGGCGTCCTCTAGGCGCCATAACCCCTGAAAACACAACACCTTGGTTAATTACTTAACCAGCATTTCGTCTTAAGTTCGATACTTAACGATTAATACTGAAATCGGGCGGAAGCACACAAGTGTACTCGCTCCGTCTCTCGGCATCATGTTGTCGCCGCCAACACAACCACCTCGAGACAAGGACTCGCACCACTTGAATCTTATCTCTAGTCACTACTAGAGACATTTCAACCCTTCGACCCAATCGAATTAACTTCCGCAACTCGGCCTAGGTTCCCGTTCCACTCACGCACCTATTAGCCTTAGGGTTTCCATCCTAGGGTTTCCTAGGTCATCCTAGACTCTCTCTTACTTGCTCTTGTTGCTCTGATACCACAGCTGTCACGCCCCCGCCCCGAAAACCGCTACCTATTTGGTCCGGTTCGGGCGCGCCAAGCGGACGGACAAAGACTCTCCCCGCCCGCCCAAGGCTCAACAACAGATCGTGTACAAGAATTTACCCAGAATACTAAATTCTAAACATACACAATCAACGGGGCACAAACGGCCAACAACTAGAGCGAGTAATCCACAAGTAATACACAAGTGAAATAAAGAGAGAATACAACTAGCTATTACATCACATATACTTTGATTTACATTTACATCCCAAAATGATTACATGTTCATTTAACCTCGAATAGGTACATAGTTCTTCCAAAACATAAGCATCTAGATACAAGGTATTCTAATGCATAAAGGAAAGCTACTAATGTAACTACCACGATCCTCACTGATCGGGGGCGACGCCCATGCCGCGGTCCTCGCCCGATGTACCTGCGCCAAACACGGGAAATAGAGTGGGGTGAGAACTAACTTCCTTAGTTCCCAGTGGGCTCGGCCACCGACTCCACCGATCTCCCCACTAGGTCCAAGTGGGCACAAGTAACACTACTAGATATGTAGATATATATATCTGAAAGCTGTAAACTGCATAATAGGAAATCTATGCTACTATGCCCATAATCTTTGAATTGTATGCATGCATCAAATAGTAGAGATTACTAACATGCTAACAAGTCCTCACTATGTTCAACAATGACTGTTCAATGTTAACATTAATATTTCCATTACCCAATCTGTGGCGATACCCTTGGGTTCGCCTACGCCTCACATATAGATCCCTTTTTGGGGAGGAGGCTCCACGTGCACTCCAACCCGGGATTGTCTGTGGACCTCCACGTGGTCCCGATCGTGCGACACTCCGGAGTACTCGACGACACCGATGGCTATACCACCACTGACACAGACCGTGAGCTTGATCTATCCTCTCCACGTGAGGATACCCTACAACTAGGGTCAACAATTTTCTCGGAACTCCACTATTCCGACCAACATTAACATGTACTTAGCTTTACTAAGATCTATGTTCACGAGCCATTTCTCTTGGGATTTCACCTATCCCTATGTCCAAAGACCTCTAGTGTCAAATACACTATGTTAATGCCACTCATCATGTTCTTTACATTAGATGCCACTCGATCTATGTCACTAGATAACCTCGAGTCCATCTCTTTCTTAGCACTATAGAATCCAATGTCCAGACCCAATCCTCACCTATCCATTCACCTAGCATTCCAAGTACACTAGGTTATCACTAGAAAGCATAAGGAGTAGCCTAAACATGCAATTCTACTATGCTACATGCAAGAGATGAAAATTATGCAATTCTAAGACATAGAAAGGAGTTCGAAGTATTCGAGTGTCACCCCCCACCTTTTGGGAAGCTTCACGAAGCTACGACGCCCGACCCGTAGTCTCCAAACACCGCTTTGGCCGCTTTAGGCTAAACAGCAGCTCCAAGCCCTTGTTTGGCTCGGATCACTCAAACCGCTCGACGAAACGAAATTCCGTCTTCGCCAACGCGTTCGTGGACCTAACAATATGTTAGAAATGAAGTTAAAAGAGATCAAAACCTCTTATTAAGAAAAGCCCCAATTTGAGCCCTAGAAATTGCCCCGAGCAAAATCTCGCGTTAGAGCCCAAATTACTTGTGCAAATCATCTCTTAGGAAGCCTAGGGTTCCACAAAAATTACCCCTAGAGGATTTAGAACACTCTAGGAGGAGTTACCATGAAAACCCTCAATTTGGAACCCTAGGTTTGCACACTAGTTAGCCCATTTGATCAAAGCCCTAATACATGGGTTTGATCTCCTTAGAATCAAGCTAGGGTCCCATTTGGCCCATTTCCAAGCATAGAAACCCAAAACCCTAAGTTCTATGAGCTAGGGTTCAAAGAGCTCACCTCTAGGTTAGCTCCAAAGCCAAGGAGAAGATGAAGGGGATGATGGAGAACTCCGTCTTTGTCTTCTTCTCCTTCCTCTCCTTCCTTTTCTCCTTCTTCTTCTTCTTCTCCTTCTCTTCTTCTTCTCCTTCTAGAGAGAAAGAGGAAATGTGAGAGAGTGAGATGGAGGGAAATGAGAAAGAGTGAGAGGGTGTAATCCCCTCTATACCCTCTTACTAAAGCCATTTTGCATAAAAGCCCCTCCACCTTTCTATTTTTCAAATCGCTCAACCGCGCTGGCCGGGACCGGTCTCCCTAATCAAGGACCGGTCCCAGAGAGCCTTGCCCCCACTCTGCGCAGCTGGGGACCGGTCTCCCCCTTACGAGACCGGTCCCAGAGAGCTTTGCGCCACTCTGCGCAGCTGGGGACCGGTCTCCCCCTTAAGAGACCGGTCCCAGAGAGCCTGCTCTCGCGGGACAGCCTTCAGGGACCGGTCTCCCCTTTCGTGGACCGGTCCTCCCTCCAGGGACCTTCACCCCACCTAAGGACTTAGCCAAATTTTTCACTTTTCGTCGTTTCTTCTCCGTTTTCGCTCGTTTGACCTCCGATTCATTTCAAATCGAGCCGAGACTTTCCAAACATGTTTTCGAGCACGTTTTCATCATCTTTTCATCCACGCTAATGCCGGATTTATCTCACGACTAAATATAGCTTTTCGGGTTCCGTTTTCGCGCCTATGCGCACAAAACGCCCGAATGCTTCCGCACTTCACCTGGAGCAACTCCGGCGCACTTTTTGCCTTCGGATCAACTTCGAGCTTTTCGAAGTCCATCCATTCGACAATCAGTCGATTCTAAACGTGGTGCAACTCTCGGATTTCGAGATTTCACATCCTTACAATTTTTCTGCGAAGGGCCATTACCGGTAATGGATTGATGGTCATCTGATAGCAACCATACTTGTACCCCAGTACAGTTCAGTCGTTACGGTAATGGGTATGATGGTCGCCGTAATGGTTCGTTCATGCACGTAATCGGTATGATGGCTGTACCCGTACAGGGTACACTTTGTAAATTTTCCAATTTTTGAAAATTACAAAGTTCCAATATAATTTCTAATCCGTTAAACAATGATTTATGATTCTAATGCCTATAACTAAGTATGAATCACCATATTTATGAATTAAAAACTTACCTGGACGTCGTGATTCAACTTGTCTCTTTTCTTCGAAGTCTAGGATTCTTCAACCATCTTCGATCCGCTCCGATCCTTCAAGACTCCGACACAATTCACGAAACTTGCCAACACAAAATCCTTAACAATCTCCCCCTTTGGCAATTTCGTGACAAAACACCAAAATTAACTAAAATTACATCATAAAAGAAAAGCGAAGTTCAATGTCATCACCAAAACATCAAACTTCTCGCATGTAGTCCAAATACAATTTGAAACACAAAAATACATCAAAACTCCTAAAACAAACTCTATGACTTAGACGCAACTAGGAGTCTTGAAGTCTTGATTTCCTACAAAACAAATTTTCAACAAATTTTCAAAGTTAATTTTATACCTCTTCTCTCCCTTTGTTCTTTTCTCCAATTCCTTTTCAAAAATATTATTTCTCCTTCTCCCTCAATCTCATCACGTCTCCCCCTTCGTATGTCTCCCCCTTCGTGTATGCATCAAATACCAAATATCCTCTCCTTTTGTACTTGTTCTCCATTCTACCAATCATTAATAGTGAGTTACGGGAAAGCCCCAAGGATCTATCTAGATTGTATCTAATCACCTAGAGGGGGGTGAATAGGTGTAAAAGGCCAAAAACCACAAATCTCTATGCTTTAAAAAGTAAATGCGGAAAATAAAAAGCACACCGAGATTTACGTGGGAAAACTCCAACTCGGAGTAAAAAACCCACGGGACCAACACGCGAATAACAATCCACTAAAAGAAAAGATTACAAGGTGATTACCGACTCCACGGACTTAACCTCTCTAACTCTCTTATGGATCTCCGCGCACTCCACCGAGTTGTCCACGTCCGAGTCCACGAACGCCACGTCCCGAATCCACGAAACGCCTCCACTTCGAATCCACGAAGCCTTGATTACGCCGAATCCACGACGCCCACTCGAATCCACGAGCCAACGATCCGAATCCACGAATCGCCTTCAATCGCGCCGAATCCACGACGCCTCACGCCGAATCCACGACGCCGTTCATGAGAAGCATCATGAGTATGGTGATCCTTCGCTTAGGAGTATCGTAGAAAACCGATGAAGAAAACTCCAAGCGAATTGTAGATCAAATCGACATATAGATATTCAATACGATATCTCGATTTGACCTAAAAGAGGCTAATATGTAGAAAATAGGTTTTTGATGAATTCCTAGCCTCTAGGGTTTCTCAAATAAGTATTTTCATGAAGCACATCGAGTTAGAGAACCCTAAGAACTTATTTATAGACTTTAGAATCAATTAGATTCGGATTAGAGAAAAATCAGATTTTACACTTATCAAAAAAAAAAACGGCCATTACCGTAATGCAACGACGGAAGATTTTTCTGCGAAGGGCCATTACGGTAATGGATTGATGCATATCGTATAGCAACCATGCTTGTACAGAAGTTCGGGTTCAGATACACGGTAATGGGTATGATGGTCGTAATGGTTCATTTTACGCACGGTATGATGGCTGTACCCGTACAGGTTCAGGTACACTTTGTAAATTTTCCAATTTTTGAAAATTACAAAGTTCCAATATAATTTCTAATCCGTTAAACAATGATTTATGATTCTAATGCCTATAACTAAGTATGAATCACCATATTTATGAATTAAAAACTTACCTGGACGTCGTGATTCACATCGTGAGCCAATTCCCTTTTCTTCGAAGTCTTTGATTCTTCGTCGTTCTTCGATTCGTTCCGATCCTTCAAGACTCCGACTCAATTCACGAAACTTGCCAATACAAAATCCTTAACAATCTCCCCCTTTGGCAATTTCGTGACAAAACACAAAAACTAACTAAAATTAATTCATAAAAGAAAAACGAAGTTCAATGTCATCACCAAAACATCAAACTTCTCGCGTGTAATCCAAATACAATTTGAAACTCAAAAATACATCAAAAACTTCTAAAACAGACTCTATGACTTAGACGCAACTAGGAGTCTTGAAGTCTTGATTTCCTGCAAATCAAAATTTTCAACAAATTTTCAAAGTTAATGTAATACCTCTTCTCCGTTCTTTTGTTCTTTTCTCCAACTTCCTTTGTTCATGTTCAAAATTACATCTCTCCTTCTCTCTCAATCTTATCATGTCTCCCCCTTTGTGTATGCATCAAATACCAAATATCTTCTATCTCTATACCTTGTTCTTCATTCTCCCCTTTTTGTCAAAAATTGCCAAAAAGAAACACAAATAGAGAGAAAAGCAAACTAACAAAAAGAAAGTAGTCATGTCATAGTTATAAATCTAGATACCAAAAATTAGCAAACTAGACATAGTCTTAGGAAAGAAAAGATAAAATATAGATAATGAAGCTCAAAAAGGTAAAATCACTCCGTATCCTGCTCATCAAAAATTTTGCCTTGTTTTCTCAAAAATCCTTCAAAATTAGATTAATTTCATAAAAATTAAAAGTTGTACTCCAAAAATCATTATGATGAAGATAAAATATTAAGTGATTTCAAAATACATCAAAACATCAAAATTTGATATTAAAAATAATCTAATGTTTTAAAGTCATCAAGATGCAAATTGATGAAAAATAATTTTTAAAAATTTGGCAAAATTGACACCAATTTGTCGCAATTCATTCAAAATAGAGATTTAATTAATAAGGCACCGGGGGTGACTCTTTAAGCATCTTTTTCAATCTATCACCTTATATCACCGAAAAATTCTAAAATATTCATTTTTTTTTTTTTTCAACTTTTTCGGTTTTTCTCATAATTTCTCACGTGGTAGCTTCACACACGTACCGGACGACCGGGGTGGTAGCTCTTTCCTACATGTGGTGGTAGTTTTCACACTCCTTTCGGATTTAACTCTTTCCACATCTTTTAAACTAAGGAGTTTCCCTTTTTTTTTTTTAAATAAAACAAACTCCCCCTCAATTAGACAATCTCACAATTGAAAATAATTTTGACGAATCTTAGTCAATTAGAAAATATCCATCAATTATATTCAACATTCACTACCAAGATGGATTAAATACAAAGTGATTAAAATTAATTTCAAAATTTTGATGAAGGTATGTAAGAAGAAATCACATAATAAATTATCGTCAAAATAATGAAAAGTGAAGTAAAATCGATAATTAATATGAATTTAATTCAATTTGAATTGACTTTAAAAATCGGTTAATTCTCTTTGAAAAACCTTTAATCTCTCTACTTTAAAGATTTTCAAACATCTCACTTCTCAATAAAAACTCCCCAAAAATCTTTCCTTAAAGAGATTTTCAAAATAAAATTTTAACCAACAAACCTCGTCTTAACATGTAATGCAATGATAAATAAAAATATGCAACATGCACCAATCAAAGCATTATAAAAATAAAAATAAACTAAGACGAAAAACAAGGAAAGATATCACCTTTCCGGATCCAAACTTGTCGGATTATTGGTTCTCTTGGCTTGTCGACGATTTGCCCAACTTGTTTTGACTTTTGATGTTGTCCTTGAGGCTTAGAAACCCAAACCGCACGTTGTTTCGACTTAGAAATCCGGTTCGGTTGTGGGTTCGATCGATGTTGGCGTTGAGGTTTAGATGTCCGATTCGCTTGTGGCTTTGATTTCCGGTTCACGTATGAGTCACGGTTTGCTTGATGCACTCGACTCAATTGATTTTTCTTTTGATTCCGTGGGGGAAGCCGAGTTGTAGATGATACCAATTGTCGTTTCGAAGTTGCCGATTGAGACTTAAAATTTTTGTTCGGGCAACTCTTTTTGATGTGTCCTTTGATGCCACATCTATGACACACCTTCTCCTTCAAACTTGTTGAGGCTTTCGATGTCATCTTTTGATCCTTCTCAACATATGTCCGTTCGTATCCAAGACCTAACTTGCTCGTTTGACCCAATCCAAGCATATTATCCAATTTCTTCGTTCCGGAAGAAAACTTTTGAATATCGGACTTGAGTTGATGGACTTGCTCGGTCAATGCTTTGTTGGATTTGTATGTTTCCTCAAATTGATGCTCCAAAAATCCAACTTTATCCGTAGTAGATTTGATAATTAAATCCGATTCTTCTAACTTCTTTTGGAGGACCGAATTATTATTCAAGATTGATTCCCGTTCCTCCTCAAGAGTATTATTTGTGGTCTTCAAATTCTTGTTCTCTTCTTCAAGATCGAATAAACGACGCCACAACTTTTTATTGAGTTTCGCCATCTTCCGCGACTCAACAAGAAGTTGATTGTATGCTTCCACTAATTCCTCGTCGTTTGATTCCTCATCGCCGGAATCCGAGTCCGCGTCTTCTTCCTTTGATGTTTTCAACGCAATCCCTGTACTTTTAGAGAAAGACTTGGAAGAAGATTGGTTAGTAGGAAAAGTCATCTTATAAGTTTGTAACACACCTACTAACTCTTCGGCCATTAGATAACAATATATCTAGATCCCTCTCTGATACCAATTGTGAGTTACGGGGAAGCCCCAAGGATCTATCTAGATTGTATCTAATCACCTAGAGGGGGGTGAATAGGTGTAAAAGGCCAAAAACCACAAATCTCTATGCTTTAAAAAGTAAATGCGGAAAATAAAAAGCACACCGAGATTTACGTGGGAAAACTCCAACTCGGAGTAAAAAACCCACGGGACCAACACGCGAATAACAATCCACTAAAAGAAAAGATTACAAGGTGATTACCGACTCCACGGACTTAACCTCTCTAACTCTCTTATGGATCTCCGCGCACTCCACCGAGTTGTCCACGTCCGAGTCCACGAACGCCACGTCCCGAATCCACGAAACGCCTCCACTTCGAATCCACGAAGCCTTGATCACGTCGAATCCACGACGCCCACTCGAATCCACGAGCCAACGATCCGAATCCACGAATCGCCTTCAATCGCGCCGAATCCACGACGCCTCACGCCGAATCCACGACGCCGTTCATGAGAAGCATCATGAGTATGGTGATCCTTCGCTTAGGAGTATCGTAGAAAACCGATGAAGAAAACTCCAAGCGAATTGTAGATCAATTGTAGGTGTGTTACAAAATGGACTACAGGTACAGGGGGAATTAATAGTGCATACACGTAGGGGGAGATGCATACAAAGGGGGAGAAATGATTAAGGAGGGAGAAGGAAATATTTATGAGCAAAGGTGAGAGTTTGAAAAGTTGATGGAACAAGGAGAAGAGAAGATGAGAACAAAGAGATTGTTGATTGATTAATGTTTTGATTTTCTAACTTCGTTTGAAATTGTTTTGCAGGAAATCAAGACTTCAAGACTCCTAGTTGTGTCTAAGTCATAGAGTTTGTTTTAGGAGTTTTTGATGTATTTTTGGATCTTTATTGTATTTGGATTACACGCGAGAAGTTTAATGTTTTGATGATGACATTGAACTTCGTTGTTCTTTTAAAATGTAATTTTGGTTAGTTTTTGTGTTTTGTCACGAAATTGCCAAAGGGGGAGATTGTTAAGGATTTTGTGTTGGCAAGTTTCGTGAGTTGAGTCGGAGTCTTGAAGGATTGGAGCGGATCGAAGATGGTCGAAGAATCCTAGACTTCGAAGAAAAGAGACATGTTGAATCACGACGTCAAGGTAAGTGTTTAATTCATGTTATGGTGATTCATACTTAGTTATAGACATTAGAATCATAAAATCATTGTATAACGGATTAGAAATTATATTGGAACTTTGTAATTTTCAAAAATTGGAAAATTTACAAAGTGTACCTGAACCTGTACAGGTACAGCCATCCCATTACCGGTAACAGCCTGAACCTGTACGGGTACAGCCATCATACCCGTTACCGGTAACAGCTCTGATACCAATTGTGATGTAGCAACTCGAACTTTAACCAAATTGGCTAAAGTGCGCGAGCGAGTAATTGGACAAGTTCCAATAACCATTCCAAGATGCTTGGAAGGGTTAAGAGAGGATCTAAAAGAGTTAGAAAGGTTTTGGCGTTGTTCGGCGCGAATTAGAGTCGAAACGACGTGAAAAGCACAAGTCTGGGCAATTTGTACGGTACAAGCAAAGTTCTTTACCGGGTATAGCAACTTTTACCGAGAGGCGGCGGCTCTCGGGTTTGAGATTTTGGTGTACGTACTGCACAAAGTGGATTTATACCGGTACAAATGCTACGAAACCGAGAGGCAGCTCTCGGGTTTGCCTCTGGAGCATCCCATACCGGTACAGAAACCCGTTGTACCGGTACAGATGGGGTCTGGCAGCAGTTTTGGACTGCTTCGAAATAAAAGAAGTTGAGGGGCCTTATAGCATTTTGTGCAGGGGGTTAAGTGATTAGAGAGGTAAAATACACTCTCTTTCTCTCTCACTCCCTCTGATCTCTCTCTCTCTCCCTCTCTCTTCGACAGCAAAAAGAAGAAAGAAAGGGAAGGAAAGGAAGAGAAGGAAAAGAAGAGAAAGAAGAAGAAGAAGATGGAGATGATGAAGATGATTATGAAGGAGGTCCTCTTGGTCATCTTCTTCCTCTCCCACGAGCTCGGCAAGCTTGTAGAGGTAAGCTTTAGCCTCCTCTCATGGTAGATCTTCTAGTAATGGGTTTTTAAACCCTAGATTTAGAGTTTTGATCTTCTTGCAAGCTTTAGAACCTTGTAGAGGCTTGAAAACTCATGAAAATCATGTGTTCTTCAAGGTGCTCTAATGGTGGATTTCTAGGGTTTGTTTTAAACACCCTATGGATGGCTCTAATGCTCTTAGATGAGTACCTAGAGGTTAGACAAGCTCTCTATTGCTTGTTCTAGGGATCAAATCGGTGGGATTTGCAAAAGTGCAAAACCTAGGGTTAAAAAGGGGGTTTTTAGAAATAGATGAGTTTGATCTCATTTGACCCCATAGAAACCTAATTGGGGGTGCAACGAACGCGTTGGCGCGCTCGGTTCGGTGATCTGACGAGCGAGTACAAAGATATTAATTATTTAATATATTTAAACCGAGATGTCCGCAAAGACGCAAGATAGGAGCCCAAAATTCATGAAAACGGAACGGGGCAACTTGAAGGCGTGGGCAACGGCACAAGGTCTCAGATTGGGATTCGGAGATCGTTCGAGTGGTCGTGCAAGATTTCGATCCAAACCGGGTCAAGAGTGCCGCGGGCGGCCGATTGCGAGTGTCGACGAGCAATCGGAGAGCATAATAAGGTGGGTTGTGTTTATCAAGCGACTAGGTCGCATAAATATGTCTAAGAGTAAAGGTTTCAAGTTGATGCATATAATTGACATATGATGCATGTGATCCATGTATAGGAATTGCATGTTAAAGAATATAGTGTAAAATGCATAAGTAGAGATGCATGCTAAAGAACCTAGTGTGAAATGCTAAGAATGAGCATGATATAGAAATGCTAGGAAATGAATAAGCATGAGGTAAATAATGAGGCAAAGAATGCTAAGTAAAGAATGTTACGAGAACATAGGCTTAGCATAATTGAAACATGCATGTAAATGAACTGGTAGACATAAGAGAGCAAAGTATAAGAATGCTAAATGAAAAGTGTGAGTCATGGACTAATACACATATAGATCGAGTGGCATCCAACCTAGTGTAACGAACATAGGTTATAGTAAACCTAGAGTCAATGGACCTAGGAGTGTGGGGATTAACCTAGTGTAATGAACATAGGTTATAGTAAACCTAGAGTCATATGGATCTAGGTGAATGACGTTGTACCTAGTGTCAAGGACATAGGTTGGACAAGAATGTTAATGGACCTAGTGTTAGTAAACATAGGTCGAGCTGGAATGACATTGAACCTAGAGTTAGATAACCTAGGTTATGTGACAGGAAATGAGCCCTAGTGTCAAGTGGACCTAGGAGGTAAAGACAATGGACCTAGAGGGTCGTCTCTTGAGGGCCTAGCTAACCCTCAAGCTAAGTGGAACGGATTCATGGAATCCCGAGTTTTGGACACCAAGTTGGTGTCGGGCGTGTGCGACGATTTCGCCGTCCAGGGCTATACCACCGTCGTGGCGTTGTGCGACGATTTCGCCGCCGGGTGGGTGAGCCGAATGTGTTCGATACCGGTTAAGCCGGGTGAGGATCAGATCGCCATGAGTTGACACCCTGTGTTTGGGGCACCATTGCTGGGTAAGTACGATACGGCCGCACCAGGAGGCGAAGGAGTGACTCAAACCATTGTTGGGTGAGGTGCGATTAGTTCGCCGCCAGATGGTTAAGTCATGACTTGGGTCCTCGCTGGTAAGTCCGCCGCGATCGCCACCGTAATGGTTATGTCAAGTGACAAATTGGGTTCCGCGTGTGCGACGATTTCGCCGCGTAGGCCGAGTCACGTATGCGACAGTTTGATACAAATTGAGTAGTTGCGAGACGTCCAACACCTCGCCGGTGACGGGCGGATTATCCGCAATGGATTGACTCAAGACCGAGTCGGGTGGCTTAGTGAGCTGAGGTAGAGTGACCTTAGAAATAAATTGCTAAGTAGCATAAGTGCCAAAAGGTAAATAACGTAAAGACTAGCTAAAGTTGTAAATAGCTAATGAATAGTGCTAGTAATAGCTAAGCTGGTAAATAGCTAAGTGTGAATGGAATGGCTAAAGTAAAGAATAGCAATAAAGTAAAGAAAAGCTAAGAGCTAAAGAGTAATTTTGCATATTGCATATTGTGAGGTGTTTTTATGTTAGTTGCAAGTTATATATCTATATATGTTTTTGGACTAACATATCTAACAGTCTGCCTCCTTGGACCTATTGGTCGAAATGTTCTCTTGGGTGACCGTACCCACGAGAACTATGGACAATAGTTCTCACCCCGTGTTGTGGAGGTATACACGTGGGCGCAAGGCGCGCGGCGCGAGGCAAGGGCGTAGCTCGGTAGTTAGCGCCCTACCGGAAGACCGAGAAATAGAAGTACCCCTGCTAACTAGGGGTCTGAAAGTGAAAAGAACATGTTGTAATAAAGTTGTAAACCGTATTGTAATAACTAGATTGTATTAGGAAGTTTAAAGTTTTAAAGTTCATATAAAATTGTAATGTGGGTTGGATGGTTGTAATAGCAAGTAGCTGTTTTATGTTTATGATACTTCCTTATGCAATCTGATTTTAATATCTGTTCCTGTTTGGAACCTTCTTGTAATTGTATTGATTGCGACGCCTTGAACGTATAGGGGAAACTCTGTCCGTTCGGCGGTCTGTCGGCGCGCCCGAATCCGACCGAATTGGCGGGCTCGGGGCGTGACAGATAAGATGGTATCAGAGCATAAAGTAGTGAATGGGGCAATGGCTTAGTTGAACCTAGGAGACCCTAGGTTAGTAAAACCTTAGAGGTTAAGGCTCGTGAGAGACGTGGACTTGTGGTTCGTGGCGAAAGTAGTATGGATTTGGTCGTGTTGCGTAACCTCTAAGAAGGATATTAGAGGTAGATTTGAGGTGCTGTTCGTCTTCGACTGAGGGTGTTCATGTTGGCGCGCGACAACATGAAACCTAAGGACGAGAATGGACGCCCCTATTTGACTTTCGCCTGATTGGCTTTTGAGCCGGTGTTAGTGGTTTCGTGTTCGACCCAAGTTGGTCGAGGACTAATCGAGTTGTTGTGTTTCAGGAAACGATGGCACCGCGTAGGCGATCTTCCTCCAGATCGGCGTGGGAGGGGACAAGTGGTGTCCCTGAGCAAGTCGAGGCGAGCGGAGACTCTGAGCTTCGTAATCAGTTGGCCTCACTCGTGGGAGTGGTGAGGCAACAAGCGGACTTGGTGCAGCGGCAGCAGGAGGCTGCCATGCGCCAGGAGGAGCAAATGAAGCGACTCCAAGAGACGTTGGATCAGCTGGTGGCTGCACCGGCTGCGGCTCGTCATGGACGGCCGAAGGTCGCGGCGGAACCGTTTCCCCTGGGGCCGGGTGACCCGACCGTTGTTGGTTCAGAGGTTGTGGCGAGCAGAGCGGGCTTTAGCGGCCCTAATGGCTTTCAGAAAGCTCGATCCGCCTACCTTTGACGGAGAGGACGCCGATCCATGGATCGTGGAGATGTGGATTGACGCTATGGAAACCCTCTTTGAGGAGATGTACGCCTTAGAGCGAGACAAGGTGCCGCTAGCTGTGCACTGCTTGAAGCAGTCAGCGAAGGTGTGGTGGAAAGGCGTTAGGCGGGACCGATCGCCTAATCTCCCTCCTATGGCATGGGAAGAGTTTCGGGGAATGCTGTTCTCGACCTACTTCCCCGATAGCGAGAAAAGGAAGCTTCAGGACAGGTTCTGGAAGCTGCGGCAAGGAGACCGCTCGGTTAGGCAATACGAGCGAGAATTTTCTCGCCTCGTGCATTGTGTCCCGGGTGTGGTGCGGGATGACAAGGCTAAGGCCGATAGCTTTGTGCGTGGACTTCGACGGATCTTTTGAGGCCGTGCATGTACTTCGGCTGCAGACCTTTGCTGAAGTCCTGGATCGAGCCTTATGGATAGAGCAAGGCAACGCGTTCCTCCGGGAGGAGCGCAAGGCATATTACGAGGACAAGGGGAAAGGACGATCGACGGGTGGATCCGCTGGTCAGTCAAGTTCCCGAAAGACTTCGGCAAGTTCGCACTCGCGATCTCGAGCTCCGGGGACATACCGTATTCGGTCCTCGGCGGAGTGTGTTATATGTGGGGGCCCTCATTTCCCACAGCAGTGTGAACAGCGTGAGGGCAGGTGCTTCAAGTGTGGACTACCAGGCCATGTGCGGGACGAGTGCCCACAAGGAGAGCGACCGTTGAGGATGATCCCACCGGAGGGTTCGCGGCGAGTACCACGTGGCCGTGGACGTGCGACCCGAGTGGTGAAACCTGCCGATGCTGACGACGTCGGGGCAGGTATGAGTTTATTAAGCAATCATTATGCTTTTGCATGATTGTAAGTTGGTGCATTGCATGCCATGATCATTGGTTAGTTACTACTAGTTGCGCATTTCATAGTAGGAACCAGTGGGCGGGTAAGTAGATACCCGGGCATGCTTATGTGGTAAGAGTAGTGCACTGTTTGGAGCAGGGTAGAGAATACGATGGCACTAGCAAGGCGCTAGTAGTGCTCCCGCACGAGGAGTAAGACTCGTGTTAGAGCCAAGTTGGCGTGGGCCAAGTGATACCTCTATGTGAGGGTAGGAAAGTCGCTTAGAGGACGATGAGCGGGGATGACCGTGTGAGAGCTGAAACTTAGAATAAACGCTCGAGTGGCGTATAGAGTGCGCGAGTATAAATACTCGTGAAGTGCGGTTTCGTTTCAGCCGAGAGAGTGAATTGGCAGTAGCACTTTAGCTTGGCTAAGTGTGAAGCGGGCCATGGATCACTCGTGGAGGCTGGTGGCTCGCACTAGGTGCATAGGAGCCAATAGAGTGTGTAGCTCCGCAGAGCATGTCGTATAGGACGACGTTTGCGGGTAGTGCTTGTGACGACCCGTGCCTGGACCATTTGTGGACTGTGGAGCCTGGGCCCATTGGGCAGGCGCAGTCAGCTGCTAGTGGTAGCGGCCCGATACCTATTGGTAGGGCAAGAGAGTTTTGGTCAGGACGGTAGTCTGAGCTTGGACCCGAGGACGTGGAAATGCCACGTGTTTGAATCTTAGGATCGAAAGTGCACTGAGAGTGCGGTTGTGACCCAACCCAAGAATTGATGTGGTTTAGGATCTTGATAGCTCCTGGTTGGAGTGTGTGCGAATTCCAGAGTGAAAATTTCGCCCGAGAATGCTGATTGGGTCTACGCTAGTAACAAGGGAACGCTAAGCGTAGTCGAGACAAGTCTAGGCGGTAGGCCGACGTTGGGTTGGTGACTATTGGTCCACCCACAGAGATCGAGGATAGTGACTTGGCCACTAACTCTATTGAAGAGTTTGGCTTAAGTTCACAAGCGGCGTGTTCATGTGGGTTGATTGCGGCAAAGGAGCCGAATAAGTCGTGGCAATTGAAGTTGAGATAAGTGGTCTCTAGGAGACATTTGAATAATGGAAGCCACATGAGAGTTGAAGTGCACATTCTATGATGTGCGTGGCAATGTGAAGGAGAATAGTCTCACATTCTTTGTAGTGGACCTTTGGAAAGTTCTGATAGGAGAAATGCCACTTCGAAGCTGAAAAATGCATTAGAATCCCCAGATTACTCGATAAATTGGATAGGGGTGCGAGTCAATGAAGGTGAGTAAGTTTCGCGGACGAAACTAATTTTAAGGGGTGGAGAATGTAGCAACTCGAACTTTAACCAAATTGGCTAAAGTGCGCGAGCGAGTAATTGGACAAGTTCCAATAACCATTCCAAGATGCTTGGAAGGGTTAAGAGAGGATCTAAAAGAGTTAGAAAGGTTTTGGCGTTGTTCGCGAATTAGAGTCGAAACGACGTGAAAAGCACAAGTCTGGGCAATTTGTACCGGTACAAGCAAAGTTGCTGTACCGGTATAGCAACTTTTACCGAGAGGGCAGCAGCTCTCGGGTTTGAGATTTTTGGTGTCTGTACCGGTACAAAGTGGATTTATACCGGTACAAATGCTACGAAACCGAGAGGCAGCTCTCGGGTTTGCCTCTGGAGCATCCCATACATTAAGCCCGTTGTACCGGTACGGATGGGCAACAGCTTTTGGACTCGAAATAAAAGAAGTTGGGGGGCCTTATAGCATTTTGTGCAGGGGGTTAAGTGATTAGAGAGGTAAAATACACTCTCTTTCTCTCTCACTCCCTCTGATCTCTCTCTCTCTCCCTCTCTCTTCGACAGCAAAAAGAAGAAAGAAAGGGAAGGAAAGGAAGAGAAGGAAAAGAAGAGAAAGAAGAAGAAGAAGATGGAGATGATGAAGATGATTATGAAGGAGGTCCTCTTGGTCATCTTCTTCCTCTCCCACGAGCTCAAGCTTGTAGAGGTAAGCTTTAGCCTCCTCTCATGGTAGATCTTCTAGTAATGGGTTTTTAAACCCTAGATTTAGAGTTTTGATCTTCTTGCAAGCTTTAGAACCTTGTAGAGGCTTGAAAACTCATGAAAATCATGTGTTCTTCAAGGTGCTCTAATGGTGGATTTCTAGGGTTTGTTTTAAACACCCTATGGATGGCTCTAATGCTCTTAGATGAGTACCTAGAGGTTAGACAAGCTCTCTATTGCTTGTTCTAGGGATCAAATCGGTGGGATTTGCAAAAGTGCAAAACCTAGGGTTAAAAAGGGGATTTTTAGAAATAGATGAGTTTGATCTCATTTGACCCCATGAAAACCTAATTGGGGGTGCAGCGAACGCGTTGGCGCGCTCGGTTCGGTGATCCGACGAGCGAGTACAAAGATATTAATTATTTAATATATTTAAACCAGATGTCCGCAAAGACACGCAAGATAGGAGCCCAAAATTCATGAAAACGGAACTGGGGCAACTTGAAGGCGTGGGGCAACGGCACAAGGTCTCAGATTGGGATTCGGAGATCGTTCGAGTGGTCGTGCAAGATTTCGAGCCAAACCGGGTCAAGAGTGTCACGGGCGGCCGATTGCGAGGGTCGACGAGCAATCGGAGAGCATAATAAGGTGGGTTGTGTTTACCGAAGCGACTAGGTCGCCTAAATATGTCTAAGAGTAAAGGTTTCAAGTTGATGCATATAATTGACATATGATGCATGTGATCCATGTATAGGAATTGCATGTTAAAGAATATAGTGTAAAATGCATAAGTAGAGATGCATGCTAAAGAACCTAGTGTGAAATGCTAAGAATGAGCATGATATAGAAATGCTAGGAAATGAATAAGCATGAGGTAAATAATGAGGCAAAGAATGCTAAGTAAA
The DNA here is from genome assembly GCA_025177825.1 of Aechmea fasciata. Lineage (NCBI taxonomy): Eukaryota > Viridiplantae > Streptophyta > Magnoliopsida > Poales > Bromeliaceae > Aechmea > Aechmea fasciata. The sequence continues at coordinate 5,855,147 of CM045939.1, forward strand.
GAATGTTACGAGAACATAGGCTTAGCATAATAGAAACATGCATGTAAATGAACGGGTAGACATAAGAGAGCAAAGTATAAGAATGCTAAATGAAAAGTGTGAGTCATGGACTAATACACATATAGATCGAGTGGCATCCAACCTAGTGTAACGAACATAGGTTATAGTAAACCTAGAGTCAATGGACCTAGGAGTGGGGATTAACCTAGTGTAATGAACATAGGTTATAGTAAACCTAGAGTCATATGGATCTAGGTGAATGACGTTGTACCTAGTGTCAAGGACATAGGTTGGACAAGAATGTTAATGGACCTAGTGTTAGTAAACATAGGTCGAGCTGGAATGACATTGAACCTAGAGTTAGATAACCTAGGTTATGTGACAGGAAATGAGCCCTAGTGTCAAGTGGACCTAGGAGGTAAAGACAATGGACCTAGAGGGTCGTCTCTTGAGGGCCTAGCTAACCCTCAAGCTAAGTGGAACGGATTCATGGAATCCCGAGTTTTGGACACCAAGTTGGTGTCGGGCGTGTGCGACGATTTCGCCGTCCAGGGCTATACCACCGTCGTGGCGTTGTGCGACGATTTCGCCGCCGGGTGGGTGAGCCGAATGTGTTCGATACCGGTTAAGCCGGGTGAGGATCAGATCGCCATGAGTTGACACCCTGTGTTTGGGGCACCATTGCTGGGTAGGTACGATACGGCCGCACCAGGAGGCGAAGGAGTGACTCAAACCATTGTTGGGTGAGGTGCGATTAGTTCGCCGCCAGATGGTTAAGTCATGACTTGGGTCCTCGCTGGGTAAGTCCGCCGTGTTCGCCACCAGAATGGTTATGTCAGGTGACACTGGGTTCGCGTGTGCGACGATTTCGCCGCGTAGGCCGAGTCAAGGCGACAGTCGTTGACGGGTAGTTGCGAGACGTCCAACACCTCGGGCTAGACAGCGGGCGGATTATCCGCAATGGATTGACTCAAGACCGAGTCGGGTGGCTTAGTGAGCTGAGGTAGAGTGACCTTAGAAATAAATTGCTAAGTAGCATAAGTGCCAAAAGGTAAATAACGTAAAGACTAGCTAAAGTTGTAAATAGCTAATGAATAGTGCTAGTAATAGCTAAGCTGGTAAATAGCTAAGTGTGAATGGAATGGCTAAAGTAAAGAATAGCAATAAAGTAAAGAAAAGCTAAGAGCTAAAGAGTAATTTTGCATATTGCATATTGTGAGGCAGGTTTTTATGTTAGTTGCAAGTTATATATCTATATATGTTTTTGGACTAACCTATCTGCAGTGCCTCCTTGGACCTATTGGTCGAGCTTTTCTCTTGGGTGACCGTACCCACGAGAACTATGGACAATAGTTCTCACCCCCGTGTTGCGTTTTGGGGGTACAGGTACACACGTGAGCAGCGCAATAGCAGCGCGAGGCAAGGGCGTAGCTCAGTAGTTAGCGCCCTACCAGAAGACCAGAGATAGAAGTACCCCAGTCGGCTAACTAGGGGTCTGAAAGTGAAAAGAACATGTTGTAATAAAGTTGTAAACCGTATTGTAATAACTAGATTGTATTAGGAAGTTTAAAGTTTTAAAGTTCATATAAAATTGTAATGTGGGTTGGATGGTTGTAATAGCAAGTAGCTGTTTTATGTTTATGATACTTCCTTATGCAATCTGATTTTAATATCTGTTCCTGTTTGGAACCTTCTTGTAATTGTATTGATTGCGACGCCTTGAACGTATAGGGGAAACTCTGTCCGTTCGGCGGTCTGTCGGCGCGCCCGAATCCGACCGAATTGGCGGGCTCGGGGCGTGACATGTGAGTTACGGGGAAGCCCCAAGGATCTATCTAGATTGTATCTAATCACCTAGAGGGGGGTGAATAGGTGTAAAAGGCCAAAAACCACAAATCTCTATGCTTTAAAAAGTAAATGCGGAAAATAAAAAGCACACCGAGATTTACGTGGGAAAACTCCAACTCGGAGTAAAAAACCCACGGGACCAACACGCGAATAACAATCCACTAAAAGAAAAGATTACAAGGTGATTACCGACTCCACGGACTTAACCTCTCTAACTCTCTTATGGATCTCCGCGCACTCCACCGAGTTGTCCACGTCCGAGTCCACGAACGCCACGTCCCGAATCCACGAAACGCCTCCACTTCGAATCCACGAAGCCTTGATCACGCCGAATCCACGACGCCCACTCGAATCCACGAGCCAACGATCCGAATCCACGAATCGCCTTCAATCGCGCCGAATCCACGACGCCTCACGCCGAATCCACGACGCCGTTCATGAGAAGCATCATGAGTATGGTGATCCTTCGCTTAGGAGTATCGTAGAAAACCGATGAAGAAAACTCCAAGCGAATTGTAGATCAAATCGACATATAGATATTCAATACGATATCTCGATTTGACCTAAAAGAGGCTAATATGTAGAAAATAGGTTTTTGATGAATTCCTAGCCTCTAGGGTTTCTCAAATAAGTATTTTCATGAAGCACATCGAGTTAGAGAACCCTAAGAACTTATTTACAGACTTTAGAATCAATTAGATTCGGATTAGAGAAAAATCAGATTTTTACACCTTGTACCGGTACAAAAACAGGGCCATTACCGGTAATGCAATGACGGAAGATTTTTCTGCGAAGGGCCATTACCGGTAATGGATTGATGGCTATACCGGTATAGCAACTTTTTTATACCGGTACAAAACCAAATTTATTCCGGTTTAACTTTGTATTTTTGCTGAAATTTCACTTTTCGAAAATTACAAAGTTCCGATACAATTTCTAATCCGTTATACAATGATTTTATGATTCTAATGTCTATAACTAAGTATGAATCACCATAACATGAATTAAACACTTACCTTGACGTCGTGATTCAACATGTCTCTTTTCTTCGAAGTCTAGGATTCTTCGACCATCTTCGATCCGCTCCAATCCTTCAAGACTCAACTCACGAAACTTGCCAACACAAAATCCTTAACAATCTCCCCCTTTGGCAATTTCGTGACAAAACACAAAAACTAACCAAAATTACATTTTAAAAGAACAACGAAGTTCAATGTCATCATCAAAACATTAAACTTCTCGCGTGTAATCCAAATACAATAAAGATCCAAAAATACATCAAAAACTCCTAAAACAAACTCTATGACTTAGACACAACTAGGAGTCTTGAAGTCTTGATTTCCTGCAAAACAATTTCAAACGAAGTTAGAAAATCAAAACATTAATCAATCAACAATCTCTTTGTTCTCATCTTCTCTTCTCCTTGTTCCATCAACTTTTCAAACTCTCCCCTTTGCTCATAAATATTTCCTTCTCCCTCCTTAATCATTTCTCCCCCTTTGTATGCATCTCCCCCTACGTGTATGCACTATTAATTCCCCCTGTACCTGTAGTCCATTCTCCCCCTTTTTGTCAAAAATTGCCAAAAAGAAACAGAGAAAGAAAGAAACACAAACTAAACAGAGAGTAGTCAAATCATAGTTACAAACCTAGATGCATAAGGAAACAAAGTAAAGATAAAAACATCAAGCAATGAGCATAAAGAGACGAGACATAATCCTAAGATAAGCAGTAAAGATAAGCAGGAAAGCGCGAGGCATCACTAAGTCGCCTCGTCGTCATCACCATCTCCTCCAAGAGGAGATCCGTAACCGCCACCTCCGGACCGACACTGGTAGGAACGGGCGAGACACGGAGCGCTGATAGGCTGAGGTCGATGGAAAGATATCATCATGCGCGCACCCCATCTTCTCCAAGATCCTCTTCACTCCTTTCTCGAGACTTTTGAAACTTTTCTTCAGAAAGCCCATATCCTTCTTCAGCTCACCCATATCAGTCTGTAGTGTGCCCACATCACGTTGAAGTGAGTCCAAAGTGACTACTCCAGTGGAGCTAGAAGACCCTGCAGGCGCTGCACGCTCTGCTCGTCGTGATGGTGGAGGTGGAGGAGGTACGAGACTCGATGCGATGCGGTGGAGCTCCCTTTGTCCGCCGAAAAGTCTTCAAAGTGCTCACCGACTTTGCCCAAGTCACCGCATCAATCGAACCCAGCCCAAAATCATATTTGGCACACTCAGTATCTACCCCGTTTGCTCGCAAAATCCGAGTAATCATCAATGGATACGGAAGTAGATCGCGCCGTGTAGAAGACTGAATAACGTGCACCATTCGCTGCCAAATGAGGAACGGAATGTTCAAGTTCAACCCATGAGCCTGCTCAGGATGTCCAAAGAGATAGAGCAACACAAAGCGTTCCCAGCGAAGCCTCTTTGTCTCAATAGTAGGCTGAACATTGTAGCACATGATCAAAGATAGGAGATGATACTCAGGGCGTAGATCCTTAGATTCCAATAATGCACGATCAGTCCGAACGCCCGGCTTGCAGATCGCTGCAACAACAGTCTCCCAGTCTGTCGAAGACTGAAGTGGCCCCGCTGTATAATGAAGTCCAGAAGTATCAACCTCCATCCCCAAAAGCTCACCAATATCATAAGGAGTGACAGTCAACTTCGTTCCTCGCACGTAAGTCTCAAAGACATAATTGCCTGTCTCCTCATTCTCAGCCAGAACTAAACCTCGCATATAGAACTCCCTAATGAGCTCCACGCAGAAAGGTGAGCGAGCTGGAACACGACCAACCGGCTCAATGGGGACACTATGCAATAAGCGACCAAAAACAGGAACCTACTCTGTGAGTTCCGTGAAGTTGACGTGGCGCTCTGCAATACATGAACGGGTAGAGAAAGCTCGAGCTCTCGCAGGAGGAACCTCAGCATCCCTCTCGGCTCGACGCTCCCTGGTAGCACCACCTCCGCGTGACGACTCACCAAGAATGCCTTTTCCCTTGCTGGACGGAACAGCTCTTCTTCGCCTTCTTCCTCTTCTTCTTCACCTCCTAGGCCCGATAGCTGGGTCCGATCCCTCCGCCTCCTCTGCAGCACGTGTCCTTTTAGAGACACTCCGTCGGCCTCCACTACCACGGCGACCACCACCTGTGGCCATGAGCACCAAGAGCACGAGTACGAGCGAAAAAGCCATTGTCCTACACGTGAAAAACCTCACATGAACACATTTTTGAAAAAATTCTCTAAAAATTGTGAAAAATTCACAAATAATTCAAGAATAAATAATAAAGCAATAACAAACTTGAATCATGCAGAAAATTTCATTAAATTTGACACATTTTCAAAAATCCCGAAATTCCACCAAAAAGGAACCCTAGAACATAAATCTGTAAAAAACAGTGAATTCCAAAGTGTTCTAAGTGTTCTAGAAGCAAGATTATATATCCAATCACTGATTTACAGCAAAAAATTGCATCAAGAAGAAACAAAAACAGAGATCAAACAATTTTTCCCGAAAATCCAATATTTTAGAAACCTAGAGCGTAAATCTGTCAAAAATAACGCAAACTAATGTGTTCTAGGTGTTCTAGATGCAAGATAATCAGTTCAGATAGTGAATTATAGCAAGAAATTGCATCAAAAACGGGTAAAAATAGAGATCGAACTCTTGTCCCGGAATATTCAAAAAAATGCAAAAATCGGGTTTGATCTTTAAATCCGAGCATAATACTCCGTTAACTGGAGGGAAATCGTGTAGAATAGAAGGAGGAGGGCTCGGGGATTTTTAGAGAGAGAGAGAGAGCGTTTGAGTGAGTGTAGAGAGAGATCGAAGTTTGGTTTCCGTAATTATATCGCGCGGCTACGATTTTGTACCGGTATAGGATGAGTTTATACGGTATAAAAAATCAGAATATCAAAAAATAGCCTTTTTCATTCAAAAATTCTCCAAAATTCAAATTAATTTCATAAAAATTACTGATTTCACTTCAAAAATTATTATGAAGAAAATAAAATATTCTATGATTTCAAAAGACATCATATCATCAAAATTTGAAATCAAGAAAAATCAAATAATTTAAAATCATCAAGATGCAAATTGATGAAAAATAATTTTCTAAAAATTTAACAAATTGACACCAATTTGTCGCAACCCGTTCAAAATAGAGATTTAACTAATATAGCACCGGGGGTGGCTCTTTGAGCATCTTTTTCAATCTATCACCTTATATCACCGAAAAATTCTAAAATATTCATTTTTTTTTTTTTTCAACTTTTTCGGTTTTTCTCATAATTTCTCACGTGGTAGCTTCACACACGTACCGGACGACCGGGGTGGTAGCTCTTTCCTACATGTGGTGGTAGTTTTCACACTCCTTTCGGATGTAACTCTTTCCACATCTTTTAAACTAAGGAGTTTCCCTTTTTTTTTTTAAATAAAACAAACTCCCCCTCAATTAGACAATCTCACAATTGAAAATAATTTTGACGAATCTTAGTCAATTAGAAAATATCCATCAATTATATTCAACATTCACTACCAAGATGGATTAAATACAAAGTGATTAAAATTAATTTCAAAATTTTGATGAAGGTATGTAAGAAGAAATCACATAATAAATTATCGTCAAAATAATGAAAAGTGAAGTAAAATCGATAATTAATATGAATTTAATTCAATTTGAATTGACTTTAAAAATCGGTTAATTCTCTTTGAAAAACCATTAATCTCTCTACTTTAAAGATTTTCAATCATTAATAGTGCAGGGGGAATTAATAGTGAGTTACCAATTGTGAGTTACGGGGAAGCCCCAAGGATCTATCTAGATCGTATCTAATCACCTAGAGGGGGGTGAATAGGTGTAAAGGCCAAAAACCACAAATCTCGATGCTTTAAAAAGTAAATGCGGAAAATAAAAAGCACACCGAGATTTACGTGGGAAAACTCCAACTCGGAGTAAAAAACCCACGGGACCAACACGCGAATAAACAATCAATAAGAGAAAAGATTACAAGGTGATATCGAACTCCACGGACTCGACCTCTCTAACTCTCCTATGGATCTCCGCGCAATCCTCCTTCGGGTTGTCCACACCCTCACGTTCGAGTCCACGAACGCCACCACTTCGAATCCACGAAGCTTCTATCACGCCGAATCCACGACGCCACTCGAATCCACGAGGCAACGATCCGAATCCACGAACCGCCTTCAACGCGCCGAATCCACGACGCCGTTCATGAGAAGCATGAATATGGTGATCCTTCGCTTAGGAGTATCGTAGAAAACCGAAGAAGAAAACTCCAAGCGAATCGTAGTTCAAATCGACATATAGATATTCAATACGATATCTCGATTTGACCTAAAAGAGGCTATGAAGTAGAAAATGGGTTTTAGATCAATTCCTAGCCTCTAGGGTTTCTCAAACATGTATATTCATGAAGCATATGAATTAATGGAACCCCCATCGCTTATTTATAGATTTAGAAGACTTAGAAGTAGATTAGGATTGTGAAAATCTAATTTTGGAAATAAATTAGAGATAGACTAGGATTTGAAAACTTGTTTAAAATTAATTAGAAAACATAGAGATAGACTAGGATTTGAAAACCTGTTTAAAATCAATTAGAAAATATAGAGATAGATTAGGATTTGAAAACCTGTTTAAAATCAATTAGAAAACATAGAGATAGACTAGGATTTGAAAACCTCAATTTTATCCATATATTCAATTTAAAAACATCCTAAGTCTTCCAAACACTTTTAAATATTTATAAATCATCATCCATAATATTTGAACTTACCGAGCATTGTGGATTCATGTTTAGAGTATGCGAGTCTTCGATCTTCATCTATTTCTTCTTCTTTAAACCTTCAAGACTCCGGACTCACTTCACGAAATATGCCAACATAAAATCCGTAACAATCTCCCCCTTTGGCAATTTCGTGACAAAACCCAAAATTACATCACAACGCTCAACTCACAAAAAAATAAAATTCATTGCCATCACCAAAACAATGAACTTCTCGCGTGAAAGATCCAAAGAAATACAAAATTACAATCTTTCTAACTCCTAAATAAACTCTATGACTTAGACACAAGGAGTCTTGAGGTTTTTCATGATCTGCAAAAATATTCAATTCTCCACGAACAAAGTTCACAAACAAAGTTAGTAGTAAAAATATGAAAATGAAAATCTCTCCCCTTTGTTCATACATCAAAAGAATGAAATTCAAACTCGAAAATCGAAAATTATCATGCGCTCTCCCCCTTTGATCTTAAATTCAAATTTTTTTCAAATTTTCTCTTCTTCTCCCCCTTTTTGTCAAAAATTGCCAAAAGAAAGTATCAAAAAATGAGAGAGTTAACCAAATGTTAGTGAATGAACATGATAAATTCATATAGATTTCTTTCGATTCACATCAATTTCATGAAAATTAAGAATTTCACTACAAAATCACCAAGATGTAGGTAAAATATGATAAAATTTCTTTACCCATATATAATTCAAAATCAAGTCATCAAAAATAATCTAAAAGCTCAAAATCTATCAAGATGTAACTTATTATAAAGATGACTTATGAAGATTCACTAAAAGATAAAAATTTGTCGCATAAACGTTCAAATTTGAGATTAAGCAATAATGTGCGAGGGGTGGCTCTTTGAGCATCTTTTCACTAAACCACCTTATTACACCGAAAAAAAGAAAATTATATAAATTTTTCAACCTTTTCGGTTATTCAATCAATTCCCATGTGGTAGCTTCACAAACTTACCGGACGACCGGGGTGGTAGCTCTTTCCTACATGTGGTGGTAGTTTTCACACTCCCTTTTGGGATGTAACTCTTTCCACATCTTTTAAGTACTTGAACTTTAATCACTTGGAGTGTTTTCTTTTCCTCTTTTTTTTTTATATATAACTCCCCCTTAATTATGCAACCTCTTATATGGAAGAAAATTTGACAAGTTTTAGTCGATTAGCAAATTTTCATTTATCAAAATCAACACACACAACCGAGATAGGTTAAGTGCCAAAAGATCACACATGATTACTCAAATTTGATGAATATAAGAATTAAGATATCCTATAATAAATTATCTTTATCAATAAAAATAATGAAGTGAAACCGATAATTAATATGAAATTAATTCAAAACGAATGAATTGTAAATTATCGATATTCAACACACTATTTAATGTTTAATCACCCAATTGTTCTAAAAAAATTCAAAGCACATACAAATGATCAAAAGATATGCAATAAAACCGATCATAGCAAAACATAGAGTCAAAACAAATTAAGGCTTAGGACAAGGAAAGATATCACCTTTTCGAATCCAAACTTGTCGTATTTTGTGTTGTCTTGGCTTGTCACTGTTAGGTACGGTTTGCTTTGATTTTTGATCCATCGTCGGTGTTGTACGTGGTTTCGGTTGAACTTGACTTGTCGGCCTAGATTTCTGGTTCGCAAAAGGTTTCCGGTTCGCAAAAGGTACTCGACTTGATTGATTTTGCTTTTGATTCCGTGGGGAATGTCGAGTTTTAGATGATACCGATTGTTTCGAAGTTGCCGATAGATTTTTCTTTTCTTTATTTGGGCAACTCTTTTTGATGTGTCCTTTGATGCCACATCGATGACACACCTTCTCCTTCAAAATTGTTGAGACTTTCGATGTCGACTTTAAATCCTTCTCAACATATGTTCTTTCATATCCGAGACCAAGCTTGTTCATTTGACCCAATCCGAGCATGTGATCCAATTTCTTCGATCCGGAAGAAAATTTTTGAATATCGGGTTTGAGTTGACGAACTTGATTTGTTAAGACTTGATTGGATGTGTGCGATTCCTTAAATTGATGCTCCAAAAATCCAACCTTGTCTTTATAGGATTTGATCGTTGAATCCGCTTCATCAAGCTTCTCTTGGAGGATTGTATTATTTTTCAATGTTGATTCCCTTTCCTCCTCAAGGGTTTTATTCGTGTTCTTCAACTTGTTGTTTTCCTCTTCAAGTTCAAGTAGACGCTTCCTCAATTTCTTATTGTGCTTCGCCATCTTTTTGGATTCGACGAGGAGTTGATGATACGCTTTCGCTAAATCCTCGTCGTTTGATTCCTCCTCGCCGGAATCCGAGTCCACGTCTTCTTCCTTTGATGTTTTCACCGCAACCCCTGTACTTTTAGAAAAAAAACTTGGAAAAAGATTGATTAGTAGGAAAAGTCATATCATAAGTTTGCAACGCACCTACTAACTCTTCGGCCATTAGATATCAATATATCTAGATCCCGCTCTGATACCAATTGTAGGATCGTCGGCGCTAACCATTAATCCCAAAAGCTCGAGCTTTTAGAAATACGCAACCAATTCACTTAAAGCGTACAGAAACAGCGCCCACGGGTACGATTGTGACTCGGCCCACCTGGCCTCACGCCATTTCGAACATGACTCGGCCCAACCCAGCCTCACGCCAGTTCGAACATGACTCGGCCCACATGACCTCCCGCCACAGGGCAGGATGCTGGCCCATTTAAGCCAACAATCCCCCCTCCAGCACCTGCACACATTTGCAGCATGCGGGAATCGAACCCGTGACCTCTGGCTCTGATACCACTTGTGAGTTACGGGGAAGCCCCAAGGATCTATCTAGATTGTATCTAATCACCTAGAGGGGGGTGAATAGGTGTAAAAGGCCAAAAACCACAAATCTCTATGCTTTAAAAAGTAAATGCGGAAAATAAAAAGCACACCGAGATTTACGTGGGAAAACTCCAACTCGGAGTAAAAAACCCACGGGACCAACACGCGAATAACAATCCACTAAAAGAAAAGATTACAAGGTGATTACCGACTCCACGGACTTAACCTCTCTAACTCTCTTATGGATCTCCGCGCACTCCACCGAGTTGTCCACGTCCGAGTCCACGAACGCCACGTCCCGAATCCACGAAACGCCTCCACTTCGAATCCACGAAGCCTTGATCACGCCGAATCCACGACGCCCACTCGAATCCACGAGCCAACGATCCGAATCCACGAATCGCCTTCAATCGCGCCGAATCCACGACGCCTCACGCCGAATCCACGACGCCGTTCATGAGAAGCATCATGAGTATGGTGATCCTTCGCTTAGGAGTATCGTAGAAAACCGATGAAGAAAACTCCAAGCGAATTGTAGATCAAATCGACATATAGATATTCAATACGATATCTCGATTTGACCTAAAAGAGGCTAATATGTAGAAAATAGGTTTTTGATGAATTCCTAGCCTCTAGGGTTTCTCAAATAAGTATTTTCATGAAGCACATCGAGTTAGAGAACCCTAAGAACTTATTTATAGACTTTAGAATCAATTAGATTCGGATTAGAGAAAAATCAGATTTTTACACCTTGTACCGGTACAAAAACAGGGCCATTACCGGTAATGCAATGACGGAAGATTTTTAAGGGCCATTACACGGTAATGGATTGATGGTCGTACGCAGATAGCAACCATGCTTGTAAGACAGTTCATTCATGAATGGGTATGATGGTCACTGTAATGGTTCAGTACGGTAACTATGATGGCCGTACTCCGTACAGTTCGTGTACACTTTGTAAATTTTCCAATTTTTGAAAATTACAAAGTTCCAATATAATTTCTAATCCGTTAAACAATGATTTATGATTCTAATGCCTATAACTAAGTATGAATCACCATATTTATGAATTAAAAACTTACCTGGACGTCGTGATTCAACTTGTCTCTTTTCTTCGAAGTCTAGGATTCTTCAACCATCTTCGATCCGCTCCGATCCTTCAAGACTCCGACAAAATTCACGAAACTTGCCAACACAAAATCCTTAACAGGATCAAAGGTAAAACCCGATTTTTGCATTTTTTTTGAATATTCCGGGACAAGAGTTCGATCTCTGTTATTACTTGTTTTTGATGCAGTTTTTTGCTGTAATTCACTATCTGAACTTATTATCTTGCATTTAGAACACTTAGAACTAGTTTAAATTCGATATTTTTCGCAGATCTATGTTCTAGGTTTCTATATTATTGGAATTTCGGAAAAATTGTTTGATCTCTGTTTTTGTTCCTTTTTGATGCGATTTTTTGCTGAAAATCGGCTATTGGACACAAGATCTTGCATCTAAAACACTTAGAACACATTAAAATCCGTTATTTTTTACAGATTTACGTTATAGGGTTCAATATTGGTAGAATTTCGGGATTTTTGAAAATGTGCCAAATCTGATGAAATTTTCTGCATTATTCAAGCTTGTTATTGCATTATTATTTATTATGGAATTACTTGTGAATTTTTCACAATTTTTGGAGATTTTTTTTTAAAAATGTGTTCATGTGAGGTTTTTCATGTAGAGACCTGAAAAATTGCACCTGAGGCTTGTCTACAGCTCTGGAGAGTGTCGGGACCAGCCTGAGTCGCGTTAGCGCCAAATAGATGCTAAACGGGCCCTGTGGGAACGCGAGAGCAGCGTGTGTCACGAAAATCCGCAACAGTGTTTTTCGTGAGCCGTATCGTATAAGTCGGTTGCTATACGGTATAGCAACGTTGCTAGATAGCCACCAGAGCTATACCGGTATGGCCCTGCGCAGATGCTCTCGGGTTGCCTGTTTGTACCGGTACAAGGAGGGATTTGTACCGGTACAAGGTGAAAGCATGGTGCAGTTTGACTTTTCGGCACTTGTCACATCACCCCCTCACCCCCATTTTTCTTGCAGCAGAGAAGGAAGAGAGAGGGACTCCTCTTCTTCTTCTCCTCCTTCCTCCATTGCTGCTGCTGCTACTCCACTTCTCCTTCCCCTAAGCTCAAGTGAGGTCCGAACCTCGTCGACGACGCGCCGCGGAGCCGATTGAGCGAGTTTCAACGAGGTGACGCCGCGAGGAGGCCTCGCGACAGCCGATTCTTGCCATCCTCGACGAGGTGCTGCGGGCTGGGAGGATTTTCGAGGTGAGTGGTTCCTCGAGTTCACTTTTAAAGCTTTAATCCTCTACGATTTTCGGACTGCACTACCACTGCTGCTGACAGCCGCGTCGACCCGCGGCGTTTTCACTATATCTCTGTGTAGGAGAGTCGAAACACAACAAAATGTGGGGCATTGGATCCGCGACTGCGAGACGATTCCAACGACACCTTACTTGCTGGATTTGGACAAGATTTGCTCAGTCGGAACCCATCTTTACTGAGCCGCTGTTTGCGAGCAATTCCTAAAATGCTGAACTGCAGGAATTCTGCGTCGACGTTTCGTGTTTCGGCCCGTACTCCGAGTAGGAAAGGCGGAATCCAGCAAAGCTTGGACCGTTGGATCCGTGACTTCGAGACGAAGCTTCTGAGCCCTGGTTTGCAGAATTCGGAAAAGGTTAGCCCTGTTGGAATAAAGCTTTTCTCAGCCGCTGTTTTTCCGGCAGATTTTGTGAAACGGTGTAACATTGGGTTACTTCTTCGCAGCGGGGGATCTTGGAACTTGGCGGATCAGCGAGGGAGCTCCTTGACGCGGGCCACTTCCTTCGCTGCCAGGAGATCGCTTAAGAGGTGGGTTTACATCGGAATACTCCTAAGATTAAATAGTCAACATGTATAAACTTCGGTTCGATTAGTATGCGATAGCTCGAATGCATGGATTAGTACATGAATATCTGAACTTTGGAGCATGCTTAGCCAGTACTTAGTTTTATACATGTTGGACTTGGATTTAACTTAGGAGAAAACCTCGTTCTGGATCGTCATTAGCTACACTATCGGATTTAGGTCTAGGAGCCGTTTTGTGCCGTATCATCGCCGTGGGAGTGCGATGGATACCGGGGTAGTATAGTTTGCTTTTACGCTCGCGCTGGGGATGCCGAGCTCACCTTTCAGCAGAGTCTAGTCGTGCTGGTTGTCGGGCACCGACGTGGGTTTGACGGTGGACCCAGTGTACTGTGTTGTTACAGTTTGTGCCAAGGGGCACGTGGTGTGTTAGTTCTTGGACCCTGTGTACTTGACTATGCCTGCGAGAGCCAGATTGAGCTCGACAGAGATACGCTTGCATACTCGGTTGGTTCGCGCTCACGAGTGCCGCTCCGGAGTCTGGCTTAGTGCTTTTGCGTTGGTGTCGCTGCGCCCTCGTTGTGGGTTGCTCTCCGCTAGCTACCTCTGGGGTAGTTGTAGTGTTGCTTCGACAGGCGGGACGGGTGCCTTCTGCGGTCCTCGTAAGATTGGGTCGACTTTTACTTGTTCTACGAGAGAGTGGTTTAGAGCAAGATAGTATAGGGATTGTTAGCCGTCGAGTGTTTCCACTTCTTTTACTTTCTTGCTTACCCCGTGGACTTAGTGGGTGGACCGATGTGTTTAGGGCGGTACCCACTGAGAACTACTTGTTTTTATAGTAGTTCTCACGCCCTCTTTCTTCCACCGTTGTTGTAGGGCCTTCTGTTGCGGCTGCTGCTCCGTCTGAGTCGGACCGCGGGAAGGGCGTGGCGGGCTAGAGCCTACCCTTCGAGTTCGATTAGAGGACTTCCAACTGCAGTAGTGACGCTTTTTGGTTTGGGACACTTTTGTACATACGGCTTGAACTCGCCGGAGCGAGTAGTGTTACCTCGTATCCGTGATTGTATGTATATAAAGTTGTTGTTTTTCCTACCGTTTGTTTATAGTTATTTCACTCTATGCTACCGTTTGTAGCATTGTATGTTTATACAGTACGGCTACGCTTCGTATACGAGAAGAAATTCTTTTTGTATACGGCGGATTTGTCAGCGTGCGGTGAATATGCAACCGGCGTGGCGTGATTAAGTTGGTATCAGAGCTTAGTATTAGGTCGTTGGGACCTAGGAAACCTAAGCTGGTTAACCTTAGGAAGGCTTGACGCGAGAGGCGTGATTTAACGCGAAAGTCATTAATTAATTGTTCTAACTCATCCTTGAGTGGAGTGAGTGACTGAAGGAGTGTCTGTTTCAGTCCAGAGAAATTATGTTGGCTGCAGACGACATAATTTTGAGGAGAAACAGGGACCGCCTTCGAGACTTTCGATGATTAGGTCGAGTGTTTTGTACCTGACCTCGTTTCTACTTGTGCAGCTATGCATCGCCGCAGAGGACGACCGCCGCTACGGGGCCGCGCCCCACCACCGCTACCACCACCCCAGATACCAGAGCAGATGGATCAGGGCACCCGACCCGAGACGGGTGTACCTCCTGTGGTGGAGCCGAGCACTCGACCTGAGACGAGTGCTCAGTCAGAGTTGAGCGCCCAGATAGCCGCACTGACAGAGGCGACGAGGCAGCAGGGTTTATTTTTATAGCAGATGTGCGAGAGGCTAGTGGCATCATCGAGTACATCGTCTGGCACCACCCGGCCTACTCCGCCACCCCTACTCCACCCATTGCACCGCCACACCCCCACCAGCAGAGATACCTCCAGCACCAGTTGTGCCGGCTAGAGGACTGGATCAGCCGACTGCAGCAGAGCAGGAGCGGATGACTGAGCTCTTGTTTCGTTTTCGCCGCCTCGACCCACCAATGTTTGATGGGGTTTGCGCTGAGCCTTGGGTTTTGGAGAGCTGGATTAGTGCGATGGAGAGGATTTTTGAGGACATGTTCGTCCTAGAGGATCAGGATCAGGTTCACCTTGGGGTCCACTGTTTAGTTGGGGACGCCCGGGACTGGTGGAGGAGGATGAGGCGTGATCAGGGTGTAGTGGCCTCTCAGTTGAGCTGGGATGAGTTCACGGGATCTTTGTGCCGCACATATTTTCCCGACGAGTGTAAAGCGAGAGGATAGAGGATGACCCGAAGAGGATTCAGCAGGGTGATTGCACGGTTCAGGAGTACGTTCGGGAGTTTACGCGACTCCTGAACTGTGTGCCATTTGTAGCGAGAGATAAGGCGCATCGGGTGTACCTTTTTGAGCAGGGCTTGAGGCGGATCTCTGAGTTCGTTAGGCGCGGAGGTCGAGGACCCTGGATGCGTCGAGCGAGCAGGCTTTGTTGGAGGAGAGGAGTGAGATGACACTTCGAGAGAGGACTCAGGGGCCGGGACCGAGTCAGGACAGGAAGCGCCCCGCTCCTGATGACGATGGGCAGTCGAGCAGTAGGCGTCCGCCGAGGCCTCCACGATCACGTTTCGTGGTCGTGGGTCCCTCGGGCGTCGGCGTACTGTGGATACCCGTCGGGGGCGACCACAGAGGACACAAGAAGGCGTGATCTGGAGGACCGCACGCGGCGCGACAGTGTGAGCAGCGGGAGGGCCGGTGTTTCGGTTGTGGACAGCCAGGACACTTTAGGGCAGCTTGCCCGCGAGCAGCATCGTCGGCCCCATCGACAGCATCAGCCCAGACCGGATCCCAGCAGTCGTACGGGACACCGCCGAGCTACCGTCGTGAGGATAGGGCGTCTGTGCCGCGACAGAGCGAGCAATGACAGAGCTCCCGCAGAGTGTACGCGGCCCAGTGGAGGACTCTTCAAGCTCGACCGTGTGGTGGCAGGTTTCACTTTACTTTCTGGTACTAGAGCGCGTACTTTATTTGATACCGGCTCATCGCATTCTTTTATTAGTCGAGCTTTTGCATTATTACATGGTCTAGAGTTAGGGTTGTTGCCTCAGACCCGGAAGATCCAGGTTCCCGACCATGTAGTACGGGTTGTAGAGTGTTGTAGGTCGTGTCCAGTGCAGCTAGATTCGTGGATTTTGCCCGCCGACTTGCTAGTTTTAGGGCAGCTGCATGACTTCGACATAGTGCTTGGCATGGATTGGCTGACGCGGTACTACGCGACGATCGACTGCGGAGAGAGGACGTGTTAAGGATTTTATAGGTTGGCGGATTTCGTGAAGTTATTGGAGTCTTGAAGAAGTCAAAAGCACAAAGAAGGAAATTGAAGATTCAAGACTTTGCAAAGAAGCTCGTCACCTCAGGCATGAATTTAAGATAATTTCTGGTGATTTGATAAAGAAAAACTTAGTAGTTAGAAGACTTAAATTAATCTCAATTTAACTTTTTGAAAATCTGGAATTATACGGTCTAAGTCAGGACCTTGATGATGATCGGATCCCGAGAGCGGCGCTAGATCTTGATGAAGGACCGGACCATTGGTGATGATCCGGATCCCGAGAGCAGGTTCCTTGCGCAGTCTTGATGAAGATCCGGACCTATGTGAAGATCCGGATCATATGTGAAACCTTATTTAACGTATGAACCGGTTGAATGGATTAAGTCCGGACTTATAGGACCGGACCTTCCTTGCAAGGTCCGGACCTTGGTGACGGCTTTGTTTCCAAAATTGGATGATTTCAATCCTAATCAACTTCTAAGTCTTCTAACACTATAAATAGACCATGGGGGGTTTCAAAACATATATCGCTGAATATGCTTATAGTTTAGATCCTCTTAAAACCCTAGAAACTCGTTTTATACTTTATGATTATATTCTAAAAGCGAGTTTCGTTTTTGTTGATCGTCGAGTTGATTCTAGGTTTCTCTTTGAATGTTCCTTTATGAATCAACTTGATGAATGACTAAAAGGGTTCCCCCATAGTCTATGGTATTTTAACGTTAAGATCACCACAAATCATCGTTACTTTCTCTTCGGACGGAGAGCTTGCGCGGGGATAGCGTGTGGAGGCCGAGGATTCGGTGAAAGCTTCGAGGATTCGAAGCGTTGGCGCGGCAAGGAGTTGCGGCGTGATCGTTTGGTGGATATCAAGCGATTGTGGACCAGCGACGGAGATCCATGTTGAAGATTCGGTAAATTGGGTAAAGTCGTGGGTGAATCGCCTTGTACTCAATTGTTTCTTAGTGGATATTTCGTGTGATCGGTCCCGTGGGTTTTTCACTCCGCTTTGGAGTTTTCCCACGTAAAATCTCGGTGTGTCGATTTTATTTTTTCCGCATTTACTTAAAATCGCATTGAGAATTTTTATTAGGCCATTGTGCACCTATTCACCCCCCTCTAGGTGTTAATTACCTTTTAGATCCGTGAGACCTATAACCTACAATTGGTATCAGAGAGGGTATAGGTTGTAGATCAATGGCCAAGGGCGGTTCTTTGCATGAAAAATCCGAGTCGGAATACTCCTCGGAGGAAGAGTCGGATGTAGATGAGATGGCGGCCGCATACCACCAATTGGTCGTCGAATCGAAGAAGATGGCAAAGCACAACAAGAGATTGAGAAGAAAGCTACTCGACTTAGAAGGAGAGAACTCAAAGTTGATCACATCTACGAAAACCTTGGAGCAAGAGAAGGATGGATTGTCGAGGGCCTACAATTTCCTAGTTGAGAAGGTAGCATTGCTTGAAAAGGAAAAAGAGACGTATGAAGAAAACTTTAAGTTTCTCAACGAGCAATTGTCGGAGGCAAAGGAAGCTAACTTGGAGTTCACGAAGCAAGTTATTCAACTCAAAACGGATATGAACAAGTTCTCCTCCGGATCTACTAAACTCGACAAGATGCTAGGAATTGGTCAAACCAACAAGTTTGGTCTTGGATATGAACGGACACATGTTGATCAAGTTTCTAAGCAAGCGGGCGTAACTTCGACAAAATCGACTCCTAAGGTTCAAGGTACTTTCGTTCCTTCTAAGAAATTGTTTTCTACTAACAATGTAGCATATCGAAAATTCGACGATAAGATCGGACTTTAGCCAAATTGACTAAAGTACGAAAATGAAATAGTTGGACGTGTTCCAATTGCCATTCCAAACTTTTTGGAAAGGTTAGAAGATAATCTAAACGAGTTAAAAGGGTTTTGGCGTTGTTCGGCGCGGAGTAGAGTCGAAACAGCGCGAAAAACACAAGTCCGGCATTCTCGTACGACAGCAAAGTTCTTGTCACCAGATAGCAACTTTGACCGAGAGGGAAGAGCTCTCGGGTTTGAGAATACCCCATACCGCATGCGGTGTCCGTAAGATAGCCATCACACCCGAGAGGAGAGAGCTCTCGGGTTTAGTAGTTTCTTTGGCCCATACCGGTACATGTCGCCCCATACCAGATAGATGTCGCGAAACCGAGGAGGTTGCTCTCGGGTTTCGCCACCGCAAAGACCCCATACCGAGATCTCCCCATACCGGTATGGGATGTCCGACGGTTGTGAACTGCGCGAAATAAAAGAAGTTGAGGGGCTTTTTGGCTATTGTTACAACACAATAAGCCTTCCCACACCCCTCTCTCATTTCTTTCTTTTGTTCCCTTTCTCTCTCTAGAAAAACCCTAGAGTTGGGAAGAAGAAGGATAAGAAGTTGGAGGAGAGGACTTTGGAGCTTTAGGAAGGCTTCTTGGAGGTCTTGAAGCTCTCCTACAAGGAGTAGTTGGAAGAGCATTGCACTAGAGGTAAGAGTTCTACAAGTTTAACTCTAGGGTTTAGGTTTTCTCCTAAGTTTTGGAGTTTCTAGCTTGTTGCTAGTGTTAGAGGGCTTGTTTGGCCACGAACTCCATGAAAACTCATGAGAGCTTCATGAGCTCTAATGGTGGTTGGCTAGGGTTTGTTGTAAACCCCAAATGGATGGTTCTAATGGGTCAAGGATGGTTTTAGGGAGCTTCTAGGTTGATCTAAAGCTATATTTTGCTTGTGAATGAGATCAAAACCCTAGGTTTGACATAGGGCATTGTTGGAGCACCCAAATTTGGGGCTTTTGAACATAGGGGTTCTTGGGTCAAATTGACCTTGTAGAAACCTAATTGGGGGTATTCCCGACGCGTGGGACAACTCCGTTTAATTAAACGAAAATCCGATATTGGGGCTACTATGTAAAATGGCCTGATTAGGTTCACTTTTAAACTGCAGGTTTTTACCTAGGCCTCGGTAGGTCGCGAAACTTCTTGGGCATCCTCACAAAATTATTTTAAGGTGGGGGGTGCATACCGGAATCATCGAATTCCCTTCTATGTCTATTTTCCTTTGTTGAGCATATTATATGTATAGAAATTCATGCATGGTAGGGTAGAGGTTATTTATGCAATGGTTGAACTTCAATTACTTCGTTATATATGTTATGGAACTTAGCAAATGAGATGGAACCATAGAGGCATGTGAATAGGGACCCTACTTGTATGAATGTGACAAAGGACTTGATCTTAGTCAACAAAGGTGATATTGAATATAGAGACAAGATTGGCATTGAGATAACCTTAGTTAAACATAGTTTAACTTAGTGGCATTATGGCAAGAATGATATACATGATTAGGTAGAAAACCTATCATTGACAATGGCATGGTAACTAGTGGCTATGAATCCTCAATGTGAGGATTAGATCGATACTCTTGACAAGTCTTGGCTTGAGGAGGTCGCTCCTCCTCAAGCGGTGAGTTCGAGGTCACCTAGGGGATCGTGGCCCCGACGGACGATCCCTCGGGTCTTGTAGGCTTAGAGCCTCCCCGTTCAGTGAGGGATTTTGGGTCTTGAGTTTGTTGGGGTTAACTATGTTAACCGGCAAGATTGGGTAATGAGCCAAGTAAAGTAAAGTAAAGTATGGTAAAGAGCATGCATGCAAACATATTTAAATTCAGTTATCTACCTATCTACCTGACTCTTTCTTGCAGGCATAGTATTAGTATTTATATAGTTTGGTTACTATTTCATTTCCGTTGAAATACTTATGCCTGGATAGACCTAGTGGGTAAGTCGGCGGGGTCGGTTGCCGAGCCCACTGGGAACTTCGTTGTAGTGCTCACACCACTAACCCCACAGGTCCTAGCACGCGCGGGGCAGCGGAGGACCGGGGCAAGGGGTTAGCGCCATAGCTAGTGGCCACCGGAGTCTTGCATCTAGTCATTTCCTTTTTGTTATACTTGTATCAACTTTATTTTGTTGAACTATCGATGTCAAGTTGTAAACATTCAAGTAAATTTTGGGAGATGACAATGTAAAAAGAAATGATGTATTGAATGCTAAAGGAATGTAATAGACTAGTTTACTTGTATTTGGTTCAAATGTAATCAAGTTCATGTATGGTTTATATTCTAGCTTAGTGCTTACTCTTCCGCTGTGTTGCTGCTTACCTTCGTGTAAGCCTTGTATAATTGCAAATTCTCTTTGATTTGTTAAATTGTACTTGTTGTTAGAGCCTTGGGCGGGCAGGGAAGGCCCTGTCCGTTCGGCGTCTGTTGACGTGGCCCGAACCCGACCAAATAGGCGGGTAGCGGGGCGTGACAGATAAAGTGGTATCAGAGCGTAAACGGAAGTAAGCAAAGGTCTAGGATTGACTTAGGAACCTTAGGATTGGAGACCTTAGGGACTTAGGAAACGTTGAACGTGGATTTGGTAAACGCGAAAGCTAGTGGATTGGGTTGACATTAAGACTTCTCTAGAAGGAATTAGAGATGAATTTAAGTATTTATTTCTGCTTAAGGAACTTTGTGGGGCGGCCGACCACATGACACCTAGAGTGGGAAATAATTTACTTATTTGCTTTCGCTTAATTGGGTAGTTGTTTTGGAACGTGTAAGAGTCACGTGTATTGAGTATTAATGTGTGTGCTACGTTTCAGGACGTGATGGCACCACGGGGACGCCCTCCTAAGACGCGATCTGCGGCGGCACCACCTCCCGAGGTGCCCGAGCAGTCGGGATCGGGCGAAGTGCGCGAGGTGCAAGCCCAAGTAGTGGCATTGGCCGGGGCTATGAAGCAGCAGGCGGAGCAGCTTAGTAGGCTCCACGACTTGGTGGCCCAGCAGGCGGCGGCGCCCGTGCCTCGGACCCGACGCCACTGTTGAGCTGCGGTACCACCTCCAGGTGGGCGGCGGTACCGTGACGGTTGTACCACCGCCGCCTTCGGGTTCGTCGGCTTCGTATCACGACACCCCGAGGCGGAGCGGAACGGGCGGTAGCGGTGTTGACGGCTTTCAAGCGGTTAAAGCCACCAACCTTCAATGGGGAAGACAAGGACCCGTGTATGGTCGAGACGTGGTTGATCGCTATGCAATCCTTGTTCGAGGACTTCTATACCCTCGAGCGGGACAAGGTGCATTTGGCGGCCCATTGCTTCGAGGGGACGGCGCGCCTTTGGTGGAGGCAAGTGAAGGAGGATCGTTCTTTGAACGATACTACCATGGCTTGGGAGACGTTTCGGGAGATGCTATTGATGGAGTATTTTCACGAAAGCGATAAGAGAAAGATCGAAGAGGATTTCCGCAAGCTAAGACAGGGGAGTCGCACAGTGCGCGAGTACGAGAGGGAGTTCACGCACATGATTCATTGCGTGCCGAGCTTGGTCCACGGCGACGGGGACCGGGCAAAGAAGTTCGGCGTGGGTTGAGGCCGGATATTTTTAAGACAGTTGATTCTTTCCGGCTGACGACCTATGGAGAGGTTTTGGACCGCGCACTTTGGGTGGAGCGCGGCAATGCTATAGCGCGAGAGGAGCGCGAGGCTTTTGAGAGGGACAAGGACAGGAGAAGTCCAAGAAGCGGGCATCGAGTGGGTGCGGGCGATCGAGCTCTAAGCGGCCCCTCGACCTCGGCGGTCACGGTGGCGCGGTAGTCGGAGTCGGACACGCAGTCGACCTCCTACCCGTTTGTTATCTGTGGCGGGAACCACCGAGTTGTGACTTGCCCTCAGCGGGAGGGGCGATGCTTTCGGTGTGGCCAGGCGGGCCACATTGGTCGCGAGTGTCCGGGCAGCTCATCTCCTGCACCTTCAGCAGCTTCTGTACAGTACACTCCGCGACAGTTGGCGAGACTGCCACCCGCCATGTCTGCTGGACGATCATCGGCACCTCGTCAGCAGGAGGCACCTCGAGCACCTAGTGGGCGGGTTTTTGCCACTCAGGTGGAGGAGCAGTCGACTCCAAAGACACCGCATGATGTGTTGGCAGGTATTAGTCTGATCCAAGGCACTCGAGCTAGAGCTTTATTTGGTACAGGTGCATCTCATTCATTCCTACTTGCATCATTCGCCGAGGCTCATGGGGTAGAGATAGGGCGTCATGATGACCATTGGTGGGTCAACTCTATCGAGCACTCTTTGCCGTGGACGAGGAGTGCGAAAATTGCCCACAAGTTGGAGATTGGATTATGCCAATCGATCTCCTAGTGGTCGAGCGGTTATCGGGCTTCGACGTGGTCTTAGGGATCAACTGGCTCTCTAAGTACTACGCCGTTATCGATTGTGAGAGGAAGGTTATCACATTTCGTGAACCCGGATAAGAAGAAATGGTCTACCAAGCGTGTAAGGGCGCAAGTTTTGCGGCGACCATATCGTCGGTGAGGGCGAAGAGGATGATCAAGGGTGGTTGCAAGGCTTATTTAGCGACCATCGTGGATACCCAAAGGGAGCACCCGGAATTGAGTAGCATTCGGGTGGTATGCGAGTACCCGGATGTGTTTCCGGCGGAGTTACCGGGATTGCCACCGGACCGGGAAGTTGAGTTTGTCATTGACTTAGTTCCCGGGGCGGCGCCAATCTCGAAGGCTCCGTATAGAATGGCACCGGTGGAGCTTAAGGAACTTAAAGCCCAACTGCAAGACTTGCTCGATAAAGGCTTTGTGCGGCCGAGCGTGTCTCCGTGGGGAGCTCCGGTGCTGTTTGTGAAAAAGAAGGACGGTACACTTCGACTTTGCGTTGACTATCGCGAGTTGAACAAGGTCACAATCAAGAACAAGTACCGTTGCCGAGGATTGACGATTTATTCGATCACTTGCAAGGGTCAAGGGTGTATTCGAAGATTGACCTTCAATCGGGTATCATCGCTGAAGATACGGCCCAAGGATGTGCACAAAACGGCGTACCGTACGCGGTATGGCCATTATGAGTTCACGGTTATGCCTTTCGGGCTTACTAATGCCCGGCGGCATTTATGGACTTAATGAATAGAGTCTTCCGTCCGCTATTGGACCGGTGCGTCGTGGTATTCATTGACGACGTATTGGTATATTCTCGGACCGAAGAAGAACACGAGGAGCACTTGAGAATCGTGTTTGAGACGCTCCGGTGAGAGAAGCTTTATGCCAAATTGAAGAAATGTGAGTTTTGGCTACCGGAGGTTACTTTCTTGGGTCACGTTATATCTGGAGGCGGCGTCTCTGTGGACCCAAAGAAAGTTGAGGCAATTAAGGATTGGCCTCGCCCGACAAATGCAACGGAAATTCGAAGCTTTTTGGGGCTTGCGGGCTACTACCGGCGGTTTGTGGAGGGGTTCGCCAAGATAACAACTCCACTAACGCGCCTTACGCACAAAGGGGTGAAGTATGTTTGGAGCCCCGAATGTGAGCGAAGCTTTGAGGAGCTTAAGAAAAGATTGACGACGACTCCGGTGCTTGCTTTGCCAACGCCGGGGGAGAGTTATGTCGTGTACAGTGATGCTTCTTACGTTGGTCTTGGGTGCGTTCTGATGCAAAATGGCCGAGTTATCGCTTATGCTTCGCGCCAATTAAAGACATATGAGAGGAACTACCCGATTCACGACTTGGAATTAGCGGCGGTCATTTTCGCGCTAAAGCTTTGGAGGCATTACTTGTACGGGCAACATTGTGAGATTTACACGGATCATAAGAGTCTCAAGTATTTGTTCACCCAGAAAGAGTTAAATATGCGACAACGGCGGTGGTTAGAATTGCTTAAAGACTATGATGTTACTATTCTATATCACCCCGGGAAAGCAAATGTCGTGGCCGATGCTTTGAGTAGAAAGTCGGCGGAGAATTTGGCGACGGCAATTACACCTCAACCTGCCTTGCACAAGGAGATGCAGCGGTTAGGACTTGAAGTGGTGGCGCCGGGAGTGCCGGCAACAATTGCTATGTTGATTGTGCAACCCACCTTGTTGGAGAAGATAAAGGAATTGCAAGTTT
Organism: Aechmea fasciata; assembly: GCA_025177825.1. Classification (NCBI taxonomy): domain Eukaryota; kingdom Viridiplantae; phylum Streptophyta; class Magnoliopsida; order Poales; family Bromeliaceae; genus Aechmea; species Aechmea fasciata. The sequence continues at coordinate 5,879,761 of CM045939.1, forward strand.
CCGATCCTTATCTCCAAAAGGTGCGGGGCGAAGTAGTGAGCGGTAGTGCCGAAGATTTTGGCATTGGGACCGACGGATCACTACGTATCGAAACCGTTGGTGTGTGCCCAAGGACGATGATCTCCGAAGGGCGATTATGCAAGAGGCACACCAATCACCCTATAGCATTCACCCGGGCGGCACCAAGATGTATCAAGACTTGAAACTCCATTATTGGTGGCCAGGTATGAAAAGGGACATTGGAGAGTTTGTGGCACAATGTCTCACGTGCCAACAGGTAAAAACGGAGCGTCGCTTTCCAGCTGGAAAATTGCAAAGTCTACCAATACCCGTGTGGAAGTGGGAAGACATTGCTATGGACTTTGTGACGGGTTTGCCTAGGTCACAAGGCGGGCACGACGCGATTTGGGTAGTTGTGGACCGGTTGACAAAATCGGCTCACTTTTTGCCGATCCACACTACTTGGTCGGGAGACAAGCTAGCTCAAGTGTATCTCGACGAGGTCGTGAGGTTACACGGGGTTCCGGTGTCAATTGTATCGGATCGGGACCCGAGGTTCACCTCTCATTTTTGGAAGAGCTTACAAGATGCTTTGGGTACACGACTCAATTTTAGCACGGCATTTCATCCTCAAAGTGACGGTCAATCGGAGAGGACTATTCAGATACTTGAGGATATGCTTCGGGCTTGTGTACTCGACTATAAAGGCGGATGGCACGATTTCCTACCAATGGCGGAATTCGCATACAACAATAGCTACCAAGAGAGTATTGCGATGGCGCCATTCGAGGCCCTTTATGGTAAGAAGTGTCGTTCTCCAATTCATTGGAGCGACGTGGGCGAGAGAGCGACTCTTGGCCCCGATGTTGTGCGGGAGGCGGAGGAGAAGGTCCGCCTAGCCCGACAAAGACTCACGACGGCGCAATCTCGGCAAAAGAGTTATGCCGATAAGCGGAGGAAGGATCTAGAGTTTGCGGTTGGAGACCGCGTGTTTTTGAAAGTATCACCTATGCGCGGCATAAAAAGGTTTGGAGTTCGGGGGAAGCTAAGTCCCCGATATATCGGACCTTTTGAGATATTGGAGCGGATCGGTGCGGTAGCATACAAGTTGGCGTTACCAGAGACTTGCGGGAGTGCACAATGTGTTTCACGTTTCAAACCTTCGCAAGTATATCCACCATTCGGCTCATGCATTGGAGTATGAACCGGTGGAATTAAACGAGGACATGACCTATGAAGAGTACCCGGTTTGTATTCTTGGGAAAGGCGAAAAGAAGCTTAGGAATCGCAAGATTTCCTACGTCAAGGTCCAGTGGAGCAATCATGCGGTGCGTGAAGCCACTTGGGAACTCGAGGACACAATGAGGAAGGAGTACCCTCACTTGTTCGAGTCGACAAGCTAAGGTATGCGTTAAGTTTCGCGGACGAAACTAATTTTAAAGGGTGGAGAATGTAGCATATCGAAAATTCGACGATAAGATCGGACTTTAGCCAAATTGACTAAAGTACGAAAATGAAATAGTTGGACGTGTTCCAATTGCCATTCCAAACTTCTTGGAAAGGTTAGAAGATAATCTAAACGAGTTAAAAGGGTTTTGGCGTTGTTCGGCGCGGAGTAGAGTCGAAACCGCGCGAAAAACACAAGTCTGGGCATTACGTGCAGGTACGGGCAAAGTTCTTTATCCGGTATAGCACTGACCGAGAGGGAAGAGCTCTCGGGTTTGAGAATTTTATGGCCCATCGGTACGGCCGGGTGTGCATGCGTATGGCCATCACACCCGAGAGGAGAGAGCTCTCGGGTTTGGTAGTTTCTTTGGCCCATACCTGCAGATGTCGCCCCATACCGGTATAGATCTTTGCGAAACCGAGGGAGGTTGCTCTCGGGTTTACGCCTTGTAGCACCCCATACCGGTACGGATTTCCCCATACCGGTATGGGATGGTCTGACAGCAGTTTGTGAACTGTGCGAAATAAAAGAAGTTGAGGGGCTTTTTGGCTATTGTTACAACACAATAAGCCTTCCCACACCCTCTCTCACAAAGACACTCACCCCTCTCTCATTTCTTTCTTTTGTTCCCTTTCTCTCTCTAGAAAAACCCTAGAGTTGGGAAGAAGAAGGAGAAGAAGTTGGAGGAGAGGACTTTGGAGCTTTAGGAAGGCTTCTTGGAGGTCTTGAAGCTCTCCTACAAGGAGTAGTTGGAAGAGCATTGCACTAGAGGTAAGAGTTCTACAAGTTTAACTCTAGGGTTTAGGTTTTCTCCTAAGTTTTGGAGTTTCTAGCTTGTTGCTAGTGTTAGAGGGCTTGTTTGGCCACGAACTCCATGAAAACTCATGAGAGCTTCATGAGCTCTAATGGTGGTTGGCTAGGGTTTGTTGTAAACCCCAAATGGATGGTTCTAATGGGTCAAGGATGGTTTTAGGGAGCTTCTAGGTTGATCTAAAGCTATATTTTGCTTGTGAATGAGATCAAAACCCTAGGTTTGACATAGGGCATTGTTGGAGCACCCAAATTTGGGGCTTTTGAACATAGGGGTTCTTGGGTCAAATTGACCTTGTAGAAACCTAATTGGGGGTATTCCCGTGGGACAACTCCGTTTAATTAAACGAAAATCCGATATTGGGGCTACTATGTAAAATGGCCTGATTATGTTCACTTTTAAACTGCAGGTTTTTACCTAGGCCCCGGTAGGTCGCGAAACTTCTTGGGCATCCTCACAAAATTATTTTAAGGTGGGGGGTGCATGCCGGAATCATCGAATTCCCTTCTATGTCTATTTTCCTTTGTTGAGCATATTATATGTATAGAAATTCATGCATGGTAGGGTAGAGGTTATTTATGCAATTGTTGAACTTCAATTACTTCGTTATATATGTTATGGAACTTAGCAAATGAGATGGAACCATAGAGGCATGTGAATAGGGACCCTACTTGTATGAATGTGACAAAGGACTTGATCTTAGTCAACAAAGGTGATATTGAACATAGAGACAAGATTGGCATTGAGATAACCTTAGTTAAACATAGTTTAACTTAGTGGCATTATGGCAAGAATGATATACATGATTAGGTAGAAAACCTATCATTGACAATGGCATGGTAACTAGTGGCTATGAATCCTCAATGTGAGGATTAGATCGATACTCTTGACAAGTCTTGGCTTGAGGAGGTCGCTCCTCCTCAAGCGGTGAGTTCGGAACGATCACCTAGGGGATCGTGGCCCGACGGACGATCCCTCGGGTCTTGTAGGCTTAGAGCCTCCCCGTTCGGTGAGGGATTTTGGGTCTCCAGTTGGTTGGGGTTAACTATGTTGACCGGCAAGATTGGGTAATGAGCCAAGTAAAGTAAAATAAAGTATGGTAAAGAGCATGCATGCAAACATATTTAAATTCAGTTATCTACCTATCTACCTGACTCTTTCTTGCAGGCATAGTATTAGTATTTATATAGTTTGGTTACTATTTCATTTCCGTTGAAATACTTATGCCTGGATAGACCTAGTGGGTAAGTCGGCGGGGTCGGTTGCCGAGCCCACTGGGAACTTCGTTGTAGTTCTCACACCACTAACCCCACAGTCCTAGCACGAGCGGGGCGGAGGACCGGGCAAGGGGTTAGCGCCATAGCTAGTGGCCAGGAGTTTGCATCTAGTCATTTCCTTTTTGTTATACTTGTATCAACTTTATTTTGTTGAACTATCGATGTCAAGTTGTAAACATTCAAGTAAATTTTGGGAGATGACAATGTAAAAAGAAATGATGTATTGAATGCTAAAGGAATGTAATAGACTAGTTTACTTGTATTTGGTTCAAATGTAATCAAGTTCATGTATGGTTTATATTCTAGCTTAGTGCTTACTCTTCCGCTGTGTTGTTGCTTACCTTCGTGTAAGCCTTGTATAATTGCAAATTCTCTTTGATTTGTTAAATTGTACTTGTTGTTAGAGCCTTGGGCGGGTAGGGGAGGCCCTGTCCGTTCGGCGTCTGTTGACGTGGCCCGAACCCGACCAAATAGGCGGGTAGCGGGGCGTGACAAACAAAGTTTGTCATCTTTGTGGAGTACTAGGACATGTGAAGAGAGCTTGCACACAAAAGAAGAACTCCACAACTCCCTTGAACCAAAGGACGTTATCAAAGCCGATATGGGATAATTAAAAAATGATGGCTAAACAATCATGGAACCCAAAGAAACATGGTCCGAACTTGAAGGGAAAACAAATTTGGAAGCCGAAGAAGTATGATCCCAAATCAAAGACTAAACAAGTTTGGAAACTAAAAGAGGATGATCCAAAGCGCAAGGGAATTCAAATCGTCGACAAGCTTCATAAGACGCTTACAAGCCAACCAACGCATCCCAAAATTCGTAAGGTTTGGGTGCGCAAAGGTGAAATCTTTCCTTACTAAGCGACGATCGGCTACCTACCTCCTCCCGTACTATCCTTTACGAGAATACTAGTGCCATAAATATTTCTAAAAACCCTGTTCTACACTCACGAACTAAACACATTGAACTAAGATATCATTTCTTAAGAGAATTGGTCGAATCAAACATTCTTAAACTTGAATATATTTCTACCGATGATCAACTAGCGGATATTTTGACTAAGCCTTTAGATCAAAAACGTTTTCTACATTTGAGAAAGGCTATCGGTATGAATCCTTCTATCTAGATACATTCTATGGGCCATTATTTCCATATTGACTATTATGCACGAAGATTTTGAATTGATTCATAGTTTTGCATGATTTATTTTAACATTCTTCAATTCACTTCAATTCTTCTATGTCATTCTATTTGACACTCAACATCTTCTAGAAATTATTTTTGTATCTTTGTTAAATTAGTACATCTTTTATGAACTATCGAAAGTATATTGAATTGAATTGATTGTTTGCATGATGGAAATAAATGATTTCCTTATTTTCTGAAATCACAATAAAATTATCTCATTGTGGGTTGCACTATTTGAGGGGGAGCAATCTTAAGAATAAAAGATGTGGAAAGAGTTATATCCCTTATGGGAGTATGAAAACTACCACCTATAAAGATGTGGAAAGAGTTACATCCTTTCTAAGGGGTGTGAAAACTACCATCACATGTGAGAAAGAGCTACCACCCCGGTCGTCCGGAAAGTGTGTGAAGCTACTACATGAATATAAGTGTACATCTCTAAGAAAAAGATCAAAGTCAAACTTTTAATAAAGGTGTTTTGGTGTGTGCTCCGTTATTGAATGATATAAGGTGGAAGTTATGATAAAGATGCTCAAAGAGCCACTCCTTGTCTTAGATATGTGCATAACTCAATTGGGTGATATTCTTGTGCTTATTTAGAAACATGGGATCTTCTTTATTCTCTATTTTTGCAAATTTGAAATTTAAACTTAGTACAATTATTGTTTAGATCTCAAAAGATGTGCATAATTTCACGGTTTACTTCTTTAATTTCTAGTTGATGCACGGTTCAACATTTATGACATCCTTGAATTTAAGTGACTAGGAGCTTGTTAATACATATTTCATGAAAAGATTGCTAAAATCCTGATAACTGCTGTTGCTGAAATTTCTTCACAAGGAAGGACCGGTCCTTGGATCTAAGTCAGGATGTTCCTTGCGCCTCTTCTCAAATCTGTGGAACATCCGGTCTTAGCAAGGGAAGGTCCGGTCTTGGCACATTTTTTTAAAAAAGAATTTTGGTCAATATTAATTTTTTCTTTATGACCCTAGAAAGTACTATAGATGATTTCTTTTTGATTCTCCTAATTCTTGATATGAGAGTGTTCAATGTATAGATGTATTTGAGAACAGCAGGTCTTCACATTCTCCACTTATTCATGGTACTGTTTATTTATATGGCTGGGGAAGGTCAAGATGAAGTGTGCATGTCTTTGTCTCGGGCTTACGGCGCTTTCGGACAAAAAGGGGAGAAGTTTAGTTGGTAGTGATCGATTTTTCTATGGTTGGGAGATAATTAAGGGGAGATGAAACTTGATGATGATGATGCTCTGTTCTGACTTTTGTTTTTATGCTTAATGAATTTCTTGAAGCTTGAATGTGTGTTTGAGATTTCTTTGCAGGAACGTTCAAGACTTCAAGACTCCAATGTCTAAGTCATAGAGTTTGTAATAGGAGGATTTCAATTTGTAATTTTTCTACTTTTTGGATCGATCATGCTGGGGGTTATCGTTTGGTGATTGCGATAATTCTCGTCTTTTTGTTTTTTGAATAATGTACGGGCTTAATTTGTGTTTTGTCACGAAATCGCCAAAGGGGGAGATTGTTAAGGATTTTATAGGTTGGCGGATTTCGTGAAGTTATTGGAGTCTTGAAGAAGTCAAAAGCACAAAGAAGGAAATTGAAGATTCAAGACCTTGCAAAGAAGCTCGTCACCTCAGGCATGAATTTAAGATAATTTCTGGTGATTTGATAAAGAAAAACTTAGTAGTTAGAAGACTTAAATTAATCTCAATTTAACTTTTTGAAAATCTGGAATTATACGGTCTAAGTCCGGACCTTGAGGATGATCCGGATCCAGGAAAGCGCGATCTTGATGAAGGACCGGACCATTGGTGATGATCCAGGATCCAGAGAAACGAGTTCCTTGCGCAGTCTTGATGAAGATCCGGACCTATGTGAAGATCTGGATCATATGTGAAACCTTATTTAACGTATGAACCGGTTGAATGGATTAAGTCCGGACTTATAGGACCGGACCTTCCTTGCAAGGTCCGGACCTTGGTGACGGATTTGTTTCCAAAATTGGATGATTTCAATCCTAATCAACTTCTAAGTCTTCTAACACTATAAATAGACCATGGGGGTTTCAAAACATATATCGCTGAATATGCTTATAGTTTAGATCCTCTTAAAACCCTAGAAACTCGTTTTATGCTTTATGATTATATTCTAAAAGCGAGTTTCGTTTTTGTTGATCGTCGACTTGATTCTAGGTTTCTCTTTGAATGTTCCTTTATGAATCAACTTGATGAATGACTAAGAGGGTTCCCCCATAGTCTATGGTATTTTAACGTTAAGATCACCACAAATCATCGTTACTTTCTCTTCGGACGGAGAGCTTGCGCCGGGATAGCGTGTGGAGGCCGAGGATTCGGTGAAAGCTTCGAGGATTCGAAGCGTTGGCGCGGCAAGGAGTTGCGGCGTGATCGTTTGGTGGATATCAAGCGATTGTGGACCAGCGAAGGAGATCCATGTTGAAGATTCGGTAAATTGGGTAAAGTCGTGGGTGAATCGCCTTGTACTCAATTGTTTCTTAGTGGATATTTCGTGTGATCGGTCCCGTGGGTTTTTCACTCCGCTTTGGAGTTTTCCCACGTAAAATCTCGGTGTGTCGATTTTATTTTTTCCGCATTTACTTAAAATCGCATCGAGAATTTTTATTAGGCCATTGTGCACCTATTCACCCCCCTCTAGGTGTTAATTACCTTTTAGATCCGTGAGACCTATAACCTACAGGACGGTGACGCTCCGCGAGCCAGGCCAGGAGGTGTTCACTTTCAGAGGCTGCAGGAGCACGATGTTTGCCGCGTGGATTTCTTCAGCGAGAGCTCGGCAGTTGATGAGTAGAGGATGCATCGCCTTTTTAGCGACGGTTGCAGAGGTACCTACGGCGGCACCGAGACTCGAGGACATTCCTGTAGTTCGCGAGTTTTCGGATGTATTTCCCCACGAGGCAACGACTATGCCGCCGGAGAGGGAGGTTGAGTTCGTGATTGATGTAGTCCGGAACGCACCAATCTCGAAGGTACCTTACAGGATGGCACTGTTGGTGAGAGAGTTAAAGGCGCAGCTTCAGGATCTGATGGATAAAGGGTACGTGAGACCCAGTGTATCGCCTTGGGGAGCGCCGGTGTTATTTGTGAAGAAGAAGGATGGTTCACTCAGGTTATGTGTTGATTACCGGGAGCTGAATAAAGTGACCATCAAGAACAAGTATCCTTTGCCGCGCATTGATGATCTGTTTGATCAGCTACAAGGACCTTGTGTCTTCTCGAAGATCGATCTCCAGTCAGGTTACCACCAGTTGACGGTGAGGGCCGAGGACGTTCCCAAGACGGCTTTTAGGACTCGGTACGAGAATTATGAGTTTACAGTGATGCCTTTTGGATTGACGAATGCCCCTGCCGCGTTTATGGATTTGATGAATAGAGTATTCAAGCCGTTCTTGGACCGATTTGTGGTAGTCTTCATCGACGACATTCTGATATACTCCCGTAGCGACGCCGAGCACGAGGAGCACTTGAGGATAGTGCTACAGCTCCTGCGAGAGAAGGAGTTGTATGCCAAGTTAAAGAAGTGCGAGTTCTGGTTGCGGGAGGTTACTTTCTTGGGCCACGTGATCTCTGCAGATGGAGTGGCAGTAGACCTGAGGAAAATTGAGGCTATTCGGGATTGGCCTAGGCCGACGACGGCGACTGAGGTGCGGAGCTTCATTGGATTAGCTAGATATTACCGTCGGTTTGTGGAAGGCTTTGCGAAGCTTTCCACACCCCTCACTCGATTGACTCGTAAAGGAATTAAGTTCACTTGGAGTGAGGACTGTCAGAGGAGCTTCGATGAGTTGCGACAGCGGTTGATGTCAGCTCCTGTCCTTGCCCTTCCAGTTATGGGGGAAGGATATGTGATCTACAGTGACGCATCACACAGTGGAGTAGGGTGTGTGTTGATGCAGCATGGTAGAGTAATTGCTTATGCTTCGCGACAATTAAAGGATTTTGAGAAGAATTACCCTACGCATGACTTGGAGCTTGCCGCAGTGGTTTTTGCTTTGAAGTTGTGGCGGCACTATTTGTATGGCGAGCACTGCGAGATTTTTACTGATCATAAAAGTCTCAAGTATCTGTTCACCCAAAAGGAGTTGAACCTCAGACAGCGCCGGCGGTTGGAGTTACTGAAGGACTATGATATTAGTATCTAGTATCATCCCGGCAAGGCGAATGTGGTGGCAGATGGGTTGAGCAGGAAGGCAGTGCAGGGCTCGTGTCTGATGATCACTCAGCAGAGGCCGTTACTTGAGGAGCTACAGCGGTTGAGACTGGAGGTTGTGTCCACGGGTCTCTTGCAATACTAATGTCTATGGTTTTGCGGCCCACTCGTTGGAGAGGATCCGAGAGAAAGCAGTGGGGACCCACACTTGTTGGATTAGAGAGCGATTGGAGAGGGGACAGCGAGAGGGTTTCACGGTGGACGATTCGGGAGTACCGAGGTACAGGGACCGACTGTGTGTACCCGTGGATTCAGAGATCCGAGCAGACATCTTGAAAAAGGCTCACTGTTCTTCTTATACAGTACATCCTGGTGGAACCAAAATGTATAAGGACTTGAAAGCACAGTTCTGGTGGAATGGAATGAAGAGAGACATTGGCAGATTTGTGGCTCAGTGTTTGACTTGCCAACAGGTGAAGGCAGAGCATCAGGTGCCTGCTGGCAAGCTTCAGAGTCTGCCAGTGCCCGAGTGGAAATGGGAACAGATCACGATGGACTTTGTCGTGGGATTGCCTAGAGCACAGGGTGGTTTCGATGCCATTTGCGTGATAGTGGACAGATTGACCAAGTCTGCCCACTTCCTACCAGTTCAGACCACCTAGTCCAGAGAGAGACTCGCGCAGCTATACCTGGATGAGATTGTTAGGCTGCATGGCGTGCCAGTGTCGATTGTTTCAGACAGGGACCCGAGGTTTGTATCACATTTACGGAGGAGCCTACGGACGGCCTTGGGTACACAGTGCACTTGACACGGCGTTTCACCCACGGACGGATGGTCGGTCGAGAGAGGACCATCCGGACGCTAGATGCGAGAGCATGCGTCATGGATTTTGGAGGAGGATGGCATCAGCATTTGAGAATAGTTGAGTTTGCGTACAACAACAGCTACCAAGCGAGCATCCAGATGGCTCCGTTTGAGGCGTTGTATGGACGCAGATGCCGATCCCCACTATTTTGGAGCGACGTGGGTGAAAGGAAGACACTTGGGCCTGAGATTTTGCTAGAGGCTGAGGAAAAGGTGAAGGTGGTTCGACGACACCTTTTAACAGCCCAGAGCCGCCAGAGGAGCTACGGTGATACCAGGAGGCGAGACTTAGAGTTTCAGATTGGCGATCATGTTTTTCTTAAAGTCTCGCCGTCCAAAGGGATACGCAGATTTGGAGTGCGTGGAAAGCTCAGTCCACGCTACATCGGCCCTTTTGAGGTTTTGGAGCGAGTTGGGCCAGTTGCTTACCTGTTTGCTCTACCCCCTCGACTAGTCGGCACTCACGATGTTTTCCACGTCTCGGCATTGAGGAAATATGTATTCGATCCCTCTCACGTGATTAACTTCACTCCGCTTGAGCTTGGCGAGGACCTACGATACGAGGAGCGACCGTTGCGAATTCTTGCTCGCGAGGCGAAAGAATTGCGCAATCGGGTCATACCGTACGTCAAAGTGCAGTGGAGTAATCACGAGGAGCGGGAGGCGACCTGGGAGCCCGAGACTGCGATGAGGGAGGCCTATCCCTACCTGTTCGACGAGCAGAGCTGAGGTACGCTTGAGTTTCGCGGACGAAACTTTTTGTAGTGGGGGAGGATGTAGAGACCTGGAAAATTGCACCTGAGGCTTGTCTACAGCTCTGGAGAGTGTCGGGACCAGCCTGGGTCGCGTTAGCGCCAAATAGACGCTAAACGGGCCCCGTAGGAACGCGAGAGCAGCGTGTGTCACGAAAATCTACAAATAGCAGGTTTTTCTGTGAGCTGTACCGGTACAAGTCGGTTGCTATACCGGTATAGCAACGGTTGCTTTACCGGTATAGCCACCAGAGCTATACCGGTATGGGCCTGCGCAGATGCTCTCGGGTTGCCTGTTTGTACCGGTACAAGGAGGGATTTGTACCGGTACAAGGTGAAAGCATGGTGCAGTTTGACTTTTTGACACTTGTCACATCACCCCCTCACCCCCCTTTTTCTTGCAGCAGAGAAGGAAGAGAGAGGGACTCCTCTTCTTCTTCTCCTCCTTCCTCCATTGCGGGTGCTGCTACTCCACTTCTCCTTCCCCTAAGCTCAAGTGAGGTCCGAACCTCGCCGACGACGCGCCGCGGAGCCGATTGAGCGAGTTTCGACGAGGTGACGCCGCGAGGAGGCCGCGCGGCAGCCGATTCTTGCCATCCTCGACGAGGTGCTGCGGGCTGGGAGGATTTTCGAGGTGAGTGGTTCCTCGAGTTCGCTTTTAAAGCTTTAATCCTCTACGATTTTCGGACTGCACTACCACTGCTGCTGACAGCCGCGTCGACCCGCGGCGTTTTCACTATATCTCTGTGTAGGAGAGTTGAAACACAACGAAATTTGGGGCATTGGATCCGCGACTGCGAGACGATTCCAACGACACCTTACTTGCTGGATTTGGACAAGGTTTGCTCAGTCGGAACCCATCTTTCTTGAGCGGTACATTTGCGAGCAATTCTGAAATCTTGAGCAGAATTGTCGACGTTTCATGTTTCGGCCCGTACTCCGAGTAGGAGAGGCGGAATCCAGCGAAACTTGGACCGTTGGATCCGTGACTTCGAGACGAAGCTTCTGAGCCCTGGTTTGCAGAATTCGGAAAAGGTTAGCCCTGTTGGAATAAAGCTTTTCTCAGCCGCTGTTTTTCCGGCAGATTTTGTGAAACGGTGTAACATTGGGTTACTTCTTCGCAGCGGGGGATCTTGGAACTTGGCGGATCAGCGAGGGAGCTCCTTGACGCGGGCCACTTCCTTCGCTGCCAGGAGATCGCTTAAGAGGTGGGTTTACATCGGAATACTCCTAAGATTAAATAGTCAACATGTATAAACTTCGGTTCGATTAGTATGCGATAGCTCGAATGCATGGATTAGTATATGAATATCTGAACTTTGGAGCATGCTTAGCCAGTACTTAGTTTTATACATGTTGGACTTGGATTTGACTTAGGAGAAAACCTCGTTCTGGATCGTCATTAGCTACACTATCGGATTTAGCTCTAGGAGCCGTTTTGTGCCGTATCATCGCCGTGGGAGTGCGATGGATACCTGGGTAGTGTAGTTTGCTTTTACGCTCGCGCTGGGGATGCCGAGCTCACCTTTCAGCAGAGTCTAGTCGTGCTGTTTGTCGGGCACCGTCGGGGGTTTGACGGTGGACCCAGTGTACTGTGTGGTTACAGTTTGTGCCAAGGGGCACGTGGTGTGTTAGTTCTTGGACCATGTGTACTTGACTATGCCTGCGAGAGCCAGATTGAGCTCGACAGAGATACGCTTGCATACTCGGTTGGTTCGCGCCCACGAGTGCCGCTCCGGAGTCTGGCTTAGTGCTTTTGCGTTGGTGTCGCTGCGCCCTCGTTGTGGGTTGCTCTCCGCTAGCTACCTCTGGGGTAGTTGTAGTGTTGCTTCGACAGGCGGGACGGGTGCCTTCACAGTCCCTCGTAAGATTGGGTCAGCTTTTACTTGTTCTATAGAGAGTGGTTTAGAGCAGGATAGTATAGGGATTGTTAGCTGTTGAGTGTTTCTAGCTTCTTTTACTTTCTTGCTTACCCTGTAGACTTAGTGGGTGGACCGATGTGTTTAGGGCGGTACCCACTGAGAACTACTTGTTTTTATAGTAGTTCTCACGCCCTCTTTCTCCCACTTTTGTTGCAGGGCCTTACATTGCGAGCCGCTCCGTCCCAGTCGGACCGCGGGAAGGCGTGGCGGGCTAGAGCCGACCCTTCGAGTTCGGTACTAGAGGACTTCCACCTGCGAGTAGTGACGGTTTTGGTTTGGGACACTTTTGTACATACGATTGAACTCATTGGAGCGACGGTATTACCATGTATCGTGATTGTATGTATATAAAGTTGTTGTTTTTCCTACTGTTTGTTTATAGTTATTTCAGCTCTATGCTACTGTTTGTAGCATTGTATGTTTATACAGGTACAGCTACGCTTCGTATACAGAAGAAATTCTTTTTGTATACGGCGGATTTGTCGGCGTGCCCGGTGAATATGCAACCCGGGGCGTGACATTTCATGTGTAGGAAAATGGCTTTTTCACTAGTTCTTGTACTTCTGGTGCTCATGGCTGCTGGAGGTCGTCGAGGACGTAGTAGAGGAAGTAGAGAGACTTCCAAACGAACTCGCCAAGCTCAGGAGTCGGAGGGATCTGACCCCGACTATCAGGCCGAGGAGGCTGAAGAAGAAGAGGAAGAAGCTGAGGAGCCTGTTTCCCGTCCCGACAAGGGAAAAGGCATTGCTGGTGAGTCATCGCGAGGAGGTGATGCTACCAGGGAGCGGCGATCCAAGAGGATAGCTGAGGTTCCTCCTGAGAGGGCTTGTGCTTACTCGGTGCGATCGTGCCTAGCGGAGCGGCATGTAGTCTTCAAGGACTGGCGAGCGAGGTTCCCGAGTTTAGCGGCCCGATGCGAGAGAGCACCTATTGAGCACTGTTGGACGGGTAGCGGCTCGCACACCTTTTGCGTGGAACTCATTCGGGAGTTCTACTGCGTGGTGTAGTTCTCGCAGAGGATGAAGAGACAGGACTTATGTATTTGAGACGTCGGTGCGTGGACGAGGCGACGGTCACTCCTCACGAGATTGGAGAGATTCTAGGGATGTATGTTGACACATTTGGACTACATTATCTTCGGGACATTCCAGTCCTCGACACATTGGGAGACCGTGGTTGAAACGATCTGGCGGGCGTTTGCACGGATCGGGCAGTTGTGGAATCAAAGGATTTGCGCCCTGAGTATCACTTGCTTTCTTTGATTCTATGCTACAATGTCCAGCCAACTATTGGGACCAAGAGGCTTCGCTGGGATCGTTTGCTATTATTGTTTCTTCTTGGTCACCCTGAGCAGAGCCTTGGATTAAACATTAACATACCATTCCTTATCTGGCAGCGAATGGTTCATGTTATCCAGTCATCAGTACGGCGGGAGCTACTACCGTTTCCTTTGCTTATAAGTCAGATTTTACGGGGACACGACGTAGACACAAGGTGCGATAAGTATGACCACGGACTTGGGCCGATTGATGCGGTGACTTGGGCAAAGTCTGTGAGCACCTTGAAGACTTTCCAGCAGACCAAGGGAGCTCCACCGCCTGCAGCATCGAGTAGTGCTGTACTTTCTCCACCTCCACCGTGACGACGAGCAGAGCGTGCACCGCCTGCAGGGTCCTCTAGGTCAGGAGGCGCAGTCACTTTGGACACACTTCATCGTGACATGGGTGAACTCACGAAGGAAGTAAGTTTTCTAAAGAAGGGATTCAAGAGTCTAGAGAAAGGAATGAAGAGGATTCTTGAGAAGATGGGATGTCGACATGATGATATATTTCCACAGACCTCATCCTATCAGCGATCTGCGTCTCGACAGCCATTCCTGCCTGGTGTCGGACCCGACTGCTGCGGAGTTACGGATCTCCTGCTAGAGGAGATGACGATGATGACGAGGCTACTGAGTGACTTCTGCCTCGACTTCTTTCTCCTACTGATTTTTACTGCTTTTCTTAGGATTATGTTTAGTTTACCTTTGCCTAGTACTTGATGTTTTCTCTTTTATTATGCATCTTGGTCTGTAACTATGATGTGCTTACTCTCTTTTTCTTAGTCTTTTTCTCTCTACTTACTTTTTCTTTTTGGCAATTTTTGACAAAAAGGGGGAGAAGAATAAATGAATGCTAAACAGGTAAGAAGGGAGGAGATATTCATGATGCATACACGAAGGGGGAGACATGATGATTTTAAGGAGGGAGAAGGAGATATTTGTGTACGAAAGAAAAGTTGAAGGACTAAGGACAAAAAGGGGGCAAAGATGAGAACAAAGACATTAATTGGTGATTGACTAATGTTCTGATCTTCTATTTTATTTTGTAATTGTTTTGCAGGAAATCAAGACTTCAAAACTCCTAGTTGCGTCTAAGTCATAGAGTTTGTTTTAGGAGTTTTTGATGTACTTTTGGATTTCATATTGTATTTGGATTACACGCGAGAAGTTTACTGTTTTGGTGATGACATTGAACTTCGTTTCTCTTTATGATGTAATTTTAGTGAGCTTTTGTGTTTTGTCACGAAATTGCCAAAGGGGGAGATTGTTAAGGATTTTGAGCTGATAAGTTTCGTGAATTGAGTCAGAGTCTTGAAGGATCGGAGCGGATCGAAGTACGGTGAAGAATCAAAGACTTCGAAGAAAGAGGAATTGGCTCACGATGAGAATCACGATGCCTAGGTAAGTTTTTAATTCATGTTTGTTAAGGATTTTGTAAGTTGGCGGATTTCGTGAGTTTGTCGGAGTCTTGAAGAGATCAAGAGATTACAAGAAGATCGGACGCTCCAGGACTCGTCAGAGAAGCTCGACACCTCAGGTATGCATTTAAGATCATTTATGGTGATTAACATTAATAACATAGTAGTTAGAAGACTTAAAAAGGGTTTAAAATATTGGTTTTTATGAAAAATATTTTCTGTATAAACCCTGTCCGGATCAGCCCTTTTGACCGGACACAGTGAGTCTGTCATCTGGCTTTTCGCAACACTCTGTCCGGACCAACCTCCTTGACCGGACACAGTGAGGTTGATAGCAGAAAGTTTCGCAGGCCTTTGACCGGATTGTGGATTAATGGGACACGGTGGTGAGCTTTACGAGTGCTAGAAACCTAGGACCGGACAAACCCACAGTACGACCGGTCGGTGCTCAGCTGCGAAAAATTTGACGACACCGAGACCGGACGGAGATGGTTTGACCGGACGGTGGACTCAGAATTCCTAAAAAGGTGATTTCAATTCTACTCGACTTCAAAGTCTTCTAACTCTATAAATAGACCATGGGAGGTTCAAGGACGAATATATACAATAATATACCTGAAGATACTTCAATCCTAAAATCCTAGAATCTCTCTCTTAAGCTTTTTGATCTAGTTCTTAGAGAGATTTGATGGAGATTTGATCGTCAAGTTGATTCAAGGTACTTCCCTTTGATTCTACCCTTGCGAATCAATTTGATGATCAATTAGACGAATCCCACCCATCGTCTACGGTGTTTTAACTTGGAGATCACCATAAATCTTCGTTCTTCTTCTCCGGGCGGAGGTGTGTTGCGCGGGGATCGCGTGTAGGGGGAGCCGAGGACTCGGTGGACACTTTGTGGATTCGAGGCGTTGGCGCGGCAAGGAGTTGCGGCGTGGTCGGTTGGAGGACTTCAATCGATCGTGGACCAGCGAAGGATATTCACATAGAAGATTCGGTTAATCGGGTAAAGTCGTGGGTGAATCGCCTTGTACTCGGTTGTTTCTTAGTGAATTTTCGTGTGATCGGTCCCGTGGGTTTTTCACTCTGGTTTGGAGTTTTCCCACGTAAATCTTGGTGTGTTTGATTTTATTTTTCCGCAATTACTTTAAAATCGCATCTAGATTTTTAATTGGCCATTGAACACCTATTCACCCCCCTCTAGGTGTTGATTCCTATTAGATCCTAAGACCTATAACCTACAGTTGGTGTCAGAGCGGGTTTAGGTTTTTGTCAATGGCCGAGGGTGGTAATATCAATCGACCTCCTTTCTTCGATGGCTGTCACGCCCCGAGACCGATCCATTTGGCCGTTTCGAGCGCGTCAACAGACGCCGAACGGACAGGGCTTCCCCTGTCCGCCCAAGGCTCAACAAGTACAGCTAGAGTATAAATTTTACACATGCGGAAGCATACACAAAAGGCTTACACGAGGGTAAGCAACATAGCCAGAGTGAAAGTACTAATGTAAACATACAAGTAACATGATTAATTTCAATCACATACATGTAAATATCTTTACAACTTTGAGTTCTTTAAAGTCCTTACATTCAATTGCATCATTTCTTTCTTACATCACTTTACCTCAAAATAAAACTTGATTACATTCAAAGTTAAGCAACTATGATCATCAAATACGAAAGATGATATAAAGGGAATGCAACTACCAAAAAGTAATAACTTGGCGGTCTCTATCTAGGGCGCGGTGCCCTTACCGCGATCCTCGGCCGGCTCGCTCGGTCCGACCTGTGGAGATAGTGGGGTGAGAACTACAACGAAGTTCCCAGTGGGTTCGGCAACCAACCACGCCGACTTTCCCACTAGGTCTAATTCAAGCGTAATAGAAAGAAAGGTAAGATAATAACCAACTAACAAATGCAGCTAATACGCTTGAAAGTAAACAATAAGATGATCGAATAATAACTCATAATGATTGAAGGATCATAGTTCAATACCCAATCTCTTGGCTAACCCGTAGGTTTCGCCCTCAACAAGACTCAACCAACTCAAATCCCTATTGTCGAGGAAACACTACAACCCGACGGGACCGTCCTACGGGAAACACTACAACCCGGTGATGACAACTCGGAGCACATCGCCGAGAGCTACCGCGCCTCGAGCAAGGACTATATGGTGAGTACGATCAATCCTTAACTATAAGGATTCCAATTCAATCCATTCCTTGACTTCAAGGAGACTATGTTCATATGACCCTTAACTCTAAGGTTGTTGTCATAATGTCAATCTCAAAACTCTACTAGTGTTATGTACACTACTTGTTCTTGTTCTTGATGCCATACAAGTTGTCTAAGTATTCTAGACTCACACTTGTCACAATCTTTAAGTTCATGTCCAATGTCACATTCACTTGTCCATTACACTAAGTTCTTGTTCTTTAATATGCATACCTAGGGTTCTTGTTCTTTTACCATACAATCTCATACAAATCTACCTCATGCATTTGAACTCACAAAAGCAATAAGAAATGTATATTAAACCCTACAATGCAACATGCTCAATATATAAATATGCTCAAAATGTGACACTTAGACATAGAGAGAAGTTCGATGTCTTTGGAATGCACCACCCACCTCTAAATATTATGGATGGGTTGCGGGTCGAGTTTCATGCCCAACCGATCCCTAGTTTACCACCTGCGCATTAAACAGAGCCTAAATCAGGCTAGTTTACATAGTAACTCATAATTTGGCTTTTCGTTTAAACAAACGGAGTTGTCCCACGCGTCGGGGATACTCCCAATTAGGTTTCCACAAGGTCAATTTACCTTGGAAACACCCTAGGGCAAAAGCCCCAATTTTCAAACCCTAATAATGCCATTTAGGCATTCCCATGGGATTGATCTCATCCGTAAGCAAAAGAAAGCTTATGAACCCATGAGAAGCTCTCTAGAACCATTCTAAAGTCTTTAGAACCATCTATAAGGCATCTACTACAAACCCTACTAAGCCACCATGAGAGCACATGAGCTCTCATGGAGGTTTCATAGTGTTCTTGCTCTAGCAAGCTTCTAACACTAGCAAAAAGCTAGAAACCTCAAAAACTTAGGAGAAAACTCAAACTCTAAGGTTAACTTGCAAAAGCCTACCTCTTGTAGCAAGTTCAACCAAAGCTTTGTTGTAGGAGAGCTCCAATGCCCACCAAAAGCTCCAAAACCTTCTCCTTCTTCTTCTCCAAGTTCTCCTTGATCTCCTAGAGCTTTTCTAGAGAGAGAAAGGGAGAAAAGAGAGTGAGAGTGGAGAGGAAATGAGGGTGCTGTGAATAGAGAAGGGCCCAAGCATATATCATGCTGCCAGAATTGCATTTAGACCCTCCCAACTCTAAATATTACATCCTGCCAGAACTGGGCAGTTTTCGGGCCCAATGTCCGGTCTCGGCCGGTTGTCCGGTCTCAGTAAGCCCTCCTTTCGGGACTTAGCCATTTTTCTGCATGTTACGCAGCCAATGTCCGGTCTTGGCTGGATGTCCGGTCTCGGATTGTCCGGTCTTGGCTGGTTGTCCGGTCTCAGTACGCTGGTTTTCCAGGACTTAGCCAATTTCCGCACTGCGCAGCTGGGGCACTTGGTGGCATCCGGACATCCCCTGGATGTCCGGTCTCGGCTGCTCCAAGTCTGGGAATTCCACCAGACTTGCAGTTTAGCTTTCCCAGGACCCCACTTCGCTGTGCGCGTGCTCCAAAGCACCAAGAACCCACACCTACTCGCATCCACTTCGGGTCCCGCTCATTTTGACGAAACTCGACACGCTTTACGGGAAAGTGGGTTGTTACATTCTCCACCCCTTAAATTTAGTTTCGTCCGCGAAACTTATAATCTAGATTCATACCTCGATCCAGATTGTCAAATATATGGGGGTAACGCTCCCGCATCACGCTTTCAAGCTCCCACGTAGCCTCCCGGTCGTTGTGGTTGCTCCAACGGACTTTAACATACGGAATTCTTCGGCTCCGTAGTTTTCTTTCTTCCCGATCGATAATATACGCCGGGAACTCGTCGTAGGTCATATCCTCTTGAATCTCCGACGGTTCAAACGCAAGAACATGGTCGGGATCATGGACATACTTGCGGAGATTTGATACATGGAATACATCATGAACTCCTGCAAGCCTCGGTGGTAATGCTACTCGGTAGGCCACCGCTCCAACTCGCTCCAAAACCTCAAACGGTCCAAGGTATCGGGGACTTAGCTTTCCCCGAATTCCAAACCGCTTGACTCCTCGCGTTGGCGATACCTTTAAGAACACGTGGTCGCCGACCACGAACTCAACATCCTTCCTCCGCTTGTCGGCGTAGCTTTTATGCCGAGATTGCGCCGTCGCAAGTCGTTGGCGGGCAAGGCGAACTTTCTCCTCTGCCTCCCGCACTACATCGGGGCCGAGAATAGCTTTCTCGCCCACGTCGCTCCTATGAATTGGAGAGCGACACTTTCTTCCATACAGGGCCTCAAATGGTGCCATCGCGATACTTTCCTGATAACTGTTATTGTACGCGAATTCCGCCATTGGTAGATGGTCATGCCAATTGCCCTTATAATCAAGTACACACGCTCGGAGCATATCCTCAAGTATTTGTATCGTTCTCTCCGATTGACCATCACTTTGAGGATGAAATTCCGTGCTAAAATCGAGCCGTGTACCCAATGCCTCCTGTAGGCTCCTCCAAAAGTGAGAGGTGAACCTCGGGTCCCGATCCGATACGATAGACGCCGGAACCCCGTGAAGTCTCACAATCTCGTCAACATAGACTTGAGCCAATTTGTCCCCCGACCAAGTGATATGAATCGGAAGGAAATGTGCTGACTTCGTTAACCGGTCCACGACCACCCAAATTGCATCGTGTCCCTGTCACGCCCCGCTACCCGCCTATTTGGTCGGGTTCGGGCCACGTCAACGAGCCGAACAGACGAGCCTCCCTGCCCGCCCAAGGCTCTAACAACAAGTACAATTTAACAAATCAAAGAGAATTTGCAATTATACAAGGCTTACACGAAGGTAAGCAACAACACAATGAAGAGTAAGCACTAAGCTAGAATATAAACCATACATGAACTTGATTACATTTGAACCAAATACAAGTAAACTAGTCTATTACATTCCTTTAGCATTCAATACATCATTTCTTTTTACATTGTCATCTCCCAAAATTTACTTGAATGTTTACAACTTGACATCGATAGTTCAACAAAATAAAGTTGATACAAGTATAACAAAAAGGAAATGACTAGATGCAAGACTCCGGTGGCCACTAGCTATAGCGCTAACCCCTTGCCCCGGTCCTCCGCTGCCCCGCTCGTGCTAGGACCTGTGGGGTTAGTGGTGTGAGAACTACAACGAAGTTCCCAGTGGGCTCGGCAACCGACCCCGCCGACTTACCCACTAGGTCTATCCAGGCATAAGTATTTCAACGGAAATGAAATAGTAACCTAACTATATAAATACTAATACTATGCCTGCAAGAAAGAGTCAGGTAGATAGGTAGATAACTGAATTTAAATATGTTTGCATGCATGCTCTTTACCATACTTTACTTTACTTTACTTGGCTCATTACCCAATCTTGCCGGTTAACATAGTTAACCCCAACAAACTCAAGACCCCAAATCCCTCACTGAACGGGGAGGCTCTAAGCCTACAAGACCCGAGGGACCGTCCGTCGGGGCCACGATCCCCTAGGTGACTGTTCCGGAACTCACCGCTTGAGGAGGAGCGACCTCCCTCAAGCCAAGACTTGTCAAGAGTATCGATCTAATCCTCACATTGAGGATTCATAGCCACTAGTTACCATGCCATTGTCAATGATAGGTTTTCTACCTAATCATGTATATCATTCTTGCCATAATGCCACTAAGTTAAACTATGTTTAACTAAGGTTATCTCAATGCCAATCTTGTCTCTGTGTTCAATATCACCTTTGTTGACTAAGATCAAGTCCTTTGTCACATTCATACAAGTAGGGTCCCTATTCACATGCCTCTATGGTTCCATCTCATTTGCTAAGTTCCATAACATATATAACGAAGTAATTGAAGTTCAACCATTGCATAAATAACCTCTACCCTACCATGCATGAATTTCTATACATATAATATGCTCAACAAAGGAAAATAGACATAGAAGGGAATTCGATGATTCCGGTATGCACCCCCCACCTTAAAATAATTTTGTGAGGATGCCCAAGAAGTTTCGCGACCTACCGGGGCCTAGGTAAAAACCTGCAGTTTAAAAGTGAACCTAATCAGGCCATTTTACATAGTAGCCCCAATATCGGATTTTCGTTTAATTAAACGGAGTTGTCCCACGCGTCGGGAATACCCCCAATTAGGTTTCTACAAGGTCAATTTGACCCAAGAACCCCTATGTTCAAAAGCCCCAAATTTGGGTGCTCCAACAATGCCCTATGTCAAACCTAGGGTTTTGATCTCATTCACAAGCAAAATATAGCTTTAGATCAACCTAGAAGCTCCCTAAAACCATCCTTGACCCATTAGAACCATCCATTTGGGATTTACAACAAACCCTAGCCAACCACCATTAGAGCTCATGAAGCTCTCATGAGTTTTCATGGAGTTCGTGGCCAAACAAGCCCTCTAACACTAGCAACAAGCTAGAAACTCCAAAACTTAGGAGAAAACCTAAACCCTAGAGTTAAACTTGTAGAACTCTTACCTCTAGTGCAATGCTCTTCCAACTACTCCTTGTAGGAGAGCTTCAAGACCTCCAAGAAGCCTTCCTAAAGCTCCAAAGTCCTCTCCTCCAACTTCTTCTCCTTCTTCTTCCCAACTCTAGGGTTTTT
This sequence comes from Aechmea fasciata, assembly GCA_025177825.1. NCBI lineage: Eukaryota > Viridiplantae > Streptophyta > Magnoliopsida > Poales > Bromeliaceae > Aechmea > Aechmea fasciata. The sequence continues at coordinate 5,901,820 of CM045939.1, forward strand.
CTAGAGAGAGAAAGGGAACAAAAGAAAGAAATGAGAGAGGGGTGAGTGTGCTGTGAGAGAGGGGTGTGGGAAGGCTTATTGTGTTGTAACAATAGCCAAAAAGCCCCTCAACTTCTTTTATTTCGCGCAGTTCACAAACTGCTGTCAGACCATCCCATACCGGTATGGGGGAGATCTGTACCGGTATGGGGTGCTACAGTGGCAGAAACCCGAGAGCAACCTCCCTCGGTTTCGCAGCATCTATACCGGTATGGGGCGACCTGTATGGGCCAAAGAAACTACCAAACCGAGAGCTCTCTCCTCTCGGGTGTGATGGCTATCTGGTACGGACACCGGCCACTGTATGGGCCATAAAATTCTCAAACCCGAGAGCTCTTCCCTCTCGGTCAAAGTTGCTATCGGTCTGACAACTTTGCATGCCGTACGAGAATGCCCGGACTTGTGTTTTTCGCTGTTTCGACTCTACTCCGCGCCGAACAACGCCAAAACCCTTTTAACTCGTTTAGATTATCTTCTAACCTTTCCAAGAAGTTTGGAATGGCAATTGGAACACGTCCAACTATTTCATTTTCGTACTTTAGTCAATTTGGCTAAAGTCCGATCTTATCGTCGAATTTTCGATATGCTACATTCTCCACCCCTTAAAATTAGTTTCGTCCGCGAAACTTAACGCATACCTTAGCTTGTCGACTCGAACAAGTGAGGGTACTCCTTCCTCATTGTGTCCTCGAGTTCCCAAGTGGCTTCACGCACCGCATGATTGCTCCTCTGGACCTTGACGTAGGAAATCTTGCGATTCCTAAGCTTCTTTTCGCCTTTCCCAAGAATACAAACCGGGTACTCTTCATAGGTCATGTTCTCGTTTAATTCCACCGGTTCATACTCCAATGCATGAGCCGAATGGTGGATATACTTGCGAAGGTTTGAAACGTGAAACACATTGTGCACTCCCGCAAGTCTCGGTGGTAACGCCAACTTGTATGCTACCGCACCGATCCGCTCCAATATCTCAAAAGGTCCGATATATCGGGGACTTAGCTTCCCCCGAACTCCAAACCTTTTTATGCCGCGCATAGGTGATACTTTCAAAAACACGCGGTCTCCAACCGCAAACTCTAGATCCTTCCTCCGGTTATCGGCATAACTCTTTTGCCGAGATTGCGCCGTCGTGAGTCTTTGTCGGGCTAGGCGGACCTTCTCCTCCGCCTCCCGCACAACATCGGGGCCAAGAGTCGCTCTCTCGCCCAAGTCGCTCCAATGAACTGGAGAACGACACTTTTTACCATAAAGGGCCTCGAATGGCGCCATCGCAATACTCTCTTGGTAGCTATTGTTGTATGCGAATTCCGCCATTGGTAGGAAATCGTGCCATCCGCCTTTATAGTCGAGTACACAAGCCCGAAGCATATCCTCAAGTATCTGAATAGTCCTCTCCGATTGACCGTCACTTTGAGGATGAAATGCCGTGCTAAAATTGAGTCGTGTACCCAAAGCATCTTGTAAGCTCTTCCAAAAATGAGAGGTGAACCTCGGGTCCCGATCCGATACAATTGACACCGGAACCCCGTGTAACCTCACGACCTCGTCGAGATACACTTGAGCTAGCTTGTCTCCCGACCAAGTAGTGTGGATCGGCAAAAAGTCAGCCGATTTTGTCAACCGGTCCACAACTACCCAAATCGCGTCGTGCCCGCCTTGTGACCTAGGCAAACCCGTCACAAAGTCCATAGCAATGTCTTCCCACTTCCACACGGGTATTGGTAGACTTTGCAATTTCCCATTGGAAAGCGACGCTCCGCTTTTACTTGTTGGCACGTGAGACATTGTGCCACAAACTCTCCAATGTCCCTTTTTATACCCGGCCACCAATAATGGAGTTTCAAGTCTTGATACATCTTGGTGCCGCCCGGGTGAATGCTATAGGGTGATTGGTGTGCCTCTTGCATAATCGCCCTTCGGAGATCATCGTCCTTGGGCACACACCAACGGTTTCGATACCGTAGTGATCCGTCGGTCCCAATGCCAAAATCTTCGGCACTACCGCTCCCTACTTCGCCCCGCACCTTTTGGAGATAAGGATCGGAAACTTGCAATTCCTTTATCTTCTCCAACAAGGTGGGTTGCACAATCAACATAGCAATTGTTGCGGCACTCCGCGCCACCACTTCAAGCCCTAACCGCCGCATCTCCTTGTGCAATGCATTGAGGTGTAATTGCCGTCGCCAAATTCTCCGCCGACTTTCTACTCAAAGCATCGGCCACGACATTTGCTTTCCGGTGATATAGAATAGTAACATCATAGTCTTTAAGCAATTCTAACCGCCGTTGTCGCATATTTAACTCTTTTTGGGTGAACAAATACTTGAGACTCTTATGATCCGTGTAAATCTCACAATGTTCCCCGTACAAGTAATGCCTCCAAAGCTTTAGCGCGAAAATGACCGCCGCTAATTCCAAGTCGTGAATCGGGTAGTTCCTCTCATATGTCTTTAATTGGCGCGAAGCATAAGCGATAACTCGGCCATTTTGCATCAGAACGCACCCAAGACCAACGTAAGAAGCATCACTGTACACGACATAACTCTCCCCCGGCGTCGGCAAAGCAAGCACCGGAGTCGTCGTCAATCTTTTCTTAAGCTCCTCAAAGCTTCGCTCACATTCGGGGCTCCAAACATACTTCACCCCTTTGTGCGTAAGGCGCGTTAGTGGAGTTGTTATCTTGGCGAACCCCTCCACAAACCGCCGGTAGTAGCCCGCAAGCCCCAAAAAGCTTCGAATTTCCGTTGCATTTGTCGGGCGAGGCCAATCCTTAATTGCCTCAACTTTCTTTGGGTCCACAGAGACGCCGCCTCCAGATATAACGTGACCCAAGAAAGTAACCTCCGGTAGCCAAAACTCACATTTCTTCAATTTGGCATAAAGCTTCTCTCGCCGGAGTGTCTCCAACACGATTCTCAAGTGCTCCTCGTGTTCTTCTTCGGTCCGAGAATATACCAATACGTCGTCAATGAATACCACGACGCACCGGTCCAATAGCGGACGGAAGACTCTATTCATTAAGTCCATAAATGCCGCCGGGGCATTAGTAAGCCCGAAAGGCATAACCGTGAACTCATAATGGCCATACCGCGTACGGTACGCCGTTTTGTGCACATCCTTGGGCCGTATCTTCAACTGATGATACCCCGATTGAAGGTCAATCTTCGAATACACCCTTGACCCTTGCGATCGAATAAATCGTCAATCCTCGGCAACGGGTACTTGTTCTTGATTGTGACCTTGTTCAACTCGCGATAGTCAACGCAAAGTCGAAGTGTACCGTCCTTCTTTTTCACAAACAGCACCGGAGCTCCCCACGGAGACACGCTCGGCCGCACAAAGCCTTTATCGAGCAAGTCTTGCAGTTGGGCTTTAAGTTCCTTAAGCTCCACCGGTGCCATTCTATACGGAGCCTTTGAGATTGGCGCCGCCCCGGGGACCAAGTCAATGACAAACTCGACTTCCCGGTCCGGTGGCAATCCCGGTAACTCCGCCGGAAACACATCCGGGTACTCGCATACCACCCGAATGCTACTCAATTCCGGGTGCTCCCTTTGAGTATCCACGATGGTCGCTAAATAAGCCTTGCAACCACCCTTGATCATCCTCTTCGCCCTCACCGACGATATGGTCGCCGCAAAACGTGCGCCTTTACACGCTTGGTAGACCATTTCTTCTTGTCCAGGTTCACGAAATGTGATAACCTTCCTCTCACAATCGATAACGGCGTAGTACTTAGAGAGCCAGTTGATCTCGAAGACCACGTCGAAGCCCGATAACCGCTCGACCACTAGGAGATCGATTGGCATAATCCAATCTCCAACTTGTACTGGGCAATTTTCGCACTCCTCGTCCACAGCAAAAGAGTGCTCGATAGAGTTGACCCACCAATGGTCATCATGACGCCCTATCTCTACCCCATGAGCCTCGGCGAATGATGCACGTATGAATGAATGAGATGCACCTGTATCAAATAATGCTTTAGCTCGAGTGCCTTGGATCAGAATAATACCTGCCACCACATCATCTGGAACTGGTGCTGGAGTCGACCGCTCCTCCACCTGAGTGGCAAAAACCCGCCCACTAGGTGCTCGAGGTGCCTCCTGCTGACGAGGTGCTGATGATCGTCCAGCAGACATAGCGGGTGGCAGTCCCGCCAACTGTCGCGGAGTGTACTGTACAGAAGCTGCTGAAGGTGCAGGAGATGAGCTGCCCGGACACTCGCGACCAATGTGGCCCGCCTGGCCACACCGAAAGCATCGCCCCTCCCGCTGAGGGCAAGTAACAACTCGGTGGTTCCCGCCGCAGATAACACACGGGTAGGAGGTCTGACTCTGTGTCTGACTCCGACTACCGCGCCACTGTGACCGCTGAGGTCGAGGGGGCCGCTTAGAGCTCGACTGCCCCGCAGACCCACTCGATGCCCGCTTCTTGGACTTCTCCCTGTCCTTGTCCCTCTCAAAAGCCTCGCGCTCCTCTCGCGCTATAGCATTGCCGCGCTCCACCCAAAGTGCGCGGTCCAAAACCTCTCCATAGGTCGTCAGCCGGAAAGAATCAACTGTCTTAAAAATATCCGGCCTCAACCCACGCCCGAACTTCTTTGCCGGTCCCCGTCGCGTGTACCAAGCTCTGCACGCAATGAATCATGTGCGTGAACTCCCTCTCGTATTCGCGCACTGTGCGACTCCCCTGTCTTAGCTTGCGGAAGTCCTCCTCGAGCTTTCTTTTATCGCTTGCGGGGAAAGACTCCATCAATAGCATCTCCCGAAACGTCTCCCAAGCCATGGTAGTATCGTTCAAAGAACGATCCTCTTTCACTTGCCTCCACCAAAGGCGCGCCGACCCTCGAAGCAATGGGCCGCCAAATGCACCTTGTCCCGCTCGAGGGTATAGAAGTCCTCGAACAAGGATTGCATAGCGATCAACCACGTCTCGACCATCCACGGGTCCTTGTCTTCCCCATTGAAGGTTGGTGGCTTTAACCGCTTGAAAGCCGTCAACACCGCTACCGCCCGTTCCCGCTCCGCCTCGGGGTGTCGTGATCTGAAGCCGACGAACCCGAAGCTGGCGGTGGTACAACTGTCACCGGTACCGCCGCCATCGGAGGTGGTACCGCAGCTCAACGGTGGCGTCGGGTCCGAGGCACGAGCGCCGCCGCCGCCTGGGGCCACCAAGTCGTGGAGCCTACTAAGCTGCTCCGCCTGCTGCTTCATAGCCCCGGCCAATGCCGCTACTTGGGCTTGCAGCTCGCGCACTTCGCCCGATCCCGACTGCTCGGGCACCTCGGGAGGTGGTGCCGCCGCGGATCGCGTCTTAGGAGGGCGTCCCCGTGGTGCCATCACGTCCTGAAACGTAGCACACACATTAATACTCAATACACGTGACTCTTACACGTTCCAAAACAACTACCCAATTAAGCGAAAGCAAATAAGTAAATTATTTCCCACTCTAGGTGTCATGTGGTCGGCCGCCCCACAAAGTTCCTTAAGCAGAAATAAATACTTAAATTCATCTCTAATTCCTTCTAGAGAAGTCTTAATGTCAACCCAATCCACTAGCTTTCGCGTTTACCAAATCCACGTTCAACGTTTCCTAAGTCCCTAAGGTCTCCAATCCTAAGGTTCCTAAGTCAATCCTAGACCTTTGCTTACTTCCGTTTACGCTCTGATACCACTTTATCTGTCACGCCCCGCTACCCGCCTATTTGGTCGGGTTCGGGCCATGTCAACAGACGCCGAACGGACAGGGCCTCCCCTGCCCGCCCAAGGCTCTAACAACAAGTACAATTTAACAAATCAAAGAGAATTTGCAATTATACAAGGCTTACACGAAGGTAAGCAACAACACAGCGGAAGAGTAAGCACTAAGCTAGAATATAAACCATACATGAACTTGATTACATTTGAACCAAATACAAGTAAACTAGCCTATTACATTCCTTTAGCATTCAATACATCATTTCTTTTTACATTGTCATCTCCCAAAATTTACTTGAATGTTTACAACTTGACATCGATAGTTCAACAAAATAAAGTTGATACAAGTATAACAAAAAGGAAATGACTAGATGCAAGACTCCGGTGGCCACTAGCTATGGCGCTAACCCCTTGCCCCGGTCCTCCCCCGCCCCGCTCGTGCTAGGACCTGTGGGGTGAGTGGTGTGAGAACTACAACGAAGTTCCCAGTGGGCTCGGCAACCGACCCCGCCGACTTACCCACTAGGTCTATCCAGGCATAAGTATTTCAACGGAAATGAAATAGTAACCTAACTATATAAATACTAATACTATGCCAAGAAAGAGTCAGATAAATAGATAACTGAATTTAAATATGTTTGCATGCATGCTCTTTACCATACTTTACTTTACTTTACTTGGCTCATTACCCAATTTTGCCGGTTAACATAGTTAACCCCAACAAACTCAAGACCCAAAATCGCTCACTGAACGGGGAGGCTCTAAGCCTACAAGACCCGAGGGACCGTCCGTCGGGGCCACGATCCCCTAGGTGACGAACTCACCGCTTGAGGAGGAGCGACCTCCCTCAAGCCAAGACTTGTCAAGAGTATCGATCTAATCCTCACATTGAGGATTCATAGCCACTAGTTACCATGCCATTGTCAATGATAGGTTTTCTACCTAATCATGTATATCATTCTTGCCATAATGCCACTAAGTTAAACTATGTTTAACTAAGGTTATCTCAATGCCAATCTTGTCTCTATGTTCAATATCACCTTTGTTGACTAAGATCAAGTCCTTTGTCACATTCATACAAGTAGGGTCCCTATTCACATGCCTCTATGGTTCCATCTCATTTGCTAAGTTCCATAACATATATAACGAAGTAATTGAAGTTCAACCATTGCATAAATAACCTCTACCCTACCATGCATGAATTTCTATACATATAATATGCTCAACAAAGGAAAATAGACATAGAAGGGAATTCGATGATTCCGGTATGCACCCCCCACCTTAAAATAATTTTGTGAGGATGCCCAAGAAGTTTCGCGACCTACCGGGGCCTAGGTAAAAACCTGCAGTTTAAAAGTGAACCTAATCAGGCCATTTTACATAGTAGCCCCAATAGCGGATTTTCGTTTAATTAAACGGAGTTGTCCCACGCGTCGGGAATACCCCCAATTAGGTTTCTACAAGGTCAATTTGACCCAAGAACCCCTATGTTCAAAAGCCCCAAATTTGGGTGCTCCAACAATGCCCTATGTCAAACCTAGGGTTTTGATCTCATTCACAAGCAAAATATAGCTTTAGATCAACCTAGAAGCTCCCTAAAACCATCCTTGACCCATTAGAACCATCCATTTGGGGTTTACAACAAACCCTAGCCAACCACCATTAGAGCTCATGAAGCTCTCATGAGTTTTCATGGAGTTCGTGGCCAAACAAGCCCTCTAACACTAGCAACAAGCTAGAAACTCCAAAACTTAGGAGAAAACCTAAACCCTAGAGTTAAACTTGTAGAACTCTTACCTCTAGTGCAATGCTCTTCCAACTACTCCTTGTAGGAGAGCTTCAAGACCTCCAAGAAGCCTTCCTAAAGCTCCAAAGTCCTCTCCTCCAACTTCTTCTCCTTCTTCTTCCCAACTCTAGGGTTTTTCTAGAGAGAGAAAGGGAACAAAAGAAAGAAATGAGAGAGGGGTGAGTGTGCTGTGAGAGAGGGGTGTGGGAAGGCTTATTGTGTTGTAACAATAGCCAAAAAGCCCCTCAACTTCTTTTATTTCGCGCAGTTCACAAACTGCTGTCAGACCATCCCATACCGGTATGGGGGAGATCTGTACCGGTATGGGGTGCTACAGTGGCAGAAACCCGAGAGCAACCTCCCTCGGTTTCGCAGCATCTATACCGGTATGGGGCGACCTGTACCGGTATGGGCCAAAGAAACTACCAAACCCGAGAGCTCTCTCCTCTCGGGTGTGATGGCTATCTGGTACACACCGCAGCACGCACATGGGCCATAAAATGCTCAAACCCGAGAGCTCTTCCCTCTCGGTCAAAGTTGCTATACCAGAGAACTTTGCACGCGTACGAATGCCCGGACTTGTGTTTTTCGCCGTTTCGACTCTACTCCGCGCCGAACAACGCCAAAACCCTTTTAACTCGTTTAGATTATCTTCTAACCTTTCCAAGAAGTTTGGAATGGCAATTGGAACACGTCCAACTATTTCATTTTCGTACTTTAGTCAATTTGGCTAAAGTCCGATCTTATCGTCGAATTTTCGATATGCTACAGTCCCCCTTGAGATCGAGGCAATCCGGTCACAAAGTCCATAGCTATATTTTTCCATTTCCAAACGGGTATAGGTAAGCTTTGCAACTTTCCCGCCGGAAATCGTCGCTCCGCCTTTACTTGTTGGCAAGTAAGACACTGCGCAACAAATTCTCCAATGTCTTTCTTCATGCCCGGCCACCAATATTGCAACTTTAGGTCTTGATACATTTTGGTGCCGCCCGGGTGGATACTATAAGGAGATTGATGCACCTCTTGCATAATCGCCTTACGGAGATCCTTATTCTTGGGTACACACCAACGATTTCGAAATCGTAGTGTGCCGTCGGTCCCAATGCCAAAGTCATCGGCACTACCGCCTTCTACCTCGCCGCGCACCTTCTGGAGATACTCATCGGAAGTCTGCAATTCCTTGATCCTCTCCAATAAGGTCGGTTGCACCACTAAGGTAGCAAGTGTAGCCGGCACTCCCGGTGCCACTACTTCCAATCCAAACCGTTGCATCTCCTTTTGCAACAACGGTTGAGGAGTAATTGCCGATGCTAAGTCTTCTCCAGATTTTCTACTTAGCGCGTCGGCTACGACGTTAGCCTTTCCGGGGTGGTATAAGATCGTGACATCATAGTCCTTCAGTAATTCTAACCACCGCCGTTGTCGCATATTAAGCTCCTTCTGGGTGAACAAGTACTTAAGACTTTTGTGGTCCGTGTAGATCTCACAATGTTCCCCATATAAGTAATGCCTCCATAATTTTAGCGCGAAAATCACCGCGGCTAATTCCAAGTCGTGGGGGGTAGTTCTTTTCATAGGGCTTCAATTGGCGCGACGCATATGCTATGACTCGCCCATTTTGCATCAACACACACCCTAGCCCGATGTAGGAAGCATCACTGTACACGACATATGTCTCCCCCGGCGTCGGTAGAGCAAGTACCGGGGTTGTCGTCAACCTCTCCTTTAACTCCTTGAAGCTCCGATCGCAATCTTCGCTCCAAATATACTTGACCCCTTGTGTGTGAGGCGCGTTAGCGAGTGGTTATTTTGGAGAACCCCTCCACAAACCGCCGATAGTAACCCGCAAGTCCAAGAAAACTGCGGATTTCCGTTGCACTCGTCGGGCGGGGCCAATCTTTAATCGCCTCAACTTTTTTCGGGTCTACAGAGATACCTTCGCCCGAAATCACATGTCCGAGAAAAGTAACCTCCGAAAGCCAAAATTCGCATTTCTTCAATTTGGCATACAACTTTTCTTTTCGGAGTATTTCCAAGACAAGCCTCAAATGCTCCTCGTGTTCTTCCTCGGTCCGAGAATATACCAATACGTCGTCAATGAAGACCACGACGCACCGGTCCAATAGCGGACGGAAAACACGATTCATTAAGTCCATGAATGCTGCCCGGGCATTAGTAAGCCCGAGTGGCATTACCGTGAACTCATAATGGCCATACCGCGTACGGTACGCCGTTTTGTGCACATCCTTGGGCCGTATCTTCAATTGATGATACCCCGACTGTAGGTCTATCTTTGAATACACCTTTGACCCTTTCAACTGATCGAATAAATCGTCGATCCTAGGCAACGGGTACTTGTTCTTCACTGTGACCTTGTTCAACTCGCGGTAGTCCACGCCGAGTCGAAGTGTGCCGTCTTTCTTTTTGACGAATAGCACCGGGGCTCCCCACGGAGACACGCTCGGCCTCACAAAGCCTTTATCGAGCAAGTCTTCTAGCTGTGCTTTAAGCTCCTTTAGCTCAACCGGTGCCATCCTATACGGAGCCTTCGAAACTGGCGCCGCCCCGGGAATCAAGTCGATAACAAATTCAACTTCCCGGTCTGGGGGCAATCCCGGTAACTCACCGGAAATACATCCGGTACTCACACACCACCCGAATTCCCTCAAGGTCCGGTGTTCCTCATGTCCACGATGGTCGCCAAGTAGGCTTTGCAACCACCCTTTATCATTTTTTTTGCCCTAACCGTGGATATGGTCGCAGCAAAGCGTGTACCCTTACACGCCCGATACACCATTACCTCTTGATTTGGCTCCCGAAAAGTGATTACCCTTCTCTCGCAGTCGACGACCGCATAATACTTGGTAAGCCAGTTTAGCCCCAAGATTACATCAAACGACCACAACTGTGTCAGTACTAACATATCGATCGGCATGACCCAATCGCCTATCCGGACTGGACACGCCGGACACTCGTCATAGACGCTATAGGCATGCCCGGGGGATTTAATATCCCAACCTTCCTCATCATGTATAATCTCTAGGTCATGAGTTCTAGCAAACGATGCACTTATAAATGAATGCGATGCGCCCGTATCAAAAATAGCTTGAGCTCTAGTACCATTGATAGAGACAATACCTGCCACGATGTCGTCGGGGGCTGGAACCTGCTCCTCCACCTGAGTGGCGAAAACCCGTCCACTCGGTGCTCTCGATGCCTCCGGCTGACGCGATGATGATGAGCGTCCAGCCGCCATAGGGGGTGGCAATCCCATCAGCTGCCTCGGTGTAGAAGGGGATGACGCCGCCGTCTGAGCGGACGACCCCCAACTAGGGCACTCTCTTATCATGTGCCCCGGTTGGCCACACTTGAAGCACTTTCCTTCTCGCGGGCATAAGTTCGGTCGATGATCCCCGCCGCAAATGACGCAACGGGAGGGCTTCCCGCCTTCGCCCGCTCGTCGGGGATACCGAGGGGTTTCTTTGCATTAGGCCGTCCCCCGGCACCACCCGCCGTCCGTTTCTTGCCTTTCTCCTTGGACTCCGCCATGGCCTCGCGCTCCTCTCGCGCGTAAGCGCTGCCGTGCTCCGCACTTAACGCGCGATCAAAGACCTCCGCAAAGGTCTCGAGGTGGAAAAGTTGCACCGCCTCGTAGATTCTCGGCCGGAGTCCTCGCAAGAACCAATCGGCCCGGTCTCGATCATCCCGTACAACGTCCGGGACACAGTCAATGATGTGGGAGAACTCCTGCTCATAGTCCGCTACAGAGCGGTCTCCCTGCCTCAGCTTGCGAAATCTCTCCTGCATCTTCCGCTTCACCGAGTTGGGGAAATAGTTCGTGTACACCGCTCTCTTGAACTCCTCCCACATCATAGGCGGTAGGTCGGGTGACCTATCCCGCTTGATCCGTTTCCACCATGCCTTCGCCGCCTTGTCGAGGCAATGCGTGGCGAAATTCACCTTGTCTTTCTCCGGGGTGTTGAAGTCCTCGAAGATTGTTTCTAAGGAGTCGACCCAAGACTCCACCACCTCCGGCTCCACCACTCCACCCTCGAAGATAGGTGGTTTAAACTTCATAAACTTGATGAGCGCCGCCAACCCGCGCTCCCGCTCCTCGTCACTCGCCGCATTAGCGGGGTCTGAAGTCCCCGATCCAGCCTGAATCGCCATAACTGGCACGGCCGCAACTGGATCTGCCGCCGCCGCACCCTCGGCTACGGTCGGCATCCTAGCAGGAGGTGTAGGGTGCTTGGCCCCTGCCTGCGTTGCCGCTTGCTGCTGCTCCAACGTCTTCTGGAGCCGTCGGATCTGCTCGCCTTGAGCCCTCACGGACTCAGCTTGTTGCCGCACTGCGCCAATAAGCGCGGCCATTTGCTCCTCAAGCCCCCCGCCGCTGCCGGCTGCGGGTTGCACAGGAGCCGCACTCGGTTCCTCAGGCATCGACCTTGTTCGGGGTCGACCACGAGGTGCCATTGCTTCCTGAAATGAAGCAACTCACGTTAATACTTAAACACGTACTCGGATATACCCAATCCGGCGAAAGCAAATAAGCGCATTCATTAACATTCCATAGTGTCATGTCGTCGGCCGCCGATCACAACACAAGGAATAGAAAACAAATAGCAACTTAAAGTTAGTCTCTAATCATCTTAGAGACATAAGACATGAACCCAATCACATGCTTTCGCTATACTTGTTCACGTCACTCACGTTTCCTTAGGTCCTTAGGTTCTTCCCAATCCTATGGCCCCTAGGTCCATCCTAAGCTTTCACTTTTTGGCTTTATACCCGCTCTGATACCATTTTATCTGTCACGCCCCGAGACCGATCCATTTGGCCGTTTCGAGCGCGTCAACAGACGCCGAACGGACAGGGCTTCCCTTGTCCGCCCAAGGCTCAACAAGTACAGCTAGAGTATAAATTTTACACATGCGGAAGCATACACAAAAGGCTTACACGAGGGTAAGCAACATAGCCAGAGTGAAAGTACTAATGTAAACATACAAGTAACATGATTAATTTCAATCACATACATATAAATATCTTTACAACTTTGAGTTCTTTAAAGTCCTTACATTCAATTGCATCATTTTTTTCTTACATCACTTTACCTCAAAATAAAACTTGATTACATTCAAAGTTAAGCAACTATGATCATCAAATACGAAAGATGATATAAAGGGAATGCAACTACCAAAAAGTAATAACTTGGCGGTCTCTATCTAGGGCGCGGTGCCCTTACCGCGATCCTCGGTCGGCTCGCTCGGTCCCGGCCCTGTGGAGATAGTGGGGTGAGAACTACAACGAAGTTCCCAGTGGGTTCGGCAACCAACCACGCCGACTTTCCCACTAGGTCTAATTCAAGCGTAATAGAAAGAAAGGTAAGATAATAACCAACTAACAAATGCAGCTAATACGCTTGAAAGTAAACAATAAGATGATCGAATAATAACTCATAATGATTGAAGGATCATAGTTCAATACCCAATCTCTTGGCTAACCCGTAGGTTTCGCCCTCAACAAGACTCAACCAACTCAAATCCCTATTGTCGAGGAAACACTACAACCCGACGGGACCGTCCTCTGGGGAAACACTACAACCCAGTGATGACAACTCCGGAGCACATCGCCCGAGGGGAGCTACCGCGCCTCGAGCAAGGACTATATGGTGAGTACGATCAATCCTTAACTATAAGGATTCCAATTCAATCCATTCCTTGACTTCAAGGAGACTATGTTCATATGACCCTTAACTCTAAGGTTGTTGTCATAATGTCAATCTCAAAACTCTACTAGTATTATGTACACTACTTGTTCTTGTTCTTGATGCCATACAAGTTGTCTAAGTATTCTAGACTCACACTTGTCACAATCTCTAAGTTCATGTCCAATGTCACATTCACTTGTCCATTACACTAAGTTCTTGTTCTTTAATATGCATACCTAGGGTTCTTGTTCTTTTACCATACAATCTCATACAAATCTACCTCATGCATTTGAACTCACAAAAGCAATAAGAAATGTATATTAAACCCTACAATGCAACATGCTCAATATATAAATATGCTCAAAATGTGACACTTAGACATAGAGAGAAGTTCGATGTCTTTGGAATGCACCACCCACCTCTAAATATTATGGATGGGTTGCGGGTCGAGTTTCATGCCCAACCGATCCCTAGTTTACCACCTGCGCATTAAATAGAGCCTAAATCAGGCTAGTTTACATAGTAACTCATAATTTGGCTTTTCGTTTAAACAAACGGAGTTGTCCCACGCGTCGGGGATACTCCCAATTAGGTTTCCACAAGGTCAATTTACCTTGGAAACACCCTAGGGCAAAAGCCCCAATTTTCAAACCCTAATAATGCCATTTAGGCATTCCCATGGGATTGATCTCATCCGTAAGCAAAAGAAAGCTTATGAACCCATGAGAAGCTCTCTAGAACCATTCTAAAGTCTTTAGAACCATCTATAAGGCATCTACTACAAACCCTACTAAGCCACCATGAGAGCACATGAGCTCTCATGGAGGTTTCATAGTGTTCTTGCTCTAGCAAGCTTCTAACACTAGCAAAAAGCTAGAAACCTCAAAAACTTAGGAGAAAACTCAAACTCTAAGGTTAACTTGCAAAAGCCTACCTCTTGTAGCAAGTTCTACCAAAGCTTTATTGTAGGAGAGCTCCAATGCCCACCAAAAGCTCCAAAACCTTCTCCTTCTTCTTCTTCTCCAAGTTCTCCTTGATCTCCTAGAGCTTTTCTAGAGAGAGAAAGGGAGAAAAGAGAGTGAGAGTGGAGAGTAAATGAGGGTGCTGTGAATAGAGAAGGGCCCAAGCATATATCATGCTGCCAGAATTGCATTTAGACCATCCCAACTCTAAATATTACATCCTGCCAGAACTGGGCAGTTTTCGGGCCCAATGTCCGGTCTCGGCCGGTTGTCCGGTCTCAGTAAGCCCTCCTTTCGGGACTTAGCCATTTTTCTGCATGGTACGCAGCCAATGTCCGGTCTTGGCTGGATGTCCGGCCTCGGATTGTCCGGTCTTGGCCGGTTGTCCGGTCTCAGTACGCTGGTTTTCCAGGACTTAGCCAATTTCCTCACTTCGCAGCTGGGGCACTTGGTGGCATCCGGACATCCCCTGGATGTCCGGTCTCGGCTGCTCCAAGTCTGGGAATTCCACCAGACTTGCAGTTTAGCTTTCCCACGACCCCACTTCGCTGTGCGCGTGCTCCAAAGCACCAAGAACCCACACCTACTCGCATCCACTTCGTGTCCCGCTCATTTTGACGGAACTCAACACGCTTTACGGAAAAGTGGGTTGTTACCATGGCACTAACTATGCATATTGGAAAGTCCGCATGAGGGCGTTTCTAATTGCAATCAACGAGAGAGTATGGCAAGCGGTGGAACATGGTTGGACTCATCCCACAGAGGTAGTTGATGCTATTACCGTCCCCAAGGCTAGAACTAAGTGGACTAAGGATGAAAACGAACGTTCATCTTACAATGGGAAGGGGATTAATGCTTTGTTTAACTCTTTAAATCAAACCGAATTTTCTCGGATTTCGGCGTGTGAAACCGCCAAAGAAATTTGGGACACTCTTAAAACCACCCACGAGGGAACAAGTCTAGTCAAAGTTCAAAAATTACAAATGTTGACTAGTCGTTTTGATTCTATTCATATGGAAGAGAATGAAAACTTCACCGACTATTACACTCGTCTTCAAGACATAGTCAACACTTGTTCCAACTTGGGTGAGAAAATTCCCGAAACCAAGATCATTCGTAAAATTCTAAGAACTCTCCCCGAACGTTTTCGTCCTAAGGTCGCGGCTATAGAAACCATGAAACATCCCGATGATATGAAAGTAGATGAACTAGTAGGTGCTCTTCAAACATATGAGATGACTTTTCCTACTAACTCGTCTTCTTCCAAGCTTTCTTCAAAGTCTACAGGGATGGCGCTCAAGGCATCAAAAGGTGGCGACGTTGACTCTTCCTCTTCCGAGATGGATTCGGATGTGACGATGGAAGATTTTGAGAAGCAACTCGCACTTCTCACGAGAAAGTTCCGTCGGAATTTTAAGAAAAGATTTCCAAGCTCAAAGTCCTCCTCTTCAAAATTCAACAAATCTAAAGGGAGTACTTCTTCTTCTTCCAAGACTAAAAATTCTGAGAATTTTTCTAAGTACTCTTCAAAAGATAAGAAAAAGGAAGAAGGGCAAATTCAATGTTATAAGTGTCGTGGATTCGGACATATAGCATCGGATTGCCCAACAAAAGCTTCTAAGAAGAAGGCAATGCAAGCCATCACGTGGGATGACCCTTCCGATGAAGAGTCATCTTCCGGTGATGAGGAAGTTAATGCTACCGCTTTAATAGCCCATGATTCTAATATTATATGTTTATCATCTATTGACTCAATTTCCATGTCTTCTATGAATGAACAATTCACACCGGAGAATGCAACGGATGAAGACTCGGATGGCGGAGACATGGTGGATGCTTATCGCCAACTAATTGTGGAGTCAAAGAAGATCGGCAAGCACAATAAGAAGCTACAACATAGGATCGTCGATCTAGAAGGAGAGAATGCAAGCTTAGTTTCATTGATAAAAAGCTTGGAAAAGCAGAAGGATGGATTGGCACGAGCCTACGGATCAATTGTAGAGAAAGTCACTTTGCTTGAAAACGAAAGAGAAACTAATGAGGAAAATATGAAGTTTCTCAACAAGCAAATTACGGAGGCAAGGGAAGCAAACATGGAATTCACAAAGACGATAATTCAATTAAGGGCAGACTTGAACAACTTCGCCTCCGGAACATCGAAACTTGACAAGATGCTTGGACTCGGTCAAACATCCAAGTTAGGATTGGGGTATGAGAGAACATATGTTGATCAAGTTGCTAAGAAAGTGGGCATGAATTCAACAAAGTCGAAGCCCAAGGTTCAAGGTGAGCTTTCAATTAGAAAAACTTTTGCTAACAAAGTCTATCATTATTGTGGAGTTCAAGGTCACGTAAAAAGAAATTGTAGACAAAGGAAGAACTCCATGTCACACGTGAACCAAGGGAAACAACTCAAGCCCAAAACGAAGGTTCAAAGAACAACACCATCGCAAGGATGGAATCCCAAGCGCCAAGGGTCTAACCTGAAACGAAGGCAAGTATGGAAGGTAAAGACGAATGGTACAAAGATTGAGAAAACTTCAATCGTCGACAAGCTTCACTCAAGGATTACAAGCCAACCGACGTACCCCAAAATTCGTAAGGTTTGGGTGCGCAAAGGTGAAGTCTTTCCATACTAAGCGTCTAGTGGCTCCCTACCTCTCTCCCATTCTATTTATATAGGATCACTTTTGCCATGAATATTTTTTTTAAAAAAAACTGTGCTAATTTTATCAAATCGAACATCTTGCTTTTATATATCATTTATTGGAGGAATTGGTCAATTCGAATAAATTCTTCAATTTAGATACATTCTATGAGCCATTAAATCTTAACAGAATAGACAACTAAGCATTATTCTTGGATAAGCTTTGCATATGTGATTTGGTGAACAGTGTGTTGTTTTGTTTTACAAGTGGTTTGTCAAGTGATCTCATTGTTTACATGAGTTATTTTAACTTAATTCAATCAATTTAAATTCCTATGTGTCATTAGTTTTGAACCTCATTATCTTTGAAAAATTATGTCAATATACAAGTCAAATAGGTACCTCTCTCTTGAACTATCAAAAGTATATTGAATTCTTGATTGAAGATTTGCATAATAAGAAAAATGTTTTCCCATTTTCTGAAATCACAATAAAATGATCTCATTGTGGGTTGCACTAATTGAGGGGGAGTAATAATTTCATGAGATTAAAGATGTGGAAAGAGTTACATCCCTTTGGGAGTGTGAAAACTACCACCATTCAAGATGTGGAAAGAGTTACATCCTTTTAAGGAGTGTGAAAACTACCACCACATGTAGGAAAGAGCTACCACCCCGATCGTCTGGTAAGTGTGTGAAGTTACCACATGAAAAAGTGGAGATCTCTAAATAAAAAAAATATATCATATATGAGGTTTAGAGAAATACTAGGTGGTTACTCTTGGTTTTTGAACGATATAAGGTGGAAGTTAAGATGCTCAAAGAGCCACTTCTTGAAATTCAACGTGTGCATAACTCAATTGGATCATATTCTTGTGCTAATTTCAGCTTTTGGGATTTAGTCTTCATATATGCAAAATTGATGTTGAAAAATTAGTACTACTATTGATTTAGATCTTGAAAGATGTGCTTATATTTAACAGTATACTTACTGTAAATTTCAATTGATGAGTGGTTCAATATGTGTGACATTTACGAATTTCTCTTGATTATTTTTAGTTATTATATTTCATATGATTATTGAGGAGATCTGGTTAAAGCTTGTTTTTAAATTTTTAAATTTTTAAGAAAAAACTTGCTGTGACCGGTCATAAATCACTGACCGGATCCCACGCCCGCTGTCAGCAAATGTGGCGTGGCATCCGGACAGAGCCAGCTCTGTCCGGTCAGTGCTGGAGCGAACCGCTTATATCCAGGCGCGACGTGTTTTTTCCAAACACTTCGTTTTGCATTTTTTTACTGATTTTCTCTCTCTAGAAATCCTAGAGAAACCTTCCTTGAGCTTTGGATCATCTTTCCTACTCATCTTCTCGGATTTTAGGTATGGTTTCCATTTATTTTTCCTTTTTGCCCTATTTTTCAAAATTTTAGGGTTTAGAGAAGTTCTTGGTGATTTATCTTTTTGCTCAAATTTTTTGTTTCAACCTTGCTTAAGCATGTCTACATTACACTTCTCTGAGGTTTATTGCAAATTTTATCGTCAAATATTCGCGTATTTGTGATCAAACCCTAGTTTTTACTGTTCATAGGGGCTTTTTCGAATTTCTTGCAATTTCGATCAATTTTTGGACATGTTGTCTATATTAATATTGTTTCTAATTGCTCTAGGATGCTCTAAATTAATTTTTTTACATTGTGGCCAATTTTCGCAATTTTTGCTATATATGTCAATATGTCGTTTTTGATCCTTTGAACAGTGACTTTCAAAAATGTCTTCGTGGTTTCTTGTGCTCGTATTCCTTATGGCGAACGGGTCCAGAGCTAAGCGTAGATGCTCCTCCGCTGAGCAACAGGAAGGACAGCAAGCGGAACAATCGGGGAGCGAGTATAACCCTGGTGAGGAATCTGGCGAAGAATCTCGGGGCGAGGACTGGGAAGTTCTTCAGGCTGAGATACGAGTGGTGAAAGTGAGCAAAGGAGAAAGGAAAGGAGAAAGGAAAGGAGAAAGAGAAAGGAAAAGAGAAAGTAAAAGAACAAGAGAAGTCAAAGAAAAAGGACAAAGGAAAAGGAAAAGTTCAGGAGACTGAACCGGCTCGGGAGAAACGCACATCAGGTCGACGCAAGACAGCGAGGGGGATTGTTATTGGTGAACCCAGATCAGCTGCAGAATCACCTGTTAGACCACCTCAACCTCCTGTGGATCCGAAACGTCTACGGTTGTATTCTTCAAAGAGTTGTGTCGGAGAACGACTTGTGGGGATTGCAAACTTGGTCCGTCGAGCTCCCGCATTTCAAGCATTGGTTGAAAATGGTGAATTGCAGAAATATGTAAGTTTACGAGACAATCGGTTATGGTGGAGCTGATAAGAGAGTTCTATATGCGAGCAGGCAACCTAGTCGATGCTGAGGGCGGACCATTTGAGTTTACTACGTCGGTTCGTGACATAGAAATGACTATCACGCCAGACACGGTGGCGTTAGTGCTTGACATGGTGGCACGCACCGACGGGGTGGATGCACTCAGGGCTGGATGCTGTCAAGGACTGGCGAAGGGTGTTCACTGCACTGTGTACACCAGGAGCTGAGAACAATGGTAGCCAGATACTCTCAAAGCATTTGAGAATGGAGTATCGGTATTTGAACTTCGTCGTCTGCTACAACATTATGCCTCTCACAAACACGAAGGTTATCAGGTGGGATCGAGTGTTGTACATGTACTTGCTAGGACATCCCGACCTAGTACGAGCGGGGAATGTTAACATAAATGTCCCGTTCCTTATTTGGTAAAGAATGACGCGGGAAATTAAGACTGCGAATCAGAGAGATCGATTACCTTTTCCGCTAATCATCATGCGGATACTTCGACAGCACAATGTGCGAATTGACTGCACATATTATGAGCATTCCTTAGGACCTATTGGAGATACTACGATGGTCAAATCTCACGTTCAACTTCATGGAACATCCCCTCCTCGAGCTGATGCACCTGCACCTGCTTCTCCGTCTGCTGAAGGTTCTGACACCGAGGCATCTATATCTTCTATTTTTCGCGAACAACAACGATTATCAGGTGATCTCGAACGTTTGACGGCGGGGCAAGAAGTGTTGGGGGCAAAGCAAGACAAGCTTATCTTGGATGTCGATCGTTTGAACAAGAAGTACGGTCGCATCACACGGTTCTTGAGACTCCTCTGTGGCAAATTAGGATGTGGAGCCGACGAGATGCCTCCTCCCGGAAGCGACTCCGAGTGATTCTATAGTTAACTCTCTTTTTGTCATTTTTGTCGATTTGTGACAAAAAGGGGGAGATGGTTATGAAGGGAGAAGAGGAAATGTTGATATCTCTAGAAACTTTTATTAGATAGTTAACTTTGTACTTATGACTAATGTTTACCTTGTGAATGAAAAGTTCTTGATGCTTGAATGTGTTTGAGATCTTTTTGCAGGAAACGTTCAAGACTTCAAGACTCCAAGGTCTAGGTCATTTTAGGATTGAATGAACTTGTAATTTTTATTTATTCTTTGTTGGATCGGTCATGCAAAGAGTTATCGTTTGGTGATTACGATATTCTCTTGTCTTTTTGATTTTGAGGTTGTATGAGCTATAAGTAGTTTTGTCACGAAATCGCCAAAGGGAGAGATTGTTAAGGATTTTGTAAGTTGGCGGATTTCGTGAGTTTGTCGGAGTCTTGAAGAGATCAAGAGATTACAAGAAGATCGGACGCTCCAGACTCGTCGAGAAGCTCGACACCTCGGTATGCATTTAAGATCATTTATGGTGATTAACATTAATAACATAGTAGTTAGAAGACCTAAAAAGGGTTTAAAATATTGATTTTTATGAAGCATATTTTCAGTATAACCCCTGTCCGGAACAGACCCTTTGCCCGGACACAGTGAGTCTGTCATCTGGCTTTTCGCAACACTCTGTCCGGACCAACCTTTGTGACTGGACACAGCGCGGTTGATAGCAGAATGTTTCGCAGGCCTTTGACCGGATTGTGGATTCTGTCCGACACGGTGAAGCCGAGCTTTCGAGTGCTAGAGCCTAGGACCGACAAACCCCCGGTCGACCGTCGGTGCTCATGAAAAATTTGACGACACACCGAGACCAGGACGAGATGGTTTGACCGGTGGACTCGAAAAACAAAATTCCTAAAAAGGCTGATTTCAATTCTACTCGACTTCAAAGTCTTCTAACTCTATAAATAGACCATGGGAGGTTCAAGGACGAATATATACAATAATATACCTGAAGATACTTCAATCCTAAAACCCTAGAATCTCTCTCCTAAGCTTTTTGATCTAGTTCTTAGAGAGATTTGATGGAGATTTGATCGTCAAGTTGATTCAAGGTTCTTCCCTTTGATTCTACCCTTGCGAATCAATTTGATGATCAATTAGACGAATCCCTCCCATCGTCTACGGTGTTTTAACTTGGAGATCACCATAAATCTTCGTTCTTCTTCTCCGGACGGAGGTGTGTTGTCACGCCCCGGGACCGCCAATTTGGTCGGTTCGGGCACGCCAACAGACGCCGAACGGACAGAGCCTCCCCTGTCCGCCCTAGGCTCAACAACAACGATTTCATGTATAGAGAAATAAACAATTCCCAGGACAACATTTCAATATACATGGCTTGCACGAGGGCAAGCAACATAAGCACAAGTGAAAGTAACTAACTAAACCATTCACACATTGTATCTTGATTACTTTAAACCAAATACAAAGCTCATACCTTTTCTTTACATTCATTCATCCAATATACATTTTCATCTCTCAAGTGAACTTAATACATTTACATCTCAACATAATCTTATTACATTTTGATTCATGAATATAATAGATGAAATATACAAACGGTGTCTCTATACACAATGCACGGTAGAACTCTACCTAGAGCACGATAACCATACCACGTGCCCCGATCGCCCCGGTCGCGCTAGAACCTGCATGATTAGTGGGATGAGAACTACAACAAAGTTCCCAGTGGGCTCGGCCCCCAATTACACCGACTTTCCCACTAGGTCTATCTCAGGCATAATTTGAAAGAATAAGCTGATAGTAACCAAACTATAATGCATACAACTAATATGCCTGAACAATAGTAAAGATTGCTTATGCTCAATATAATAATAATGATGAATGCAAGATCATAATTCCATAACCCAATCTCTTGGCTAACCCGTAGGTTTCGCCCTCAACACGACTCAACCAACCCAAATCCCTATTGTCGGGGAGAGAAAACACTACGACCCGACGGGACCGTCCTCTGGGGAGAGAAAACACTACGACCCAGTGATGACAACTCCGGAGCACATCGCCCGAGGGGGAGCTACCGCGCCTCGAGCAAGGACTATATGGTGAGTACGATCAATCCTTAACTTTAAGGATTCCAATTCAATCCATTCCTTGACTTCAAGGAGAACTATGATCAAATGATCCTTAACTCTAAGGTTTCTTTGTCACTATATCTTTCATATTCTTTACTTGCATTCTTTGACTTCTTCTAGTGTCATATACACTATGATTCTTTACACACATTTATTAATGCCACACACACACTCTAGTGTTCAATGCATACATGACTCTTGTCAATGCCACACACACTAACTCTAGTGTTCTTTATTCACATGCATACTTGTTCTTTGACCATATCATTACACTAACTCTAGTGTCCTTTATTTTCTTTGTACTTATTCTCAATATCACACTAACTATAGTGTTCTTTACAATCATAGATGCCACTCGATCTACTCGTCATAATGTCACTATGTTCTTTAACCAACTAGGTTCTTTATCTCAACACATGCATATTAGTGTTCTTTACAATTCTCAAATGTCATTCAATCTATATGTCACAATGTTCTTGTTCTTTAACCACTAGGTTCTTTGTCTCATCTCATGCATACATAGGGTTTAATTCTTTTTCTTAGTTCATAACAAATCTCATTTGCATCTTAACTCTAAGCATGCAATACATAATTCAATTACCCTACTATGCATGAAAATAGCTATAACATACATGCTCAATGGTGACACATAGACATAAAGAGAAGTTCAGAGTTAGTGGAAGCACCCCCCACCTAATATCGCTCTCCGATTGCTTGTAGTCACTTGCAATCGGGCTCCCGCGACACACGTGACCCGGTTCGGCTCCAACTCGCAATTGATTGCCGAACGCCCAACAATCCGAAATATAGGGTCACCAAGAGTTCATCTTTAACCTTCAATTAGAGAGCTAAAAGGTTAAATAAGATCAAAGCCCTTGTTTACTAAGAACCCCCATTACTAACCCTTGCCTCTACACATGCTCCAATTAACCCAAACATCAAGTATTTAGCATTCTAATAATACCTTAGAGATCATTAGAACTTCATACACAAAAATGATTTAATTAAAATCCCATTTGCAATCCTAGATCTCTATTTCATCAAGAGGGTCTCATTAATTATGATACTCCCTTCGTTAAACTAGTTTAGAATCATATATAGATCCTAATTAAACATCTCATTTAATCTTAATCCAAACCTTAACTCAAATTCACAAAACTTACCATGACCACAATAACATCAAGCTAAATCCACCATTGGAAAGCTTGCTTCCACCATTAGAGAGCTTCAAGCTTCATCTCTACCCTTCAATTAGAGAGCAATAGGATTATTATAGATCAAAACCCTCATTTACCAAAAACCCCAATTACTAACCCTAGGTTTAATACTAGGTGAAAATCCACCATTAGAGCTTTGGATTCAGGCAATAAACCTCTATTTAGCATGCTAGAATGTATCTAAATCCATTTCTAGAGCTTAGCATTAAAACCCTAGAGTTCTACCATTAAAGAGCATCAAATCTTACCTCAAAAGCTTGCTTCAATGGTGTAGAGAGAGAAGAAGATGATGAGAATCAACCTCCAAGCTTGCTTCTCCACCAAATCCACCATTTTTTTAGAGAGATTTAGAGAGAGAAATGGAGCTCTCTCTCTATCCCCATGTGTGTGTATGTGAGGGTGTGTGTGTGTGGTGCTCTCGGGCTAAGGGAGGAGAAGAAAAGGGGCACAAACACTTTTTACACATTAGTCCCTCAACATTGCACTATTCAACTTCCAACTTTCGGCTCAAATGATCCGAAACAAGCTTGAGCCCTTCGGATGTCCATTTGTGCTCAAATTTGACAG
The DNA here is from genome assembly GCA_025177825.1 of Aechmea fasciata. NCBI lineage: Eukaryota > Viridiplantae > Streptophyta > Magnoliopsida > Poales > Bromeliaceae > Aechmea > Aechmea fasciata. The sequence continues at coordinate 5,925,833 of CM045939.1, forward strand.
TCAAGTTCATTTTAACCTACTGAGTGAGAAAATATCTTAACATTTCAGTTTGGACCCCGTTTGGTCACCGCGAACTCTACCGAACTGAAATCGTTATCAGATAACATTCGAAATTTATTTCTCATCTTCTGGGTGTCAGAATGGCACGAAACTTTAAATCTAGTCTCGCAAAAATAATCCTGACATACCCCTCAGTTTTCATAATTTTCTGACACTGTGCATTTTCTGCTAATTTATCTGCCCGGTTTTTCACAGAAAATTCTAAATCTTCCGTTTTCATTCCGATTTCAGCACAGGTCCTTTCAGACTTATATTTTACTTCTCTAAATCCAATAAAAATAGTATCTCACACTATTTTTATTTATTTTTATTTTTTATCTTTAAAATTCGGGTTGTTACATTCTCCACCCCTTAAAGAGAATTTCGTCCGCGAAATTCAAATCATGCCTCAATTCAGCTCCTTGATCAATTGAGGGTACCAATGTACTTTTCTACTCCGGACTGGCCTCATGTTCATCGGAAGGCTTCAAAGGCCCACCACGGAGGATGCGAAATCAAACGCATTCTCGTTTGCAAGCCACAGCACCTACAGTGCATTATGGTCTCCATAACTCTCGGTGGCAGCGAAAGTCGAAACTGAACGACTCTACGCGCTCTAACACCACTTGCTACTCGGCTCACAAGAAACTTTTCCTTGTTTCCACTTTCCCTTCAGGAAATACATTCCGATTTGACCACCGACATTGCTTAGAAGTTATGTCACTAGTGCATCGCTACATCGTGAGCGCTCCAATTCCGCACCGACCTTTAGCTCTAACGTGAGATGGCCTGCCTCGGCACATCCTCGAAAGTGCATTACCCTCAATTCTCACGTGGCCTTTCTATCCAAGTGTCTCCTAGAGACCACTTGCTTCAATTTTTCCATTGCCACGGCTAGTTCGGCCCTATTGCCGCATCCAACTCACACGAACACCCCGTTCGTGAACCTAAACCGAACTCTTCTATAGAGTTATCGGCCAAGTCACTCTCCTTGGTCTCTACGATGGACCAATGGTCACCAACCCTTCGTCGGCCTATCGCCTAGACGTGTCTCAACTACGCTTAGCATTTCTTGTTACTAGTGTAGACCCAACCAGCATTCTTGGGCGAAATTCTCGCTTGGGAATTCGCACCCACTCCGACCAGGAGCTATCAAGACCTCAAACCATATTAAACTCTCGGGTAGGGTCATCTTCGCACTCTCAGTGCATTTTCGATCTCAAGATCCAAACACGTGGCATTTCCACGTTCTCAGGTCTAAGCTCGGACCACCGTCCTGACCAACACTCATGCCCTACCTATAGGTATCGGGCCGCTGCCACCAACAGCTGACTGTGCCTGCCCACTGGGCCCAGGCTCCACAGTCGACAAATGGTCCAGGCACGGGTCGTCACCAAGCACTACCCGACAACGTCGTCCTATGTGACATACTCTACCGAGCTACACACTCTATCCGTTTCTACGCACCTCGTGCGCGCCACCAGCTCCACGAGTGATCCATGGCCCGCTTCACACTTAGCCAAGCTAAAGTGCTACTGCCAACACACTCACTCGGCTGAGCCTAGTTCACACTCCACGAGTAACTATGCTCGAACGTCCCACGCCTCTATAGCGTTCCGCACTAAGTCTTGCATTGGGCAATTCTTGCCTATGCATGCCGACTACACAAGCACGACCCACTCACCTCGCGTTGGGGTACTGCTAGGCCCACGTGCTGGTACTTGGTTACTAACCAACTATTCCCTCAACAAAGGATTCGACCGTTCGACTTGCCGGAGCAACATCGAGAACACTCGGATTACTCGAGTGCCCACGAGTGTCATGACTCAACTCTCGCAATCAATTACACATATTGCTCTGCGAGTTGGTCCATCGTTCCCATCTTGACCCTGAGTCTTACTCTCTATTCCTAGATCATCACTAGCAATTCGCTAGTGCCATCCGGCTCTATACCTGTACTCGCAGGTACTACGCCCCATAACACAAGTATACCCGGATATCTATACTTACCCGTCCACTCGGCCTCTACTATGCTCATGCACGACAATGGCAATTAGCCACATAACCATTGCATGCAATGCATGAACTTCACATCATGCAGAAGCGCACTATTGCACTAAGTCATGAACTTGACGGACCACCGAACCCACTCATTGGCCGTCCTATTCCCTTTTCCTTACTATTAGACTCACGCTCCCCCACGCACAATTGCACCGCCTTGTTCTATCCACAAGGTCCAATCCTCAATTCTCCTCTAATCTCCACCAATCCATACTTGGGAAAGGCTTCAAAAAGAAAAATGAGAGGGGGAGTTAGTGGGGTCTATTACATGTTGTATCCACTGCAACAAAACCCTCCAAACACCTGTATCCGCAAAGAAACTTAATTCTACCGCCAAAGCCATCTTGTACCTGACAGGGCACTTTGTACCCAGATACTTCGGCACGTACGCAAATCCGAGAGTCGCTCGGCTTTTCGCACCATTTGTATCGGTATAATTTGGATTTGTACCGGTACAACTGCTAAAGTTCTCAAACCCGAAAGCTTTCCACCTCTCGGTTAAAGTGGCTGTACCGGTACAACCATCACGCTTGTACCGGTACAGATTGCCCAGACTTATGTTTTTCGCGTCGTTTCGACTCTACTTCGCGCCGAACAACGCCAAAATCCTTCTAACTCTTTTAGATCCTCTTTTAAGCCTTCCAAGATTGTTGGAATGTTAATTGGACTTTGTCCAACTACTTCTCTCGACGCACTTTGGTCAATTGACCAAAAGTGACCTACCACGACGAGGATTCCGTTAAATTTCTCAATGATCATGAAGGCCACCCAAAGCTCACGAAGTTCCAAGTCTCCGCTCGCCTCAAATTCTTCTATTCCATGTGCATTGTAGCCTCCTGCTGACATTACACCAAATCGGCTTCGAGTCTCCACTACGCTCGACCAACTCGAGGACACCATTCGTCCTAATCCACATCGATCTCCTTTAAAGATCGACCACGCAAAACCACTGCACGCACATTGGCTCAACCCTCAAGGTTAAGCGCGCGACACACACGATACCTACCCCTACTCAAATCCAGGCGAAAGTCATACAAGGGAGCCTATTTCCATCACTCAGTTTCATATTGTGTGCACCCAACATGAACACTCCATGATGAAAATACACTACACTTTAGATCCACCTCTAACATCCGTTATAGAGGCATAACACACACGACCCAATCGATTAATCTTTCGCCACAATTCCAAATCCTCGTTATATTTCAAGAACCTAAATCCTTATGGTTTCCATCCTAAGGTTCCTAGGTCCATCCTATACTTTCACTTTTCATTGCTCTGATACCATTTTATCTGTCACGCCCCGGGACCGCCAATTTGGTCGGTTCGGGCACGCCAACAGACTCCGAACGGACAGAGCCTCCCCTGTCCGCCCTAGGCTCAACAACAACGATTTCATGTATAGAGAAATAAACAATTCCCAGGACAACATTTCAATATACATGGCTTGCACGAGGGCAAGCAACATAAGCACAAGTGAAAGTAACTAACTAAACCATTCACACATTGTATCTTGATTACTTTAAACCAAATACAAAGCTCATACCTTTTCTTTACATTCATTCATCCAATATACATTTTCATCTCTCAAGTGAACTTAATACATTTACATCTCAACATAATCTTATTATATTTTGATTCATGAATATAATAGATGAAATATACAAACGGTGTCTCTATACACAATGCACGGTAGAACTCTACCTAGAGCACGATAACCATACCACGAGCCCCGATCACCCCGCTCGCGCTAGAACCTGTATGGTTAGTGGGATGAGAACTACAACAAAGTTCCCAGTGGGCTCGGCCCCCAATTACACCGACTTTCCCACTAGGTCTATCTCAGGCATAATTTGAAAGAATAAGCTGATAGTAACCAAACTATAATGCATACAACTAATATGCCTGAACAATAGTAAAGATTGCTTATGCTCAATATAATAATAATGATGAATGCAAGATCATAATTCCATAACCCAATCTCTTGGCTAACCCGTAGGTTTCGCCCTCAACACGACTCAACCAACCCAAATCCCCATTGTCGGGGAGAGAAAACACTACGACCCGACGGGACCGTCCTCTGGGGAGAGAAAACACTACGACCCAGTGATGACAACTCCGGAGCACATCGCCCGAGGGGGAGCTACCGCGCCTCGAGCAAGGACTATATGGTGAGTACGATCAATCCTTAACTTTAAGGATTCCAATTCAATCCATTCATTGACTTCAAGGAGAACTATGATCAAATGACCCTTAACTCTAAGGTTTCTTTGTCACTATATCTTTCATATTCTTTACTTGCATTCTTTGACTTGTTCTAGTGTCATATACACTATGATTCTTTACACACATTTATTAATGCCACACACACTCTAGTGTTCAATGCATACATGACTCTTGTCAATGCCACACACACTAACTCTAGTGTTCTTTATTCACATGCATACTTGTTCTTTGACCATATCATTACACTAACTCTAGTGTCCTTTATTTTCTTTGTACTTATTCTCAATATCACACTAACTATAGTGTTCTTTACAATCATAGATGCCACTCGATCTACTCGTCATAATGTCACTATGTTCTTTAACCAACTAGGTTCTTTATCTCAACACATGCATATTAGTGTTCTTTACAATTCTCAAAGGTCATTCAATCTATATGTCACAATGTTCTTGTTCTTTAACCACTAGGTTCTTTGTCTCATCTCATGCATACATAGGGTTTAATTCTTTTTCTTAGTTCATAACAAATCTCATTTGCATCTTAACTCTAAGCATGCAATACATAATTCAATTACCCTACTATGCATGAAAATAGCTATAACATACATGCTCAATGGTGACACATAGACATAAAGAGACGTTCAGAGTTAGTGGAAGCGCCCCCCACCTAATATCGCTCTCCGATTGCTTGTAGTCATTTGCAATCGGGCTCCCGCGACACGCGTGACCCGGTTCGGCTCCAACTCGCAATTGATCGCCGAACGCCCAACAATCCGAAATATAGGGTCACCAAGAGTTCATCTTTAACCTTCAATTAGAGAGCTAAAAGGTTAAATAAGATCAAAGCCCTTGTTTACTAAGAACCCCCATTACTAACCCTTGCCTCTACACATGCTCCAATTAACCTAAACATCAAGTATTTAGCATTCTAATAATACCTTAGAGATCATTAGAACTTCATACACAAAAAGGATTTAATTAAAATCCCATTTGCAATCCTAGATCTCTATTTCATCAAGAGGGTCTCATTAATTATGATACTCCCTTCGTTAAACTAGTTTAGAATCATATATAGATCCTAATTAAACATCTCATTTAATCTTAATCCAAACCTTAACTCAAATTCACAAAACTTACCATGACCACAATAACATCAAGCTAAATCCACCATTGGAAAGCTTGCTTCCACCATTAGAGAGCTTCAAGCTTCATCTCTACCCTTCAATTAGAGAGCAATAGGATTATTATAGATCAAAACCCTCATTTACCAAAAACCCCAATTACTAACCCTAGGTTTAATACTAGGTGAAAATCCACCATTAGAGCTTTGGATTCAAGCAATAAATCTCTATTTAGCATGCTAGAATGTATCTAAATCCATTTCTAGAGCTTAACATTAAAACCCTAGAGTTCTACCATTAAAGAGCATCAAAGCTTACCTCAAAAGCTTGCTTCAATGGTGTAGAGAGAGAAGAAGATGATGAGAATCAACCTCCAAGCTTGCTTCTCCACCAAATCCACCATTTTTTAGAGAGATTTAGAGAGAGAAATGGAGCTCTCTCTCTATCCCCATGTGTGTGTATGTGAGGGTGTGTGTGTGTGGTGCTCTCGGGCTAAGGGAGGAGAAGAAAAGGGGCACAAACACTTTTTACACATTAGTCCCTCAACATTGCACTATTCAACTTTCAACTTTCAGTTCAGCCATCTGAAACAGTTGGAGCCCTTCTGGATGTCCATTTGTGCTCAAATTTGACAGTCAGGTTCATTTTAACCTACTGAGTGAGAAAATATCTTAACATTTCAGTTTGGACCCCGTTTGGTCACCGCGAACTCTACCGAACTGAAATCGTTATCAGATAACATTCGAAATTTATTTCTCATCTTCTGGGTGTCAGAATGGCACGAAACTTTAAATCTAGTCTCGGAAAAATAATCCTGACATACCCCTCAGTTTTCATAATTTTACGACCTTTGTGCATTTTCGCTAATTTATCCGCAGGTTTTTCACAGAAAATTCTAAATCTTCCGTTTTCATTCCGATTTCAGCACAGGTCCTTTCAGACTTATATTTTACTTCTCTAAATCCAATAAAATTAGTATCTCACACTATTTTTATTTATTTTTATTTTTTATCTTTAAAATTCGGGTTGTTACATGTGTTGCGCGGGGATCGCGTGTAGGGGGAGCCGAGGACTCGGTGGACACTTTGTGGATTCGAGGCGTTGGCGCGGCAAGGAGTTGCGGCGTGGTCGGTTGGAGGACTTCAATCGATCGTGGACTAGCGAAGGATATTCACATAGAAGATTCGGTTAATCGGGTAAAGTCGTGGGTGAATCGCCTTGTACTCGGTTGTTTCTTAGTGAATTTTCGTGTGATCGGTCCCGTGGGTTTTTCACTCCGGTTTGGAGTTTTCCCACGTAAATCTTGGTGTGTTTGATTTTATTTTTCCGCAATTACTTTAAAATCGCATCTAGATTTTTAATTGGCCATTGAACACCTATTCACCCCCCTCTAGGTGTTGATTCCTATTAGATCCTAAGACCTATAACCTACAATGTTATGGTGATTCATACTTAGTTATAGGCATTAGAATCATAAAATCATTGAATAACGGATTAGAAACTGTATCGGAACTTTGTAGTTTTCGAAAAGTGGAAAATCAGCAAAAATTACAAAGTTATACTAGTATGGGAAAAGACTCTGTACCGGTATGGGAAAAGTTGCTATACCGGTATAGCCATCAATCCCATTACCGGTTCCAAGACTTCGAAAAATAATCTTCCGTTCTTGTGGAACCGGTAACCAGGTCAAGTTTGTACCAATTGTGAGTTACGGGGAAGCCCCAAGGATCTATCTAGATCGTATCTAATCACCTAGATGGGGGTTTTAGAGAGAGAAAGAGCTGGGTTTGAATGAGTGTAGAGTGAGAAAAATGAATCCTTACCGGTATAATATCGCGCGGCTACAGTATTTTATACCGGTATAGGATGAATCTGTACCGGTATAAAAAATCAGAATTTCGAAAAATAGCCTTTTTCATGCAGAAATTCATAAAAATCAAATTAATTTCAGAAAAATTAATGATTTTACTTCAAAAATTATTATGATGACAGTAAAATATTTTATGATTTCAAAAGACATCGATCATATCATCAAAATTTGATATTAAGAACAATCACAATTATTTAAATCATCAAGATGCGAATTGATAAATAATAATTTTCTAGAAATTTGTCCAAATTGACATCAATTTGTCGCAACCCGTTCAAAATAGAGATTTAACTAATATAGCACCGGGGGTGGCTCTTTGAGCATCTTTTTCAAAACTATCACCTTATATCACCGAAAAATTCTAAAATATTCATTTTTTTTCAACCTTTTTCGGTTTTTCTCATAATTTCTCACGTGGTAGCTTCACACACGTACCGGACGACCGGGGTGGTAGCTCTTTCCTACATGTGGTGGTAGTTTTTACACTCCTTTCGGATGTAACTCTTTCCACATCTTTTAAACTAAGGAGTTTCTTCTTTTTTTTTTTAAATAAAACAAACTCCCCCTCAATTAGACAATCTCACAATTGAAAATAATTTTGACGAACTTTAGTCGATTAGCAAATATCCATCAATTATATTCAGCATTCACTACCAAGATGAATTAATTACCAAGAGATTAAAATTAATTTCAAAATTTTGATTAAGGTATGTAAAAAGAAATCACATAATAAATTATCGTCAAAATAATGAAAAGTGAAGTAAAATCAATAATTAATTTGAATTTAATTCAATTTGAATTGACTTTAAATACCGGTTAATTCTCTTTGAAAAACCTTTAATCTCTCTACTTTAAAGTTTTTCAAACATCTCACTTCTCAATAAAAACTCCCCAAAAACCTTTCCTTAAAAAGATTTTCAAAATAAAATTTTAACCAACAAACCTCGTCTTAACATGTAATGCAATGATAAATAAAAATATGCAACAAACACCAATCAAAGCATTATAAAAATAAAAATAAACTAAGACGAGGAGCAAGGAAAGATATCACCTTTCCGCATCCAAACTTGTCGGATTGTTGGTTGTCTTGGCTTGTCGACGATTTTTGTGGTTCGTTTAAACATTTGATCCACCATAGGTCCTTTCGAAGCAAGTTTCTTCGATTGATGTTGTTGTTGAGGCTTAGAAACCCAAACTGCTTGTGGCTTCGACTAAGAAATCCGGTTCGGTTGTGGATTCGGCCGATATTGACGTTGAGGCTTAGATGTCCGATTCGCTTGTGGCTTTGATTTCCGGTTCACATGTGAGTCACGGTTTGCTTGATGCACTCGACTCAATTGATTTTTCTTTTGATTCCGTGGGGGATGTCGAGTTTTAGATGATACCAATTGTTGTTTCGAAGTTGCCGATTGAGACTTGAAATTTTTGTCCGGGCAACTCTTTTTGATGTGTCCTTTGATGCCACATCTATGACACACCTTCTCCTTCAAACTTGTTGAGACTTTCGATGTCATCTTTTGACCCTTCTCAACATATGTTCGTTTGTACCCAAGTCCAACCCTGTTCGTTTGACCCAATCCGAGCATGTGATCTAACTTCTTCGATCCCGAAGAAAACTTTTGAATGTCGGACTTGAGTTGATGAACTTGATTGGTTAACTCTTTGTTGGATTTGTGCGATTCCTCATATTGATGCTCTAAAAATCCAACCTTGTCTTTAGATGATTTGATCGTTAATTCCGCTTCATTAAGTTTCTTTTGGAGGTCCGAATTATTTTTTAATGTTGATTCCCTTTCCTCCTCAAGAGTTTTATTCGTGTTCTTCAACTTGTTGTTTTCCTCTTCAAGTTCAAGTAGACGCTTCCTTAATTTCTTATTGTACTTCGCCATCTTTTTGGATTCGACGAGGAGTTGATGATACGCTTCCGCTAATTCCTCGTCGTTTGATTCCTCATCGCCGGAATCCGAGTTCACGTCTTCTTCCTTTGATGTTTTCAACGCAACCCTGATACTTTGAGAAAAAGACTTGGAAGAAGATTGGTTAGTAGGAAAAGTCATATCGTAAGTTTGCAACACACCTACTAACTCTTCGTGCATTAGATAGCAATATATCTAGATCCCTCTCTGATACCAATTGTGAGTTACGGGGAAGCCCCAAGGATCTATCTAGATCGTATCTAATCACCTAGAGGGGGGTGAATAGGTGTAAAGGCCAAAAACCACAAATCTCGATGCTTTAAAAAGTAAATGCGGAAAATAAAAAACACACCGAGATTTACGTGGGAAAACTCCAAACTCGGAGTAAAAAATCCACGGGACCAACACGCGAATAACAATCCACTACGAGAAAAGATTACAAGGTGATTACCGACTCCACGGACTTAACCTCTCTTAACCTCCTGTGAATCTCCACGCAATCCTCCGGGTTGTCCACGCCCTCACGTCCGAGTCCACGAACGCCACGTCCCGAATCCACGAAACGCCACAACTTCGAATCCACGAAGCTTCTATCACGCCGAATCCACGACGCCACTCGAATCCACGAGCCAACGATCCGAATCCACGAATCGCCTTCAAACACGCCGAATCCACGACGCCTCACGCCGAATCCACGACGCCGTTCATGAGAAGCATCATGAGTATGGTGATCCTTCGCTTAGGAGTATCATAGAAAACCGAAGAAGAAAACTCCAAGCGAAACGTAGATCAAATCGACATATAGATATTCAATACGATATCTCGATTTGACCTAAAAAAGGCTGTGATGTAGAAAATAGGTTTTAGATGAATTCCTAGCCTCTAGGGTTTCTCAAACATGTATTTTCATGAAGCATACAGAGTTAGTGAACCCTAACATCTTATTTATAGACTTTAGAATCAATTAGATTCGGATTAGAGAAAAATCAGGGTTTTTACCTATCTGTACCGGTACAGGAATGAACTGGTTACCGGTTCCACAAGGACGGAAGATTATTTTTCGAAGGGCCATTACCGGTAATGGGTTTGATGGCTGTACCGGTATAGCAATCATGTGTCACGCCCCGCTACCCGCCTATTTGGTCGGGTTCGGGCCACGTCCTTGACGCCCGAACGAATGAGCCTCCACGCGCCCCGAGGCTCTAACAACAAGGACAATTTAACAAATCAAAGAGAATTTGCAATTATATAAGGCTTACACGAAGGTAAGCAACAACACAGCGGAAGAGTAAGCACTAAGCTAGAATATAAACCACACATGAACTTGATTACATTTGAACCAAATACAAGTAAACTAATCTATTACATTCTTTAAGCATTCGATACATCATTTCTTTTAGACATGTCATCTCCCAAAATTTACTTGAATGTTTACAACTTGACATCTATAGTTCAACAAAATAAAGTTGATACAAGTATAACCAAAAAGGAAATGACTAGATGCAAACTCCGGTGGCCACTAGCTATGGCGCTAACCCCTTGCCCCGGTCCTCATTCCGCCCGCTCGTGCTAGGACTGTGGGGTTAGTGGTGTGAGAACTACAACGAAGTTCCCGGTGGGCTCGGCAACCGACCCCTCCGACTTACCCACTAGGTCTATCCAGGCATAAGTATTTCAACGGAAAAGAAATAGTAACCAAACTATATATGCTAATACTATGCCTGCAAGAAAGAGTCAGATAGATAGATAATCGAATTTAGATATGTTTGCATGCATGCTCGTTACCATACTTTACTTTACTTTACTTGGCTCATTACCCAATCTTACCGGTTAACATAGTTAACCCCAACAAACTCAAGACCCAAAATCCCTCACTGAACGGGGAGGCTCTAAGCCTACAAGACCCGAGGGACCGTCCGTCGGGGCCACGATCCCCTAGGTGACTGTTCCGGAACTCACCGCTTGAGGAGGAGCGACCTCCCTCAAGCCAAGACTTGTCAAGAGTATCGATCTAATCCTCACATTGAGGATTCATAGCCACTAGTTACCATGCCATTGTCAATGATAGGTTTTCTACCTAATCATGTATATCATTCTTGCCATAATGCCACTAAGTTAAACTATGTTTAACTAAGGTTATCTCAATGCCAATCTTGTCTCTATGTTCAATATCACCTTTGTTGACTAAGATCAAGTCCATTCTATATTCACACAAGTAGGGTTCTAATTTTCATGCCTCTATGGTTCCATTACAATCTCTAAGTTCATTTTCATACTAGAACAATAATTGAAGTTCAACCATAGCATATTTAACCTCTACCCTATCATGCATGAATATACTATACATATAATATGCTCAAAGGTGAAAACAGACATAGAAGGGAATTCGATGATTCCAATGCACCCCCACCTTAAAATAATTTTGTGAGGATGCCCAAGAAGTTTCACGACCTACCGGGCCTAGGTAAAAACCTGCAGTATAAAAATGAACCTAATCAGGCCATTTTACATAGTAGCCCCTATATCGGATTTTCGTTTAATTAAACGGAGTTGTCCCACGCGTCGGGAATACCCCCAATTAGGTTTCTACAAGATCAATTTGACCCAAGAACCCCTATGTTCAAAAGCCCCAAATTTGGGTGCTCCAACAATGCCCTATGTCAAACCTAGGGTTTTGATCTCATTCACAAGCAAAATATAGCTTTAGATCAACCTAGAAGCTCCCTAAAACCATCCTTGACCCATTAGAACCATCCATTTGGGGTTTACAACAAACCCTAGCCAACCACCATTAGAGCTCATGAAGCTCTCATGAGTTTTCATGGAGTTCATGGCCAAACAAGCCCTCTAACACTAGCAACAAGCTAGAAACTCCACATCTCAAGCTAAAACCAAAACCCTAGGGTTAAACTTGCAAGAACCTACCTCTTGTAGCAAGCTCAACCCAAGCCCTTGTTGTAGGAGAGCTCCAAGATCCTCCAAGAAGCCTCCAACAAGCTCCAAGCCACCTTCTCCAACTCCTTCTCCTTCTTCTTCCTTGCCCTAGAGCTTCTCTAGAGAGAGAAAGTGAGAGAAAAGAGAGTAAGTGTGTGTGTGCTGTGAAATGGGGTGTGGGAGAGCTTATTGTGTTGTAACAATAGCCAAAAAGCCCCTCTACTTCTTTTATTTCGCGAGCTCACAACCGTCGTCGGTCCCTATTTTGTACCAGACAAGGCCTGTCTTGTACCGGTATAAAACGCCCCAGAGCCAAACCCGAGAGCTGCCTCTCGGTTTCGCAGCATTTATACCGGTACAAATCCAGTCTTGTACCGGTATAAAATGCTCCAGAGGCAAACCCGAGAGCTGCCTCTCGGTTTCGCAGCATTTATACCGGTATAAAAATGGCTTGTACCGGTATAAACACTAAAACCTCACAAACCCGAGAGCTCTCCCTCTCGGTCAAAGTTGCTATACCGGTACAGCAACTTTGCCTGTACCGGTACAAAACGCCCAGACTTGTGTTTTTCGCATCGTTTTGACTCGACCTCGCGCCGAACAACGCCAAAACCCTTTTAACTCTTTTAGACTATCTTTTAACCTTTCCAAGAAGTTTGGAATGGCAATTGGAACATGTCCGACTATTTTATTTTCGTACTTTAGTCAATTTGGCCAAAGTCCGATCTTATCGTCGAATTTTCGATATGCTACATCATGCTTGTACCGCATGTGTTCAGCCGGGCACGGTGAATGGGTAATTTACGGGGCCGTATCCGTACGTATCTGTGCCAGCACGGTGAATGGTATGATGGCTGCATCTGCATGTGTTCAAAGGTACGGTGAATGTGGGTCGTACAGTCGTGTGTACACTTTGTAAATTTTCCAATTTTCGAAAATTACAAAGTTTCGATATAATTTCTAATCCGTTAAATAATGATTTATGATTCTAATGCCTATAACTAAGTATGAATCACCATATTTACTAATTAAAAACTTACCTAGGCATCGTGATTCTCATCGTGAGCCAATTCCTCTTTCTTCGAAGTCTTTGATTCTTCACCGTTCTTCGATCCGCTCCGATCCTTCAAGACTCCGACTCAATTCACGAAACTTGCCAACACAAAATCCTTAACAAAAAATAGCATTTTTATCCATCTATAAAGGAATTCAGAAGGGAATAAAAGAATATTCCCAATATATTCTATGAACAGGTATGATCAATTAATTAAGTTTTTAGTCCTTGGATCTACTCCTTAATTACTAATACCCTTTTGATCAAACACTATTCCATCTACCGCCACCTACCACCATCATCTCAACCCTATATCTCCCCATCTAATGGTTAAAAACTGAAAAGCACCACCCCTTGTGTCACACCCTAATGATCCCACATCGGATAGGAATGGGGATGTGATTTGGTATATAAGAAACTTTGACGCTAGAAATAATAACTAGGCTTAAGCATTTTGGGTCGGTATTTGAGCCCAACGAGTTATTATTGCTAGTGGGCTGGGTCGTTACATTTAGTATCAGAGCTAATTCACCAGCCGAAAGTGTGAGATGAGTTTTGGTTGAGCTAGGGTCCGAATGACAGACTAAGCCAGGGTCGGTGATTGACAGGCTAAGTCGCTATAGCAACTACCCCGACAACATAACAATATGTATAAAGTCCAGCAGACAAAGGCTCCATAGTAAGAGTAGCTACATGCTACTATACTATCGCTAACCAATACGAGCTATCTGTAGATATCCTCTGACCCAATCTCTCCAACACGAGCTATCTGTAGATATCCTCTGACCCAATCTCTCAATCTCTCTAAGGACTGTGATACAGCCGTCCGGCCTATCGAAGCTACACCGTACACCACCCCGATGGCTGTCGATGGAGAGCAAAGTCCAAACCAGGCAACTACGACATCAATGCAAAGAAAGGTAGCCAAACTCCAGAGCGGCACTCGTGGACGCGACCCAACCGAGTATGCAAGCGTGTCTCTGTCGAGCTCAATCAGACTCTCATAGGCTGTAGTCAATGCAACTGGGTCTAACTGGTCTAACAACCAAATCTCACGTGCTCTTGACACAATCTGACAGAAATCTGGGTTCACCGTCAACCGCGACGGCACCCGACAGTACGAAACCATCTACACACTACTGTAAAGCGAGTTCGACCTCCCAGCTCGAGCGTAAACTCATCCTATACTAATCTAGGTATCCACCTCTTACTAACGGTGATACAAATTAGCAACAACTCCTAAAGCTAAACCTAGTAACTTTTCAGAAAATGACAGTGTAGGGTTTAGTGTGTTTTCTCCTAAGTCAATTCCAAGTTCAACATGTAACAATTATTCTAAAGTAAGGCTCCAAATTCAGATTTTAAAAATACGATACATATCAATGAATTCGAGCTACTGACTAACCATGATACTACACATAACATAATACATACTGACACTTGACACGATTTCGGTAAACATCAA